>BLSH010404521.1:163468-184642 GCA_018402905.1 Glandirana rugosa | reverse complement strand
TAGCGACGCAACATACCACATTTAAAATGACGTTATTTTAAACCTTAAAAACCCTGAAAGGGCACACGTCGGTAGGATAAACAAACTATTGGTCTGCACATTCCTCTTAAGAAGAGTGACAGGTAGTGTGATTACATGGTATTCAACATCGATATCAGTAAAAATCGTCCCTAAGGGACCCTTATCTTTCAAATAAAGTTTACGAGGAGACACAACTTTCCAAACTCTTTCCGGCGATATCTCACAATGAATCTCACTTTCACGATGCAAAAAACTTTGACGATTTTATCACCAGTGGTCGTCGTACAATGTTTATTTAACATATTTTATGCATGTTATTTACCTGTAAAAGATGCCCTTGTGTAGATTAAAGTCCCTGAGGCTGCTGCTGGTGACCACTATTTTAGCAGTTTCAAAAAACGTAGCACTTTCACTCTAAGTAACACTCTATAGCGGCCTTTCTCAAACCTTTCAACACAGAGGAGCATTTGAAATAAACTTTCTATTCCCAGGGAATCCCTGCTAAAAATGACTATAGCTACAACTTATGGTACATTAGTGTGATGGACAGTGAGAAGAATTCTCCTTACACGTCTGGTTATCAAACAAATAGGATGGCTGCACACGGGAAAGTCCCAAAAATTCCAAATTTTATTGCAGTAAAATTTACACCATACAACGCAGCGATAGGAGCAAGATGTTAACGCATTTCACACTATTGTGCGCTTAATCATGACATGGGAAGAATTACCTCCTTACAGAAAGCTAAAAAGATCAATGGTGTCAGTGGGAACTTATCTGAGAGGCAGAAATTGATCATTGCTGAAGGAACCCCTAGCAACCTCTGGAGGAACCCTGGTTGAGAATTCCTACTCTAAGGTATTAACTTCACTCGCTCCCTGCAGCTAAAGCGTTATGTCGGGAGGTGAGGGATGGATATGCTGGGTGAGTATAGAGTAATTAGACACTCCCTGACCTAGACAGCCTTTGTCTCTGTAAATTATTGTGGCCAGATGTGTCCTATAACTTCTTGCGTTTTTAAATTTTATCTTGCGCTATGGAAAAATGCGTTCTATAAAATGAACATATGGATCAAGAATTCATTCTGAAAAGCAATGAGTGTTGGATATACAGTAGTATCAAGCAATTCTGTAGAACAAGGCTTAACATAAAAACCCAGATGTATAGCTCCCTTTTCTAAAATCTCTCCATAACTTGTCAAATACATAATAGAATGTATGAAATGCAGCTAAAATAATGGGTACTAATAAAGAGTACGATGTTTGGATTGTTTTAATAAAATCCTAAATTTCTCACGGGTCACAGGTTATCAGCAATATTTGATAACCCCTTACTTCTTAAATGGCAAATTCCACGTTTTGGAAAAAAAACAAAAAAAAAGCAAAAAAGCAAAAGAAATCAATGCACCCACACTGCAAAAAGCAAAAATGTGCATTTTCTTTTTTTGGCATCGGAGCCTACAAAGCATTGCAATAGCCATCAGTGGTTTGCAGGTGCAATGCTTGCATTTTACTCCTCTAGCTCAGGTCCATACTAAGGTACAGACCTTCAGCTACGGAGCTGGAGGAAGAACCAATGGGGTACAAGTGTAGTGATGTCACCACATTTGTGAGTCATTGAGAACTACAGGTCCCTCTGCCATGGTTGCAGATAGGACTTGTAGCCTTTTCATTAAAAACTACCTGTAAATGAATAATGCAACCCTGCATAGCCATGCACAGATACATCAAATTCAAATTTTACAGGTGTCAACAGGGAATAGACCCCTAGATTCCTTTGGGGGTGGGGGGTGGATGTTGGCTGTGCATGCTGACCCTAAATATGTATATAGAAAACATAATCAGATTATTATTTATATGTTCAAAGAATAAAACAAACAAACATTCTAGAGGTTATATAATCAGACCTTGCCATAGAATATTTAAATTTGAAATTAGGGATTGCTACAAAAGCACTAGCCATTCATGAACACATTAAAGTGATTGTAAAGGCTCGTTTTTTTTTAAATAACATGTTATACTTCCCTCCTCTGTGCAGTTGGTTTTGCACAGAGCAGCCCTCCTCTTCTCAGGTCCCTCTTTGCAGCTCCTGACCCCTCCTCCTATCGAGTGCCCCCTCAGCCAGCAGCTGCAATATCAAAGTCCCGATACAAAAAAAATTAAAAAATAAAAAATCGCAGATCGCTGCCATTATCAGTAAAAAAAAAAATTGTAAAAAAACGCCAGAAATGAATTCTCATGGTTTGTAAACGCGGCAACTTTTGCGCAAACCAATCAATAAATGCAGTTTGTGATTTTTTTCCCCAAAAATATGAGGAAGAATATAAATCGAAGAATACATTTGCAAATTAAAAAAAAAAAAAAAAATGTATTCATCGGTTTTGGCCAATTTATATTCTTCCTCATATTTTTGGTAAAAAAAAAAAAAAAAATCGCAAATCGGCATTTATTGATTGGTTTGTGCAAAAGTTGCCTCGTATAAACAAAAAAAAAAAGAGCGACTATTTTGCAAAAAAAACAATATTTCTTACTTTTTGCTAATTTGCAAAAAGTAAGAAATATTGGTTTTTTTTTGCAAAATGGTCGCTCTTTTTTGTTTATAGCGGCGATCAGAAATGACACAGAGCTGATCAAATAACACCAAAATAAAGCTCTATTTGTGGGAAAAGAAGGATGCAAATTCAGTTTGGGTACAACGTCACATGACCGTGTAATTGTCAGTTAAAGTGACACAGTGCCAAATCTCAAAAAGTGCTCTGGTCCTAACATGGGAAATCCTTCCGGGGCTGAAGTGGTTAAAGTGGTTGTCACATCACATGTTGTGGGACTGCATTGGGTGGCTATGCCAGCGCAGTCCCACTGCATGGACAAGTCAAAATGCCTGGTCTCCTATGTGAGTGTGGTGGTGTGTGAACACGCTGCGCTGAGAAAAAAGTACTGCATGCATTTGAGCTTTAGGAGATGCCTGTGTGTCTTTGTCATTAGAAAAAAAAGGCAACACTGCAATGCACCGAACTCAGTGCATCATCACTGCGCTCATCTTGGCTCCGCCGCACATCAGGCACTGCGTTGCAGCAGCTGGTGGGAACCAGTCCTAAAGTTTTTTGACTTAATGCATTCTCTGAATCAATGTAAAAAACTTTGCCCTGTATTTTCCCCCTCCCTCTACCACTTAACCGAGTCTTCTCTCGATCCAGTGCTGTGCCCAGCTGCAAATCTTCTCCCCTCTGATCCTAGTCTCACAAGATTTGCAGATAGCAGTGGGAGCCATTGGCTCCTGCTGCTGCTAATCAAATCCAGTGAGGGAGGGGGCGGGGCTGAGCCACACATCTGCCCCTGCTTCTTGCTATGGGGCAGACACAGAAGAAGAGAAACCCAGAGTGCTGGCGGGGAACCCCAGGAGAGGAGGTTTGGGGCCACTCTGTGCAATACCATTGCACAGAGCAGGTAAGTATAACATAGTTTATTAAATAAAAAAGAAAAGGACTTTTTAATCATCTTAACTGTTAACTACAGATGCTGAAAACTGAATGCAGTAAAGTGAAGTTCTTGCGATAATGTATTTCAGACAAATGTAAATAGTTCACTCAAAGTCATTCAGTTTATAGATATATCCGCCACTTATTTGGATGGATTTCAGGGTTTTTTTTTTTAAAACAAAAATCCTGAGTGATATATGACAGTTCTAAACTGCTAACTGTTATGACAAAGGTTAACAAATGACTTTTGACCCAAGTGACTGGTCTTTCACTTTCTTTTTTACTTTTTTATACAATTTCAGTTTTCTCCTTCTGTAAATCTACAAAACTTTACCCAGACTGACAGTTTTTACAGCTCCAATTTAGCCCAGGTGTTTTTAGCCCAAGTGTAGCAAAAACACAAAAACAGAAAGATCTGCACAAGGAACAGTAGGCATCTAGGAATTTTTGTTTTTTTCAGCATTTGAAGTGTATGTAAAGCAGAAACATTTTTTTAGTGAAAGATGGGTGCAGAAGGTTAAAATCCCTTGGAAGCTTTTTATTGCGGTCTGTGCCTACGAGGGAGATTCTCCCTCGGTTTGTTATGCATACCATTGTCACCGGAAGAAAAAGTGATGGGAATTCCATAACTTTACAGTTGTCACCTGAGTAGGAACAAAAAGGAAAATCTTCAAACTGGGACCACTTGTTCTGGTGACACGTTTTTATAAAAGGATTTCCCCTAACTCTGGTACATTTTCTCTTACTTCCTGTTCCTGGGATAGGACGTGAAGAAAATTCTCCCAAATGGGACACAGACAGAAAGAAAAGACTCTGGGGTTGTGGACAAAAAAAAAATGATGCTCAACTAGGTGGATGCAGCATCAGTCCAATACTGCATCTGTTCCCCGCTGTTTCTAAAACTGAGAACTGAGTGATCAATGACCGTTGATTGCACCAGTTCTCAGTCTTCAGAGAGACAGTGACTCACTGGAGTGCTGGGCTGTGCAGGGGATGGGCGAGGTTGGTTCAGTCTCCCAGCAGCTCGCTTCAAGGCTGAGCCAGCTGTTAGTCCAGGCATCTGGACGGATCGCAACTGTAAAGTCAGGATTGATCCAGAGCCTGAACCAGTTGAGTGACATCAGCTGACAGCAGACTTTAGCCCACTGTAGGCTGAAAATGGATCACAGGAGTACAAAACTAGCATACTTCTCCTTTAGGCTCCATTTACACGGGACACCATTTCAACCTCCTTTGAACGTTTTTTTGGCAGCTAGAAGACAGCATCTAAAATGGCCATTTTGCCGTGTTCGCGTCTAGGAGCGTTTTGAAAAAAAATATATTTTTTTAAATGGAAACGGCTGTAAACGTAATGGTCCTAGACGCAAGCTGTTTGGCATGTCAAATGCCTCTGAACTGGCATCTGAACCCATTTTTTTGCATTCCAAAAAAAGCCTTTAAACTCAACTGCCTGGAAACGACCCTGTGTAAATGTACTGATAGGATAACATAGTCCAGGGGCAGCTGAAAAAAAATGTCCAACTGCTTCTAAACGTCCGTTTACCAGCAGCAGTGTAAATGAGGCCTAAATCATTGTCAACTCTAACCAAAACAAAAAAGGTCTTTGATTTTACATACTGACATCTTAATGTATTTTATATATGTACGGAATTTGAAAGAAAACCCTTTTTATATACACATTAAAAACAAATAAATAAAAAAATCAAAAGAATAATATGCAAATTAACGAGGACATTCACTTAAAAAAGCTGATCTTATTATCTTGAGTTTGTTTACTATTTTTTTTTATTTTTACAGTCTAGCTTGCCCCGTCTCTATTCTTGTCTAGGTGAGGGGACCTTGATAGAGACACTGATGTAACGGGGAACATTTTGAATTTTTGCTTTGTTTTACTCACATTTGTTCATTCTCTTTTGTTCTGAATTACTTCATGATGATTACAAAAAGAGATCCAGTAAAACATATTTATTTACATTTTATTCATCTATTTAAAAGACTGATTTTTTTTTTTCGGCATACAAATATTTGTAATTTATATGATGGAGTCCTCATACTAAATGTTTTGGAGAACCCTGGTATAAAGAAGAGATGCAGAAATCAGGAAAAAAAACTCACAGTATAAAACAGAGATAATGAGAATGAGACAGCTTTCTGAAAAAAAAAAAAAAATTCTGTCTACTATTTTAGCTTCATATGGATATACAAAGAAGCAAAGTATGTGCATGTATGGGGGGAGGGAGGCCTAAAATCGTTAATCTGTTTAGTGCCTCGTTTGGCCTCAATCATTACTGCCTATGGAATCTCACTGCCCATGCACAG
The DNA here is from genome assembly GCA_018402905.1 of Glandirana rugosa. Classification (NCBI taxonomy): domain Eukaryota; kingdom Metazoa; phylum Chordata; class Amphibia; order Anura; family Ranidae; genus Glandirana; species Glandirana rugosa. Next base: position 178,824 of record BLSH010404521.1, on the reverse strand, counting down.
CCTACTGGTTTAATCAAAAAGGAAAATTGGGGGGCTCTGGCTGGGTTGAAGCAGGAGGAATGTTGCATACTGCTCTAAAGTCTGTTGTATACAGTACATACTGGAATTGCTGAGCTGGAGAAGGAAGGAAATAATGATTTCTAATTCTGCTTCACATATTGCGTTTCCACAACATCCATATACATTGTCTGTTGTTAAAAAGATATTGTCATTTGGATCTTTTGAAGTAAAAAGCCTTTGTTAGAAGGAAATTCCCTAAGACAAAAACATATTCTTTATTGTAAACAAAGTCCACAGTCACACTAAAGTCTAAGCATAAAGAAACAGAGAAGACCTATAAAGGGGTTGTATATACACGTTCTGTTTGTCCTTTGTGTTCAATGAAGCTTCTCACTACTCCGCGTTCCTTTTATCCGAGGTGCTGGAAGTAGAGCTAGAGTTTCTAGAACCATTAAGCACTGGTTCACATGCTGTCTACAGGATTCACAGCTTTCAAGGAACCCTACCATCAGCTTACCTGTAATAAAGCATAAATGCACACAGGGCCTAAAGCATTCAATTGCTTCAGAATATCTTCTGTCCCCATAGGAGTCTATGGGAATGCAAAAACATCAGGTTAAGCTGCTGTGAGTTGTGAATGACCTCAGTAGGGATGAGCTTAAGTGTGTATTGACATGAGCCCTAAGCTATATAATCAGGAAGCTGTCAAAGTGGACATCCAATCATAGGTGAGGAGGCATGCCCCACTGTGCAGGCGCACATATATAAGGGGCATGTATACATGTAGCTGCAGGGTAGGGAAGGCCTCCACCGACTATGATTGGTTGTCCTCTTGAACAGCTTCCTGGCTGGACAACTACGGTCTCCTGTACAAACCCATCTGTGCTCATCCGTGGACTTCAGAAATCTCCCAAACTGATAGTAAAAGTACACTGCATTTGCCCTCCAACACTACTCCTAAAAGTGCTAAGGCACCATTCACACTTTGCATATCAGGAACTAGCATTCACACTCACTCAAGATTTTGTATGGACAATTTACAAGCAATTCTGCGTGTCACCCATAGGCAATGTGCGTTTGCCGCCCAAAAAAAACTATTGCTCCCTTTTGGGACTCCATTTAGAATTGATGGCACACAAACATGCGTTGCACATTTTGCAACGGTTGCCACGTGATTTGAAATTGCGAGCAGAAACGCGGAGACTCCCCCTGTGCTTCCAAATCAACAAATGTAATGTTACCCGTCAGTGAGTGCATTAAGATATGAACATATAACACAATTTGTTTAAAAGTCTTGAGTTTAATATGTAGGCTAATTATAAATCCTTTTATCTAAATAAATACAGCGGAGTTAAAGTTATGCAAGAATTGAGCTCACTTTCAGTCATTTGCAGATTACTTTTATCATCTGGCACAGATGTCATTTTGTTATGTTTTTAAATAAAATGACTGCAGGGAACAATGATTCTGGCTCTTGTAATCATTCAGTACAATAGTGTACTAGCATTTACAGGTTTCATCAGGGAATTTGAGAATTAATAATATGTAATTATTAAGAAATTTTATATGTATTGAGAACATATTTCAAATACCAACAGGGAGTCAGGAAGAAGAGCCACAGATAGGAAAAAATGCTCTAACAAAATCACCTTAATTACATGTAGTCTGTCTTGCCACCAATAAAATGGATACAGAAGGAGTACAGCTTTAGTCATTTAAGGGCTCTTTCACACAAGTGGATCGTTCGGGTCCGCCTGTCAGTTTTTCAGGCGGATTCGAACGGACGCTCCACTGTCCTCTATGGAGCGACAAATGTCAGCAGTGACATGTCCGCCGACATCCAATCCACTCCGATCCACCAAAAACAGACGGATGGAAACCCTATTTTCCATCCGCCTGGCGGATCGGATCGGATGAACATGGACAGACGGTCCGTGTTCATCTGATTCTCCATAGAGGAGAATGGAGTTGTGACAGGACAGTCTCTGGGCTCCGCTCGTGTGAAAGGGGCCTAATGCAGTTTTATGTCACACTTGCTTACAAATATAAGGGCGCCTTCCGCTCGAGGTATATGACAGGTCCGTGTCTGCTGGGTTTCTGCGGTACGGACACAGACAGACCCCGCTCTTATATATGGACAGCCGAGAGTAAACGGACTCCGCTGTCTGTTTGCAACCAGCGGCCTCCGATCCAGCCTGTCCAAACAGAAGAGGAGTCCTCCACCATTATTTTCAGTGGGCCTGATCAGACCTGGAGGTAGGTGGGTGTAAATGACACAAACCTGTTTACACACTCTAGCGCATAGGAATGCATGGACCTTCCTCCTGAAAAACTGACAGGTGGACCTGATCAGATCACCTGTGTGAAAGGGCTCTAAGGGGTTTATTTACTAAAGCTGGAGAGTGCAAAATCTTCTCACTTCTGCAGCTTCTAACCTCAGCTTGTTCAATTAAGCTTTGGCAATAACACCTGGAAGCTGATTGGCTTCTATGCAGAAGCGAGACTGATTTTGTACTCTACAGCTTTGGTAAATAAACCCCCAAGAAACAACCATTTCCTGAGGAAAAAAACAGAAAAAAAGCCCACCAATGCCACGCACCAGCAATCTCAATTATCATACTTGAACCACAGCAAGTGTTACTGCTGCATGAAAACTAGCAGGTTAGTAGATGGATATTCTCGAGATCCAATGCTCAACATAAACTAGGTCAGTGTTTGCTATTAATTTGGTAAGTCTACAACTGGTGGAACATGACCTTGTTAAGATTGTTTACTTTGTGTATGTCATATCTATATGAGGCAATCACAATTCAATAAAATAAAGTACATATAGTGTATTCATTGCATACAGAATTGTGTTTATGTGAATATATGTGGGAGGGGTCCATAGCTTTCATCAGATTCCTAAAGGGTCCAGTGACTCAAATAAGGTTAGGACCCAATGTTCTAGAAGCTATTCGGAAATAACAAGGGAAACTCTATATGTATATCAGTGATTTATACATACAAATACACAAATGGTTTGCACACAGACAGTACAATGGCTTAGTGGTTAGCACTCCTGGCTTCCAGCACTGGGATCCTCTGTTTAAATTCCAATCAGGACAATACCTGCAAGGAGTTCTCCCTGTGCTTGCATGGGTTTCCTCCCATACTTTATGCTGGTAGGTTAATGGCTCCTACCTAAATTGACCCCAGTATGTATATGTATGCATGTAGATTGTAAGCTTGTTGAGGGTAGGAAATTATGTAAATGTACAATACGTAAATGTAAATTGTTGGCACTATTTAAATACCTGGCTGAGATAAATAAAAAATACAAATCTACAAAAAGTGCAACCTGCAATGACACCTCCTGGATTTAGTGCCAGGTTTAAGAAAAACATTGACTTGTATTGAATGTATGGAAAATTATTGCCAGCAATACACCATATTTTTGATCAGTGCTTGCAACAAAGGAGTTGCAATTGACCCTGACAGATGCACTGTTTATAGCCAGTACTGCAAAGCCTTGAATGTGGTGATATAGACAAATCATCCTATGGTGTATAGACTGCATTACTCCACTTCACTCTATAGTCAAAGGGTTCAGATAAACGGTATATAAATTCATACTGTGTCTACTTCGTCACACTTTCCACATTAATACAAAAATACCACAGATCAGCTTTTGAAATAAAAAGTTACAATAGGGTACATATGCCCATTTAATCGAGACAACAGTTCCCATTGATAGCTGTGACGGACCCCTTACTCTTGAGGAGTATGTCTGCCGTATAAGCTTCCCTTGCCCAGTACCAGCACAATCCACGATCCCTCAGCTTACCCAGTCACTTGTCAAAACAGCAGTGTAGGATGAATAAAAGCATAAGACTTTTATTGAAGAGCAGACACAAGTATATATCTATGGAAACAATCCCCCCTCCTTGTTGGCATAGAAACAGGGTGGGGTAAACTGTACATCCAATCACACAAGGCACAGGAACATTCAAACTTTTCAACACATCTATAAAACAAAATCTGGGCATGCAGCCAACTTTGTCAGTGGGAAGGACACTTGAGGAAACTCTTATGTCCAATGTCAGTGTTTTAAACATAGTGTTGACAACCTGGCTGGTTCAGGGGTAAAACAAAATGCTGAGTCCAGTGGGATTGTACTGAGCCTGGTTAGATCAGACCAGGCTGGGCTTCTCAGGTCACCCTGTGCCCCTAATAGACACATGGTGACTTACACATAACAGGGGCCTCGGGAGCTGAAAAAGGAGTTTCCAGACCCCTCTAAGGTAAGCAGGGTTCCACGGGCCCCCTCTCACAGTGACTCCCACCACAATAGCATACAGATGCGAATACTCACTGGAACTTTTATAAAAAAAAATAAAGTATACCACATCTTAAAAAATACAATATGCCTGAAACCCACAAAATAATTATTTGGTGTGGTCATAATTGTCCCAGTAAGAACTGTCTGTCTGATGGACCTCACATCAGGAAGTCAACTTATGGCACCAGGTGCAGTGTCAGATGACTCAGTATACTGGTGCCTATTGAAGAAATGGGAACCTTATCACATAACATGGATATAACAGGATGACATAACATGGCTATAACAGGATCCTTGTTTAGTTAAGAGCTACCACTTATTATGCCTTTCTTCCTCCTATGCCATACTATTGATTGAGGAATAGCCTGGTATAATAAAAAGAACAAAACAAACAATGTCATTGTGTCACAACTGGCAAACATTATGTATTGCTTGTCTATCTGTATTGCTGACAAAGCAAGCTATCGGAATTATAAAATTTAGCATACCCACTTCCACTGTATGCTAAGGGATTCCCTGACATTTATTCCAGGGCAATTAGGACTTGGCAAGGTTTGTCTACTGTGACCTAATTCACAGGTTTTCAACTTTTAACCTTCCTGTGACCAACAGAAAACCATTGGAAATTGCACATTTGACAAATCACAAGCACAGTTATAAATCTCCTTTAACTAAATCATATTTTGTTGAAAAAGAAAAGCAATCCCCTTCAGATGAGCTATGCATATTGGAAGACTTTTCCTACACCCTGCTCACACCATTACACTGTGTTAATGTGTGTTATGCACTCTGGTGCGATGCATTGACAGTCATTCTGAATGGTTGCTCAACACACGTTGTCAATGGACATGCGTTGCAGCACAGCACAATGCACTCAAATACACTACAGTACATTGTAGTGTGCTACACTATAAAATTGTACCTGCACCTTTTTTGGGGGTGTTGTGATGTGTTAGGCAGCTCATTCAAAAGACTGGGCAGCCTTAACACAAGGCACACCAATATACGTTTGCTAACACAAGTGTGAATCCAGCTTTCAGGGCCGGCTCTACCATTAGGCGGAGTAGGCGGCCACCTAGGGCGCACTGCCACCTAGGGGCGCCTGGCCACTGTTGATCTGTTACTGGCTGCTCTGTAAAAACTGACACTGTCTGACTGAGATAATGAGATTGTATTATCACATGACGTTTGCAAATGTATAAAGAAATAGTGACTGATCTGCCAAATACCCCCCTCTGACCGCACCCCCCATGAGGCTGCATTCGATTGGCGCTGATCAGGCCGGGCAGGTGAAAGGGGGTGGAGTCAGGGTGGAGCCAAGGGGAGGGGGGACCAAATGAGGTTTTGCCTAGGGTGTCAAAAATCCTTGCACCAGCCCTGCCAGCTTTACTGTAGATTCTTACTTGATTCTGCTCTTTGTTAAGACAGGCCATACCAGTGCACTTACTTTAACATACCTAAAAAAAGGTTAAAACGCCAAGCGCAGGAAACCTAAAGACATTACTGGGGAAGCCGCTTCAATCAATAGGCTGCCATGAAATTTGACCTCAAGGGCTGTGAAGACTTTAAGGCCTCATACACACGGGCGTATCTTTAAAAATAAACAAAACGTCGGGCCCGATGTCAAGGAAAAAAATTGGCGTTTTTCTGCGTTATGCATCGGCGTTAGTGAGCGTTAGTGAGCGTCTGCGTCAATAGGTGTTTTTTTTTTTTTAAATCATCCCCCTGCTATTTTTCAACCTAATAACTTTGGCGTCAAAAAACGCCGGAAAACGCCGGTACAATATTAGTTGGCGCTTTGCGGCGTCGGCGTCAAAAAAACACCAAAACGTTACAGTCTCAGAACGCGATGGCCATGGGTTCTAGTTTCAGCTCACTAACGCCATCTACAGCTCAAAAATGCCAACGTTTTTATGGGGCCATTGACTAACATGGAGAGCTGCAGAAAACGCCGGCATCAAAAAACACCCGTGCGTATGAGGCCTTAGGGTAGGCAGTGAGCCATTGGTAGCTTTAACTTTAGTATCTGGGAAACATGGTCTACAAACCGAACGCTGCTGTGAGGCCATAGAAGAAACATTACAGTAAAAAGTAAATGAAAAGGTTATCCAAGGACATGCAGGACCCACATAAAAAAACTTTCACATCACCTATTCAGGACAAAGAGACAGGGTCTTCTAAAAGCACACCTAAAAGTAGACCTGAGCGAAACTGAGCATACAGTGAAAAAATGTATATGAACCATCCATGAAAACCACTTGTCAAAACAATCATTAGATTCAGAGACGAAGGCAGTGGTATTCTGCATACCTCTTTCAACACAGGTTCCCTGAATGCCATGTTTTGTACAGGCTGAGACCTCAGTAGATGAACCATAGAGTGTTTGCGGCCTCAACCATACTTACTAGTGACAATATGAGTGAAGGTATAAAGGTGACCCATAGGTACAGGATTGTGGTAGGACAAGCAGGTATGGTCCAGACAACCTCCAGCACTATTGCATTATAAAACAGTCCATAATCACATATTTTAATTTTTTTGGAGATCTATTTGTAATGGAATGGGGAGGGAAAAGGAGAAGCGAAACAGCAGAAATTGCCACATATCACAAGGGGAACAAAAATGATCTTGTCAAGATTTATAACCTGCCAATGGATTGATCCACTGAGAGTGGTCAGCCAACGGACACTGCCACATTTATCTATGGATAGCCTAAAGTAGGCCTACACTTAGAAAAATATGTAAGCTACAATTGCAAGATCAACATGACAACATGCCTACACGCATTTTCAGGGGAGTTCAAGAATAGTAGCCATTATGTTTATCTGTTCACTGGTGTCCTGTGATAGTTGCCTTCTGAAAATGTGCAAATGTACGTGCAATTGGTGGATGCTTGTAGGGTACCATTCATTTTTAATTCTGTACACAGAAGCTAACAGAATAGCCCTTTTATGATATGACTGTAATGGGCTATGTGTCATTTTGCCCATCACCCCGGTTGGAAAACCCTGGTCTAAGGGAGTGTTGTGATGTTTGTCAGAGCAAATAAATACCTGTATATGTTACATTGAGGGCCCACTCACACCACTCTATCATGGTGTACTAAATGCAAGTGCGATACGTCATGTATGCAGTAAAGTGGCCTACTCACTTGAATGGCCTGCTGAAACAACAGACTAAATCCTGTGCGTGCACAATTTTCCCTAGCCATGAAGGTATATAGGGGTGACATTCAGAATGAGTGCTACTGGATTGCACTACTGCTCATAATGCACATTACCGTAGCACACTGTTGTGAATAGGCCTTTACACACCTAGCATGCAGCACCCAATGTGAAAAAATATCTGATGTTAGGTTATTAAATACGCTTATTCCCAGGAAGCTCTGGTACAGCCAATCTCAACCAGGGCTCTGTGGAACCCTGGGGTTTCTCCTTGGGTTGACAGGGGTTCCTTGAGCCGTGGCTGACTGACCATTCCATCTGATGGAGTCTACATAGTACCAGGTCTAACAGCCCTTGGCAGAGCCAGCAGCATGACAACAATCTTTTTAGCTCTCGGTAAGGATGCCACCACTGTAAGGGAGTATTCTTCCCAATGACAATAATGTAAAGGGCATTTTCCCAATGACCCCAGACTAAATTATTTTAGTAAGGGTTCCCCGAGACCTGAAAAACATTTTTAAGGGTCCCTCTGGAGTAAAAATGTTCATCAAGGCTGCTCTATTACATGACTATCAACCAGTTTTCCTGGTTAGGAGTCTAGCCCTCTTCCCTCCTCCAGTCTTTTAACCCATTATTATTTTAAACAGCATCATTGATTCACAGTGCACTGAAGAAGGATGCAGGACAGGACACGGCCATGCTCCAAACCAAGCAAACTGTGCAATATTTACTTCAGAGTAGACTTCAAGGGGATTCAAGGCACCCATGGTGCATAAAAGGTAAGGTGAGCTAGCATGTAAGCACTTAAATATGCCTTCTGTTAGGTAGCAGTTGTGTTCTAGGATCTTTAAAATCACCTCTGGTTCATAAGCCTGCTAAGTGAATCAGCCTGGGATTATATAGAGAGCTGACTTCCAGTTACCAAACCAGTTCAAAGGGAGGGAAGGCTTTGTCATAGGCTATTAAAGATCTTTCTGTAGAACAAAGCCTAGAGAAATGAGAGAGGGCGATACATATCTGTCAGAGTCATTGTCCTGCCTCAGTTTACACTTACATGTTTATTAATATTTATGCCATAAAATCCTTATGATTAATTCTAAAACATTCATAACTGCATTTTAAAGCCCAACAATACATTTTTCTGCAAACTGTACTGAGAACTGCAACTTCTTCCCTTAAAATAGTCCTTAGCAGAGGCGTAACTAGAACCTTCAGGGCCCCGGTGCAAGAAATTATGAAGGGCCCCCTGACCCCTGGCCAGGGCCCTTCCCTCTTCCCACTGATCCTGGGGCCCTTTACACCTATCATGGGTCCCTTTATTACGGTACTGCAGTGGGGCCCTTTCACAAGTTCTGCAGCAGGCCCCAGGGGGACCAGGGAAGCACACAGGGGCCCTGGGAACAGCAGAAGACAAGTAAACTGGATAGAGGAAAAGGGAAGAGATTGGGTCCTCTAAATGCCCCCCCGCCATCCCTCCTATTCAGGTGTACAAGGGAGGCACATGGGCCCCCTGGACCATGGGGCCCGGTTGCAATTGCAACCCCTGCAACCCCTATCGTTACGCCCCTGGTCCTTAGTTTAAAAATAAAAAACCCACACCTACTAGGTGTGTACAAGTAATCATGTTTACCGTAAGACCAATGTCTGATCACCACACTAATGTCATCTACATCTATTACTTCCAATACCTACACAGTACCAATGGGAAAGCAAGAGACAGCCAACATGTTTCAGGGGCCAAAGATCCTCCTTCATCAGGGCTTTAAAGTAGAACTATAGGCAAAACTTTTTTTTCATATTGGATAGAGTAAGGAAGGGTTTTAACCCCTGGCAATTTTTTTTCACCATCTGTGTCCCATTGTGGAGATTTCCCTTCACTACCTGCCCCATAGCCAAACAGGAAGTGAAAGGGAATCCTTGCAAATTAAGGGAATTTCTTGAAGACCCCCAGGTCACCAGAACTAGTGACCCCATTGGAAAATGTCCCCTCTATCATTTTTCGGGGGACAACCCAAAATTTGGGATTTTCTTTTACTTTCAATGATAAACAGGATGAATAGAGAGGTTGAATCAACTAAACCCGTGGATGAGACAGTAATTCAAACTGACAGGTGTTCTAATCCCTCTATACTCTAACGAAAACTAAAATCTATGCCATTAGGCCTCATATACATGGGCGTTATTAACGCTGCATTTTTGAGCTGTTTTTACAGCTTAAGAACACCACACCATGTTATTCTATGGCCTCATACACACCTTGACGTTATTGAGCTGTAAGTGGCACTGGCGTTCTTAAGCCAGGGCTTGACAAATTTGCTTTGAATCTAGGAGCCAGCTAAAAAAGTTAGGAGCCAGTTTTTTTATAGCGTAGTGTTGGGTTGTCAGCGCCCGGGATAAGGCGAGTAATTTGCGCCCCACCCCCACCTTACTCACAGCAGAGCAGCCAGTCAATAACTCCACCATCGTTACATCAGGGTTATAAGCTGGCCAGAAAGAGTGACACTAAACACCTGTTATAGGGGGAAACTCCTTATTATGCTGAATGTATCGTGACTGTGACATGTAAAACACCCTCATCTGCTGCCTAATGGAGCTTGGCAAAAACATGTCTCTATTGCACATCTAAATAAACTCTTAATGACACTTTAAATTAAAATACAAAAAAAGATGAAAGAAGTATTCAAACACTGCTGATCTTCTGCTGCCTCTTTGCAGCCACTTCCTGCCTGCATGCGTTTCCCCCACGGTGAATATTCATTGCTCTGGTGAGTTTCCGGTCACCGTGAAATACTGCAGCTCAGCTACATAAAGAGTGGTAATTGTTGATGGTACTCAGGGCTTTATCACAATTTTGATGCTTAGAATAAAAGGTCACGTTTCTCGCGGTGTAACATCTTTCACATTATACAAAAAATTAGGCAAACTTTATGGTGGTTTTTTTTTTTTCTTAAATCATTAAAGTATATTTTTTCCAGAAAAGATTGCATTTGAAAGACCGCTGCGCAAATACCAAGTGACATAAAATATTGCAACAGCTGCCATTTTATTCTCTAGGGTCTCTGCTAAAAAAATAATATATAATGTTTGGGGGTTCCAAGTCATTTTCTAGCAGAAAATAGTTTTTTTTCTATTTGTAAGCAACAAATGTTAAAACGAGTTTAGTCTTTAAGTGGTTAAAATTTCCTTATCTAGAGGCCGGGAGTAAATTCCTTTGAACTCCACTAAGATACATTGTATGTGGTGTTTATAGTTAGCGAGTTGGCTGACTGCCCGGTTGAGGTTGACGGCTGTGTTTTTTTTTTTTTTCTTTACAGCTGTCAGCTTGGGCAGGGAACTGCTTGTAGATGCGAAGGGACTGAAGTATCGGAAGCCACTCGCCAGGACGCGATTTCTAGTCGCCATGGCGACCTGGCGACCGGGGTTTGTCGAGCTCTGTCTTAAGCTGTAGAGCTTATGCAGGACCTGCACATTCCGAAGCTGCAGTGGCATGGTGTTTTTGACGCCAGGCTGGCAAAATGCTCAATAACGCACATTAGCGCCGTAGCAACGTTAACCGGCATTTTAGCCCCAGCATTTTATATTTTAAAATGTCAAAAAATAGCAGAGGGTTGTCTTTTTAACCACTTGAATACAGGACGTTTATACCCCCTTCCTGCCCAGACCAATTTTCAGCTTTCAGCGCTCTCACACTTTGAATCTCAATTACTCTCTCATGCTACACTGCACCCAAACAAAATTTGTATCATTTTTTTCACACAAATAGAGCTTTCTTTTGGTGGTATTTAAGAACCTCTGGGTTTTTTATTTTTTGCGACATAATTGAAAAAATTGCGAAAATTTTGAAAAAAAAAACATTTTTTTTTCGTTTCTGTGATAAAATTTTGCAAATAAGTAATTTTTGTCCATAAATTTTGGCCAAAACCTATACTGCTACCTATCTTTGGTAAAAATAACCCAAATACGTGTATATTATTTGGTCTGCGTGAAAGTTATAGAGTCTACAAGCTATGTTGCATATCATTGAAAATTGATCACACCTGATACACTGATGGCCTGTCTCATTTCTTGAGGCCCTGAAATGTCGGGAAAGTACAAATACCCCCCAAATTACCCCTTTTTGAAAAGTAGACATTCTAAGGTATTTAGTAAGAGGCATGGCGAGTTTTTTGAAGTTGTTCTTTTTTCCCACAATTCTTTGGAAAATTAAGAAATTATTATTATTTTTTTTTTTTTTGCACAAAATTGTCAAAACAACAAGTTATTTCTCACACACAGCATATGCATACTTACAATGACACATCAAAATACATTCTGCTACTGTCCCCGAGTATGGCGATACCACGTGTGAGACTTTTTCACAGCCTGACCACATAGAGAGGTCCAACATACAGGGAGCACCGTCATGCATTCTAGGAGCAGAATTTTCACATCTAATTTCCTAACGACCTATTACATTTTGAAGGCCCTGGAGCAACAGGACAATGGAATTACCCACAAAATGACCCCATTTTGGAAAGCAAACACCCCAACGTATAATCTATGAGGCATTATGAATTTTTTGAATGGTTCATTTTTTTTCACAAGTCTTGGAAATACGTGGAAAGAAAATGAAAACGCTTTTATTTTTACACAAAGTGGTCAATTTATAAGATATTTCTAACACATAGCATGTACATAGAAAAAATTACCCCCCAAAATATATTCTGCTACTCGTCCCGAGTATGGTGATACCACATGTGTGAGACTTTTTCACACCCTGGGCACATACAGAGGCCGAACATGCAGGGAGCACCGTCAGGCGTTCTAGGAGCATAAATTACACATAAAATTTCATTCAAACATCACACTTTTGAAGGCCCCGGGGCACCAGGACAGTGGAATTACCCCCAAAATGACCCCATTTTGGAAAGCAAACACCCGAGGTATATTCTATGAGGCATGGGCTGCAGATAGGTACTCGGGTACTCTAATGTACACGATCGGTGTGTGACAGGGAGAACCGCGGTAACAGCTCGTTACCGCGGTTTGTTTACATCACATGACCGGCTGTGATTGACACAGCCGGTCACGTGGTAAAGAGCCAAATCTATTGGCTCTTTACACGGATCGGAGCTGGGCTTTGTCCGAGGGACAAGCCTCAGCTCCGATCGCCGCGCTGCACGTGCACGTGAGGCTCGTTTGTGACCGGCTGTGATTGGACACAGCCGGTCACGGGGTAAAGAGACAATTTTATTGGCTCTTTACCCCGATCCGGGGGGGGACACAACCCCCGGCAGACGAGCGATCCGCGATCGCCGCTGTGCGGGCCCCTGGGGGCCTGCAGTAGCGGCGAGAAGCGGAGGACGTCATATGATGTCCTCCCGGATCGACGGCCAGTCCCTGCCGATGTCATTTTACTATACGTCGGTAGGGAACTGGTTAAAAAAAAGTGACTTAGCGCTGTCGCGCTATAACATTGAAATCACGTTTTTAAAACCAGATTTTTTTCCTGGCGTCAGTACCAACGTTACAGCTCATTTTTGCATAACGCCCGTGTATATGAGGCCTAAAGTTCAACCAATGAATTCTGGTCACAGGTTAAAGAACTGCACCAAGGTCCTCATTTTCACCTCCTCTTAGGTTTCTGCCCCTTGCAAAAAAAAAAAAAAAAAAGTTGCATTGTGTATAATTTATTCAGGGCTAAACAGAAGATAGTGATTTGATAATAAGTAAAGACATTATTTTTTTTATATCTATAGAGCTAGATTTTTTTTCCCCTTTTCAGATGACAACCCTTTCAGCATGACTATTTTTTCCATGTTAAAATTGAAGCGATCCAAAACTTTTTTTTTAGTCTTGGATAGGGAGGAGAAAGGTTAGAACCTCTGTCAGATTTGTAATCGCTGTTCGACTTTCCCTTTGGGATATTACCTCTCGCTTTCTATCCCAGAAACTATAGGAACTCTGAAAATCTCCCCAAAGTGAGGAGAAATCCTGACAGTTGTGATCAGCACAGGTGTCTCCATTAGTAGTATTAGTTTCCTCTAATTCCTTCGACAACTGTCAGATGTTGCCCCCCCCCCCCCCCCCTCTTATATTCTGTGCCAATTACAGTTTTCTCAAGCAGAAGCAAGGGGGAATTTACTAGGGCAGCACACAGACCACAGTAAAAACATGACCAATATGCTAACCCTTGCCCACTCACTCAATTGTAAAAAAAAAAAAAAACCTTCACCAAGATAGACAAAGTTCATATACATTTCCTGTAGCTGGAGAAACACTATTTGTTCACAAATTGTAGCTTCTTATGTTCTGAAAGAATGAACATCTGACAAACGTTGTATCAGATCAAGTAACATGACAAGGCTGATTTAAAATCTAGTGCCTCGTGCACACAGGCAGAAAAAGTGCTGCTTTTAGGCCCCTTTCACACTGAGGCGCTTTCCTAGCGTTTTTGTGCTAAAAACAGCGCTTCCAAAATGCTTCTAAAATGCTGCCCATTAATTCCAATGTACCTATTCACACTGGGGCGTCGTGCTGGTGCCGCATTAAAAAAAGTCCTGCAAGCACGATTTTTTGTGCTTATTCTGAGCGCTAAAAATAGCGCATTAAAAACACCCATATACATTGAAATGAATGTAAAGCGCTTTAAAAGCGCCAGCAAAACGCCCAGAGGTTGTGGAAAGGTCAAAATATCAGGAAGTAAACATGATGTAATGTAGGGGGATGTGCTATTTATTTAATGCTAGTGCTTCAAAAGCACTTGAAAAACGCCTGGGCGTTTGCGCTAATTATAGCGCTAACGCGGGAATAACGTGGCAAAAACGCGGTCATAACGCTTGATGTTTTGCATGTGTTTTTCAAACGCCTCAGTGTGAAAGTAGCCTTAAGTCTAGGTTCACACCTATGCGGCTGAGCTTTCTGTGTTTTTTTCCAGTTTTTACCACGATTTTGCTGCCATTTGCGGTTTGCTTTGTTATTGGGGGGGGGGGGGGAGAGATTTAAAAATGCAAAAACGCATCAAAAAAACCACTTGCGTTCGTGGTACAGCTCCATTGAAGTCTATTGCATGCAAAACGCAAACTGCAGTGAGAACAAAAGTCCTTGACCCTTTCAAAAAAACACAATGCTGCAAAATGCACAGATATGAACTACATCCATAGAAAACCATGTTAAATGGACTGTAGTGCATTTCTGCAAACCACGGTAAAAAACGCATACGTGTGAACCTAGCCACTTCGCATCCGAGCCATTTCTGGCACTCCTCTCCTTCATGTATAAATCATCATTTTTTTGCTAGAAAATTACTCAGAACCCCCAAACATTATATATGGTTTTTTAGCAAAGATTCTAGGGAATAAAATGGAGGTTGTTGCAACTTTTTATGTCATGCGGTATTTGCGCAGCGATTTTTCTAACGCGTTTTTTTTGGGAAAAAAACAGTTTCATGAATTAAAAAAAAACAAAACAGTAAAGTTAGCCCAATTTTTTTTCATAATGTGAAAGATGATGTTATGCCGAGTAAATAGATACCCAACATGTCACATTTTAAAATTGCGCAAACTCGTGGAATGGCGCCGAACTTTGGTACTTAAAAATCTCCATAGGCGATGTTTAAAAAATTTTTACAGGTTAGGTTTTTTGAGTTACAGAGGAGGTCTTGGGCTAGAATTATTGCTCTCACTCTAACGCACGCGGCGATACCTCACATGTGTGGTTTGGACGCCGTTTACATATGTGGGCGCGACTTGCGTATGCGTTCGCTTTTGTGCGCGAGCTCGCGGGGACGGGACGCTTTAAATTTTTTTTTTTTATTTCTTATTTTACTTTTATTTTTTTTATTTTGACACTTTCACTTTATTTTTATTTTTTTGATCATATTTTCATTTTAT
>BLSH010404521.1:112507-163458 GCA_018402905.1 Glandirana rugosa | reverse complement strand
GTATCCGGGGAAGGTGTGTCCACGAGGTCAGGACAGGCGGACAGGCAATAAGTCTAGCTGGGTTGGCCTGGGAGGTAAGAGGAGACTCATCGACCCGACGAAAGGGAAGTCAGACTTACCTAGCCAAGCCTAGTGTCAATCGGTACTTACGACGAAATTTTACACTAAGACTAACGATGGTATACGTCTTTATGTAACCGACTTTATCTGTACTTTTTACGGAATTGGAATTGGTGAAGGGCGGGCGTCCTGCAGATAACTGCAGGACCCTAAAGTCACCACTATAGAGTCACTACGGCCGTGGACGTCCGTAGTAACTCGTATCTCTAAAAAATGATACCTCAATGATGCCTGCAGGTGCCGGCATCACTGAGATATCACCACTGAAATCCCAGGACGTCAATAGACGTCCTGCGGGCGGGAAGTGGTTAAGGTTAAGGCATTTTTCATGTCTATTTCAGCCAATGTATTTCTGCATATGGTAGCAATCAGAATCACATTTTAAAGCAGCATTCATGGCTAACTGTGATCCGAACCGATCCATTCAGACTGAAGGGAAAGCAGCCCAGCTACTCAGAGGAGAATGGAGGGTCCGGTTGGGTCGATCTGAATAACGGACAGGCGGACAGGACTGGAGCACCTGTGTGGAAGGGGCCTATGAGAGATACTGTCACACCTTACATCAGCACAGTATCCTGTATCTACTAGCAGCAATCCCAGGTATACAAACCCCAGCATGGATCTGCTTCTGTTCTTGGTGTGGTCAGTTTGAGGGTATATTCTCAGCAGATGTGGTGGGACTGTGTTGGGCAGCTATTCCAGCACAGTCTGACTGCATGACAAAGCAAAATGCCTTGTCTTTGGTGTGCCCATTGTGTTCCAGTGGTGTGAGGCAGTGCACACATAAAAAGGTACTTTGTTTTTGTAAAGTTCATTTAAAAAAAAAAAAAAAAAGTGAACAGTGCACAGCACGGGCTGCACTGCACATCACCAGCCACTGTTTTGTAATGCAGCAGGATCACTGGTTATTTGTAAAAAATGAAGGACATAAACAAATAAAATTACAGAGTACATTTATCAACACTTATGTGAACAACCCAACATGTATTTGACCTGTTGCCATCCGCGTAACACATATGTACAGCAGCAAAAGGGTGGGCCTAAATATCCACATGCCGCAAGTATGCATCACTGGGCAGCCAATGTGTGAACAGCACACTCACGGTGTGCTCTCGGCACAGAGTGATCAAAGACAGTTCTCAGCCCACCTCACCACTGGCTTCCAATCATGTGACGATGATTTTGAATCTTGTAAATCGGCAATAACAGTGGTCACATGATTGCTGATCCTTCCTGCTTTACTGGGTGTTCAAAACTATTTAAAAGCGGCTGCTGTCAATCACAGCCAGTGGAGAAGGGGCGGGGAGGAGCCAGACATGACGCCAGTGTAGGCTCGTAGCTCTCGGCCGGAGCCCGGACCGAGGACCGCCCAATGTGCTAGTAGCCGAAGCTGGAGCTGAGGATGGCGGGGAAGAGAGCTTCCCGGCCACAGTGATCGCCACCCCCCAACCCCCCCAGAAACCCGAGCCTAACTGACAGCCCTCCGACAACTCCAAGGCACGGGGGAACAGGAGAGGACCGGAAAGAAAGGAGCGGCTCCCACTGACGAAAAGGACAAGCACGAGGGACACGAGACAGCCGACAAAAAGTTAAGAGGAGAGAGGAGGTATAAATCACCAGCGGAGGGAGTCGGCGAGGGTCGGGTGTGAACCGCTGCAGAGGGGAGGACAAGAGACGGTAAGGTTGTGGAGCGAAGGGAGCGGAGGAAACAGTAAGCCAGGGGAAGGGGGGAGAAGAAGAAGGTGATATATGCACATGTATAGATGGTTTGTGAATACCCCCTCCCCCCCGCAGCCCGTGAACCAGAACGCCAACCTACCGAAAGCCCCCTACCCGGGAAAAGACCCTAAAGAATTAGACTCACACCAAAATAGAAAATAGACCACGGGAAAAGTAAAAAACAGACGACCCAAGCGAGTATTAAAGACAGCCAAGAACGCTAAAGTGTGTAAGACTGCATCAGAGAGCCGAGTTTAAGTGCTAGACTGGACAGATCACGGGTCCGTGGAATAACAGCCCCACTATAAAGATCCCTATATATATATATAAAAAAAAAAAAAAGCCCTCCCCCCACACACAGAAATAGATAAGGGGAACAAGGTCTGAGCTGACGGAATAAGAGGGTAGTCAAAGCATAACAACATCAAACAACAAAACATACACGCACTCCTCTACAAGCCTATAAGAAAGCGGGAAATAGGCAGGAGCACAGAGACAAATGGAGGACTAACAAACAACAAACCTATACCACAGAACTGAGGAACATAATAAGAGCATAGGAAAAGCCCGTCCCCTGAGGGCCACTAAAAGAGTGGTGGAACAGAAATATGGGTAAAGTGGTAAAGGGAGCAGGGGGGAGCCAACCTAAGGTCAGCGCAAGCCCCAACACCATAAAGAAGTTTATGGTACAGGAAAGTGGTCAGCCCAGCCCGACTAAACAAACGGGAGCCAAAACCAAACAGAAGGATAACGGAAAAGGGCCACAAAATAGACTATCGCAAGGGAAAGACCTGGGAGGTCAAGAGAAGAGTGGCCAATCAAACATAATAGAGGAAGAACAA
Source organism: Glandirana rugosa (assembly GCA_018402905.1). Lineage (NCBI taxonomy): Eukaryota > Metazoa > Chordata > Amphibia > Anura > Ranidae > Glandirana > Glandirana rugosa. The sequence goes on along the minus strand of BLSH010404521.1, from coordinate 160,777 downwards.
CAAATGCCAACAAAATTGGAAATAGCAAAAATGTTTGAAAGGCTGGAGCAGTCTCTTAAAGGGGACATGACAGGTATAAGAGAAGATCTCGGGCATATCCTTAAGAGAGTAGAAGAAACAGAAAATAAAATAGACAAACAAGCAGAGGAGATTAGAAACCTGAAAGAGCAAATGAGGAAAGTCCAACGAGAACAGCGGTGGCTACAATATAGAGTGGAAGACCAAGAGAACCGCAACAGAAGGAAAAACTTAAGACTACGAGGAATCCCAGAGGTCCCACAAGGCGAAGAGCTACAAAAAACAATAGATAAAATCTTTGGCCCCATGGTGGGGAAAGCGGAAACAGAAAAAATAAAAATCGAGAGAGTACACAGGGTCTGGAAACCCCCGAACCAAGGGAAAGGACCTCCCCAGAGACGTCACAGTCCGTTTCCATAACTATAAAGATAAAGAAGAGATATGGCAAAAGATAAAAAAAAGGGACCCAATAAGATTTGAAGGAGCAGAGATCAAAGTGTTTGCGGACTTGGCCAGAGAAACAAGAGAAAGGAGAAGGAGATTAAGACCATTACTTGACCAAATGAGAACCCAAGGGGTCCAATACTCGTGGGGATTCCCAGCATGCTTAATAGGGAAAAAAGAAGGAAGAACGGCAAAATTGAAGATCCCCGAGGAGACAGAGAGCTTCTGCAAAAAGTTAGACATAATTAGACCGGAAATCCCGAATTGGATGGAAGCGGAAGAGGAATTGAGTAGGGGAGAAGAACAATCGTGGCAAAAAATTTAGGAAAACTATAAGCCCTAAAGAAAAAGGGAGATTGGGAGCTCGGGGGGGGGGGGGTTGCAAGGGGAAGGAGGCGATAAGATCAGAATAGATTGGGCGGGGGGAAATCCGGGCCGAGGCTGAGATGGAGAGCCTTATGGAGGAGAAAAAGAGCCTCCGCAAGGATTGACACTAGGAGGAACTCCAAACCAGGGGGCAACTAAGCCCGCGAGGACAGACTTTGTCCTAGGGCTGGGTGGAAAGGTCATGTATGGACCTATAAGCCTTGAAGGGGAAGGGAAAAGGGAAGGGAGGGAAGGGGAGGGCCAGGTCTTCCAGGGAGTGAGAAAGGTAGAGAGAGAGGTCTTGAATAGGAGAGTAAAGGACCCCGGCCCCGCTACGCACCTCCCCCAGGTTTGGGGGGGAGGGGGTAGGGGAGACGGGGAGATAAAAAATTAATGGTTACGTTTCTGACGTATAATATACGCGGGTTAAGCAGCCCCACAAAGAGATATAAAATCCTACAAGAACTGGAACATTATGCGGCAGAAATAGTATTTCTCCAGGAGACACATTATGCCCAGGAAACCAACGAAAGAATATATTCCCAAAAATTCCCAACTTGGTATTATGGAGACTCCCCAAGGAAAAGATCAAAAGGAGTGGCAATAGGGTTTTCAAGGGCAACGCAGTTCACAATAGGGGAAAGAATGACCGACCCAGAAGGAAGGTATTTATTCCTGAAGGGAAGGCTAAACAACCAGGAATGTACCCTAGTGAACGTGTACTGCCCGAATAAAGACCCAGTAGGGTTTCTGTCAAAGGTACTGGAGAAGCTGATGGAATTCAAAAAGGGTTGGGTAGTGGTCGCGGGAGACTTTAACTTTGGAATGAAGAGAGACATGGATAGTACATCCCGTGCCCAGGGGATAACAGACGGTAAATTAGGAAGAGTAAAAAAGGAAATGCAGAAGAACGAGCTAATAGACATATGGAGGATATTAAACCCCAAAAAAAAATATTACACGTTCTTTTCCCCTGTGCACGGGACTTACTCGAGGCTAGATTATATACCGATAGATCACAGAGTAATAGAAAGGGCAAAAAACACGAGTATTGAAGTAGCAACGCTATCAGATCACGCACCGGTATCTCTGACACTAGACATGGGGGAGGCACTAGAGAAGGAGCATGAATGGAAGCTCAATGATGAAATGCTAAATGACAGAGAAACTACGGAAAAGATAAAAGAAGAACTGATAAAATATTTCGAGATAAATGCCACGGAAGAGGTGCCAGCCCCTATAGTCTGGGAGGCCCACAAGGCTTACATAAGAGGGATACTGATAGCTATAGAGGCAGGTAAAAGGAAAGCGAGAACTAGAAAGAGAGAAGAACTAATAGACAGTCTATATCAACTAGAACAAGAACACAAAAGAGGAAGAAAGGAAGTAGTACAGGAGCTACTGGGAAAAAGAGAAGAACTGAAGGACCTGCTAGAACAGGATACTCGTATCATGTATAATAAAATCAAAAAAGAAAGATATATAGGAGGGAATAAAATTGGGAAATATCTGGCTAAAACTCTAAACAAAAAGAGATCAAGGAATTACATAGAGAAGATACAAAAGAAAACGGGAGAAGTCACATACAAGACACGGGAGATAGCAAAAACATTTCAAGAGTATTATAAAGAACTATATGCAGTTAGACAAACAGACAGCCCCCAAATAGAAGCCCAACGGAGGAGAAAAAGGGAAAAATTCCTAGAAGCGGCAAACCTTCCACGAATAGAGGAAGAAAAAAGAAGTAAAATGGAAGCCCTGATAACAGTAGAGGAAATCGGACGTGCAATAACTAGTACAGCATCAGGAAAGAGCCCAGGACCAGACAGTCTCCCAATAAGCTACTACAAAAAAATCAGAGAGATATTAGCCCCCAGAGCATGCCAATACATGAATGGCATCGGAAGTAAATGGGAGATGCGAAGTGAAGCCTTGATGGCAACAATTATAGTAATACCAAAGGAGGGAAAAGACAAAAGCACCTGCCCCAGTTATAGACCAATAGCGTTGCTAAACGCAGACACAAAAATATTCTCCAAAGTACTGGCTAACAGATTAAAAGAGGTAATGAAAGAGATGGTAGGGGAAGACCAAGTCGGTTTTATAGAGGACAGGGAAGGGAAAGACAACGGAATAAGAACCCTGTTGGTAACTCAGGAGATGGAGAGAGGGGGAGAGCCCAGTCTACTCCTGTCAATAGATGCTGAAAAAGCATTTGACAGGGTAGACTGGGCTTTCATGTTCCAGACATTGGAAGCGGTAGGAGTAGGAAATAGAATGATACAGTGGATCAGGGCACTATATAATCACCCAAGGGCGAAGGTAAGAATAAATGGGACGCTGTCAGCACCCTTCGATATGGAGAACGGAACAAGACAGGGGTGCCCCCTGTCTCCCCTACTCTTCATAATCTCACTAGAACCCCTGTTAGCAACAATAAGAAATAACAAGGAAATCAGAGGGCTGAAGATAGGGGAGGAGGAGCATAAGGTGGCCACTTATGCGGATGATATACTCATGTATGTCAGGAACCCCAAAAACTCGATCTACAACCTAATGAAAGTACTGGAACGATACGGAGATATATCAAATTTTAAAATTAATTATAGCAAATCCGAAGCCATGGTTATAAAGGGGAGTAAAAAAGAAGGAAAAGAACTACAGAAAGAGTTTCCTTTTAGATGGAATAACAAGGAATTAAACTATCTAGGAATTAAGATAACAAAAACAAGGGAAAAACTATACCAACAGAACTATATTCCCCTACTAAATGAGATAAGAGATGAAGTGAGGAGGATAACGCATAGACCCCTGTCATGGATAGGCCGGATCAATACTATAAAAATGATAATCACCCCTAAAATAATATACAAATACCAAATGCTCCCAATTCATATCCCCCAGGAGTTCTTCCAGACCTTGAGGAAGATATTAAGACGGTTCATATGGCAAAATCAAAAACCAAGGATAAAGGCCTCAGTGTTGAATAGAGGAAACACAGGAGGAGGGTTGGCACTCCCAGATATTAAAGTATTATCAGGCGAATGTGTTGGCACGTATGATTGAATGGGCACAAAACAATGAAAAGAAAAAATGGGTAAAAATAGAAAACACAATGAGTAAAACACAATTAGGAAAGATGATGTGGATACCACCTAAATTTAGAAAATTAGACACATGCACAAGCGATATCACGTATAACGCATTAAAGATATGGGATAACACCCTGAAAAAAGGAAAATGGGAATACAACTCACCATATATCCCAATATGCGGAACAGATTATTTCACACCAGGGCAAGAAAAATGGCAGGGCAAATGGATAAAAGATGAGACACTAAAGTTAAAAGACATCATACACCAAGGGAAAATAAGGTCACTGGGGGAATTAAAACAAAGTGAGAAGTTTGATAAAATCGATGAATGGAGGTATCTCCAAATGAAACATTTTGTAAACACGCTCCCACAGCCCCTAATAATGGAAAATGAAAGAACAACACTAGAAAAAACTATTTAAAAGCGACACCTATGTGGCCGGGAAGGTGTTAAACTTTGTTTCTTGGGTAAGCCTTAGGGCCCCTTTACACACTGGGGCATGCTGCATTGGGGCAGTTGGTTAAGTATGAATAGGCTGACAACGCACCTCAATGTACCAAAAAATTAAAAAAAAAGACACCACCTACAGCATTTTTATCAATACAACACCACACGCTATGTGCATTGTGGTGCGCAGTAGGACAGATTCATTGGCATCTACTGTATGTGTGCAAGGGGTGCATTGCTAAATGAATAGCAACACAATGCACATAGTACTATTCGTTATGCATGCAACCACAATACACAAGTGTGAAGCCAAATATTCCCAAAACATGTATTATTCCACAAAATGAAGGAAAACACACGCAATATAAACATGTAACTGTGCATAACACAATGTATACATCCAGCGTCAAGGTTCCTGTTATCTGGCAGGTGCTTTGAATGAAAATTAACTGTCATTGCAGTCATTAATTCAATTTAAGTCTGTGTACGTGTCACCATCAATTAGGATTTGATGTGACCTAAATAGCAGAAGTTGATTCCAAACGTATTTTCCTTAAACTCATTCATACTTTCATGACAGCTTATACAATCCCAAAGAATTACACATGGCCTATATCTTAATTACTCTCACCGATGACGTTTGAAATTCCAACCTGTTTATCAAGGATGCCGCTGCCTGACGTTACAGATAAAGCCAAGTAACAAGTGTCTGCTGGGCAGTTTGATTGACCTGGGGCAAACTCTATTAATACTAGTGCTGGGAGCCAGGGCTGCTGTTAGAAACCATAAGGCCCCTGCACATCCTACCTGACAGCCTGCCCTCTTTTTTTTTTGTTTGTTTTTTTTTAACAGCCTCGCTGGGGGGCCTTTGATAAAATATCAGGGGTGTAATCAGACAGACTCAGCTGCACTGCACATTGAATGAATGGGAATCTCTCTGAGGCTTCCAGTTCATTCACAAGCTGAAGCATAGTAAACAGTTTACTATGCTTCAGTGGTGAATAGACACAGTGAGTGATCAGTGCCAATCGCTCACTGTGTTCATTCAGGAAAGGAAGGGCCTGATAAGTAGGACATATTTACCACAAACTCCCCACTTTCCATCCTGAAACATCCCCCTGTATGCCCTTAGTGGCTGCTGGTGGGAGAGGAGGGAAGCTGTCAATGTTGCAGGGAAGGGGGGCACACAGGGAGGCTCGGTCAGCAGGGGGGTGGGGGATGCAGATACCAATTCCCTGCAGCGCAGCCAGGGGAAGAAAAAAGGAGGAAAATGTGGCAGATCTGCAGTGGGACCCACATGAGGCAATAAGGCAGTACAGCCATCACTCCTGCTCAGTAGATGCCTGGGCCCCACTTTTGAACTGATGGGGCCTGGGCCCGGTACAGGAGGGCTAGCTGTACTGCCTTATCAGCAGCCCTGCTAGGGGCTTCATTATTGTTCGTTATTAAAGTTTATCCAAACTCAAGAAATAAAACGGATAGTATTGTGGCTTTCCTTTTCTTGGATGTGGTGGCTGCATTTGTTTTCTTATTTCATACGTTTTCTCCTTCATTTTAATCCTTATTCTGCTATTAAAGTGTTACTAAACCAACAACAGTAAAATCAGTCTATATATGCAGTAAAGCATGCTCATTATACTCACTGTGGAACCTAAGGGGTTAATCCTCTGCATTGTGTAAAAATGCTGCTTCATCTTGTATGCACAGATCCTTCCATCCCTGCACTGTCCCCCAGGACAAGTCCGGATAAGACAGTGCCTTTGGAGTCAGGCTGCACATGCTCAGTTTGGTGTGTATTGCTATAGAGGTTTTTTTTTTTCTTGGAAGGTTGCATGTGATCAGCACAGGGCCAATCGGCACTGTCCAGACTGAGGGTCAAGAGCCCTGCAGCCTCATAGGACAGCTCAGTGCAATATGAAAACTCCTCCTACAAGCTTCACCAGGAGCTGATAGAAATCACATGACTGCTATGAGAAAAGGTATTTAGCAGCTTATGTTTACTAGAACAATTGCATTTCCATGTGGGAGACAAGATATAGTGACTGCAGGGTCCTGGGTTTAGTAACACTTTAACACACTTTCTTTCCTAGCAGGACAACTGCACTGAGCAGTGTTGTCACCATAGGACCTGGAGTATTTTAGAGATCCCTAACCCCCAGGCCACAGACTGGCACCAGCCCGTGGCCTATTAGCAATAAGGTCTACTGCAGAAGGTGAGCGGCGGGGCAAGCGAGGCTTGATCTGTACTTAACTGTTTAACATTACCACCTGAGCTCCACCTCCTGTCAGTGGCATTGGAATTTTATAGGAGCACAAATCTGCACTCTAAACTGCACATGCGCAGGATCTAGGCTGTGTGCTCCACGAGAATCGAATGCCTCATGATCTGATGTGGAGGTAGAGCAGTAATGGTAGCACTGGCGAATGGCTGCAAATGCAGGACTGCAACACCACCCCGGTCTGTGAAAAAATGTCTGACACTAAAGCAGTCCCTGGTGACAAAAGATTTGGGACTGCTGTTTTAGGACTACATAACTACCCCCCCCCCCCTCTTCTTCAGAACAGGGAAAGGTGTTTTTTCATTCACAGAGATAGCAGGGAGCAATGTTAACTGATAACAGTGGAGAGTATAGGAAGTTATCAGCTCACAAGATTTCTGGCTGGATGAACAGCTACATTTTGTTTACACCTGTCAGATAGATACATTCAGCTTTTTCAATGTGTGCACACATCTACAATGTATCTATGTTAATGTGGACACATTGAAAAAGCTGAGGCTACCCACTATATACTGTCACACAGGAATTTCACTAAGGCCTCATACACACGGGTGTTATGAAAAATAAGCTGTAAAGCTAGTACCAATGCCAAAAAAAAAGCTACGTTAAAAACATGATTTTATCAGCATTTTGCATTGGCGTCAATGCGTGTTTATCCGCGCTAGCTTTTAGCCACATTTCTCTTTCTCCATTCAAAATCAATGTTTTCCTATGGGAGCCCATTGATTTGAATAGAAATCACATCAGAAGTTGGATCATGATATGTGCTGAGGATCTTGAAGAGGAACCCCCCGCAAAAATGAAAAAAATAAAAATAAAATTTGCGTGGGGTTCCCCCCCCCCCCCCAAGAGATACCAGGCCCTACGGTCTGGTATGGATTTTAAGAGGAATCCCAAGTGAAAGGGAGACTGCAGACCCTCACTGCACACACTTGATAGGACATGCGCTACAAGCACTGGCAAGGAGGCTCGCCACCTCTCTCATCTCCTACTACTCCCCCCATCCTTTATATCTCTCTAATGACTCTATCTTTATTCCCCCCTTTTTTTTCCTTTTTATATGTTACTTACGTTATGAGACAATCCACCCCTTATTTTTGTGTTAATTAAATTAGAGGAGGCCCTCTTATGGACTCCTCAGTGGATTCACTCCAAGGTACCACTGAGTTCCAGTTCCCCCTCTAGGCACATCTCCTCTAAATGTTTAAGCGGTATAATAGTTCTTTCTTCATAAAACCTTGTTCACGTTGGTCAATATGTACAATCTCATAAACCAAATGTTACTTGTTATGTAGCCAAGAAAAAAAAAAAAAGAACATTTGTTTAAGATGTTTATTTGTGAACAAATAAATAAAAATATATTGAAACTTAAGGTGAACCCCATGCCAAAAAAAATGGCGTGGGGTCCCCCCCCAAAATCCATACCAGACCCTTATCCGAGCACGCAGCCTGGCAGGTCAGGAAAGGGGGGGAGACGAGCATGCGCCCCCCTCCTGGACCATACCAGGCTGCGTGCCCTCAACATGGGGGGGGGGGGCGTGCTTTGGGGCAGGGGGGTTAAAAAAGCTCAAAAACGCTGCTGTAAAAACGTCCGTGTGTATGAGGCCTAATTGTTACTAAATAGATACATTGAAGTTATAACATAAATGTATTTTTAGAGTTTATCATTCTGGGGATTAGGCCTCAACTGGTTAAATGGTAGCAGGTTCCCAACCAGCGGAACCCGAACAAGTGGCATTATGGGCCATAGGTTATAAAGCTCCTGTGACCAAGGTGAAAGTTCCACTAGGGGTAACTCTTAGGGCTCACTTACACTTTTGCATTTCGGTAACATGCGTTTTACCACACGTCACCGCAATACAATGCTGTGCATTGGCAGCCCATTTGAATTGGACTGCCTTCATTAAACGAACGTGAACCTGTGAAATACTGCGCATTAACATATGCGAAGTAGCATATTGTATCACATCAGACCAGTGGACTCTTTTACTCCAATGCATTGCGGTAACGCACATTACACAGTAACATATGGTATATACAATTTCTTAGATAGGCACCCTAATGTCACCTATAGGGAAAAAAGACACACTAGGGTGCAGGAGTTAGTAAAGCGCCCTGGTGTGTCTTCTTCCCCTACATGTGGGTGAATTCTTGGATCCTTGAAGGAGCTGCAGGAGTTTTTGGATTACCTAGGACATCCTGAATTTGCCTTTGGGACTAATTTTTGCACAAAGACTATTTGCAGATGCACGACTAGAAGCGCAGTGTAAGGGGAAATTCACACGGGGGCGATCCAACTTCAGAGGTGACTTTGAAAGGTGATTTGACCGTGACTTCAAGGTGACTTCAGCATGACTTTGGGTGACTTACAACGTCACTTAAAGCGACCTCCATGCCAGGCGACTTTGCCTGTGGCCAATCAGAGAAGGGAGGGAGGGGGTTGCCAGGGTAATTTGTGGGGAGTACCTTGGTAAATTATTTTCTTTTCTGACGCGTTTCACGCCCCCCCTAAAGGCGCTTATTCATAGCTATGAATAAGCGCATTTAGGGGGCGTGAAACGCGTCAGAATTTTATTCTTTCTGTACCATATGGGCTTGACTTAATAAAACATTCAAAGGAGTGCGGCCGTCCGGAGCCTTTTTTCTACTACAATGTTTGAAGCATATTGAGCCTGCACCCCCTGGGACTGCGTAATTACCTACAGGAGCCAGGAGGTTTGAAGCTGTCTGCTTTTCTTTTCTGAAATATCACATGGTCCTAAGTATTCAGACCTTTTGCTGTGACACTCATATAATTAACTCGGGTGCTGTCCATTTCTTCTGATCATCCTTGAGATGGTTCTACACCTTCATTTGAGTCCAGCTGGGTTTGATTATACTGATTGGACTTGATTAGGAAAGCCACACACCTGTCTATATAAGACCTTACAGCTCACAGTGCATGGCAGAGCAGATGAGAATCATCAGCAGACCCCAAATTGCTGCGCCTTTTACACTGTTTTTAACCATAAGCTTGTGGAATCTGGTTTTTATCACCTATGATCTTATATGTCCGTTTTCAATAAATACATACCCGGTTTCTGAGGGTATTCACACCACGAAGAGCCCCTTCCTTGTTGTTATTTTATATTTATATGAATTTTTTATATGGAATATTACCACTTTGAATGAGGACATCTAGTTAGGCGGTTTGGACACATTGGACGGGACCACGGGACCGCAGGACGCCTTCCCCCCCCCCCTCCCCCCGCATCCTGGGAGATTCCAGTTCCCCTTCAGGAGTGTGTGACGAGCCCAGCCAGGAAAAGGACGGACCTCCCGCTTTCCCCATATATATTCAGGCTTGAATATATTCAACAGCTGGTAAGCCTTGATTTTTACCATTTGAGGATAGAGCGGATTTCCATACAGCATCGTTCACTATTCACTAAAGTCATCACCTTTTTGTCACCATTCAAGCACCTTAATTGCCTTCACCCATTTTGTTTGGACACTTTAAGCAAGTTGGACTATTACTTATGATCACATAGACTGCATATTGTGTGAGCACCCAGAGTTACGTTTTTCTGGCCCAGGGGTGAACACGCTACGGTTATACCTTCACGGTGTCACCCAATGTATATTCTTGTGTTTTGTTTTGATTATTTATATTATAAGCATGTTGCATTTCTAGATCAGTTCGGTTTCTGATCTTCAAAATCAAGGTTATTTAGCGCCACTTTTTAGTTTTAAGCTGGTTATTTACAATTCTGTTTGGTTGTATTGTGGCAGCTTTATTTTCCTCCTTTCATATTCACATCACTGGCCTTAGCGCGGTTGTACTCCCATTTTCTAGGTTCCTAAGAGCACAGTGGCCTCCATAATCCTTAAATGGAAGACGTTTGGGACGATCAGAACCCTTCCTAGAGCTGGCCGTCCGGCCAAACTGAGCTATCGGGGGAGAAGAGCCTTGATGAGAAAAGGTAAAGAAGAACCCAAAGATCACTGTGGCTGAGCTCCAGAGATGCAGTCGGGAGATGGGAGAAAGTTGTAGAAAGTCAACCATCACTGCAGCCCTCCACCAGTCGGGGCTTTATGGCAGAGTGGCCCGACGGAAGCCTCTCCTCAGTACAAGACATATGAAAGCCCCCATGGAGTTTGCTAAAAAAACACCTGAAGGACTCCAAGATGGTGAAAAATAAGATTCTCTGGTCTGATGAGACCAAGAAAGAGCTTTTTGGCCTTAATTCTAAGCGGTATGTGTGGAGAAAACCAGGCACTGCTCATCACCTGTCCAATACAGTCCCGCATCATGCTGTGGGGGTGTTTTTCAGCTGCAGGGACAGGACGACTGGTTGCAATCGAGGGAAAGATGAATGCGGCCAAGTACAGGGATATCCTGGACGAAAACCTTCTCCTGAGTGCTCAGGACCTCAGATTGGGATGAAGGTTTACCTACCAACAAGATAATGACCCTAAGCACACAGCTAAAATAACAAAGGAGTGGCTTCACAAAACTCTGTGACTGTTCTTGAATGGCCCAGCCAGAGCCCTGACCAAACCCAATTGAGCATCTCTGGAGAGACCTAAAAATGGCTGTCCACCAACGTTTACCATCCAACCTGGCAGGACTGGAGAGGATCTGCAAGGAGGAATGGCAGAGGATCCCCAAATCCAGGTGTGAAAAACTTGATGCATCTTTCCCAAAAAGACTCATGGCTGTATTCGATCAAAAGGGCGCTTCTACTAAATACTGAGCAAAGGGTCTGAATACTTAGGACCATGTGATATTTCAGTTTTTCTTTTTTAATAAATCTGCAAAAATTTCAACAATTCTGTGTTTTTCTGTCAATATGGGGTGCTGTGTGTACATTAATGAGGGGAAAAAATGAACTTAAATGATTTTAGCAAATGGCTGCAATATAACAAAGAGTGAAAAATTTAAGGGGGTCTGAATACTTTCCGTACCCACTGTGTGTATGTATGTGTGTATATATATATATATATATATATATACACACACACACACACACACACACATATACACACACACACACACACACAGAATCATAAACAGATTACAATAAAAGGTCATTAACTTCTCTGCGTTCTCTAGTGGGTTGTTTACACTTGCTTCAGCTTCAACGCACATTAAAGCCCCTACTGTTTCAACAAGATTTTATGATGTGTTTTTGAGGCTTCAGTGATGCTCTTTTGAAGCTTTGTTGAAGCTTGGCCAATGCCCTGTGTGTTTGTTGATAAGCGAAGCTAAAGCTGAATTAAAGCCTCTGAAAAGCCGCAGGTGCTTCAAGCGAGCGTCAAACAAGCTTTGTCATAGACTTCCATGGAGGCGTTGAAGAGGCTTTGAAGCCTGGCTAAAGCTACATGGGGTATAATTTTTGACACAAAGCTGAATCGAAGCAAAGCCAACGCAAGGTGTAAACAGGACTGTAAGCTAACCATTTTATTTAGTGACAAGAGCTTTGACTGCCGTTAACAGAGCTTTAACAAAGCCTGTATAAAGCCCTCTTTTGAAGCAAGTGTAAACTAGCCCTAACACTCTCTGGTTAACTGTTAGCAGTCTCCAGCTCTTGTCTGCACTCACTAACAAACTCTGGGTACTTGTCTGCTCTCTAACAATCTCCAGTTACTTGTCTGCTCTCTCTAACAATCTCCAGTTACTTGTCTGCTCTCTCTAACAATCTCCAGTTACTTGTCTGCTCTCTCTAACAATCTCTAGTTACTTGTCTGCGCTCTCTAACAATCTCCAGTTACTTGTCTGCGCTCTCTAACAATCTCCAGTTACTTGTCTGCCTTCTCTAACAAATCTCCAGTTACTTGTCTGCTCTCTCTAACAATCTCCACTTACTTGTCTGCGCTCTCTAACAATCTCCACTTACTTGTCTGCTCTCTCTAACAATCTCCACTTACTTGTCTGCGCTCTCTAACAATCTTCGGTTACTTGTCTGTACTCTCTCAAACAATCTCTACTTACTTGTCTGTACTCTCTCGAACAATCTCTACTTACTTGTCTGCTCTCTCTAACACTCTCCGCTTACTTGTCTGTGCTCTCTCGAACAATCTCTGCTTACTTGTCTGCTCTCTCTAACACTCTCCGGTTACTTGTCTGCGCCCTCTAAAAATCTCTGGTTACTTGTCTGCTCTCTCTAACAATCTCCAGTTACTTATCTGCTCTCTCTAACAATCTCCAGTTACTTGTCTGTGTTCTCTAACAATCTCCCGTTACTTGTCTGCGCCCTCTAACAATCTCCGGTTACTTGTCTGCTCTCTAACAATCTCCAGTTACTTGTCTGCGTTCTCTAATAATCTCCAGTTACTTGTCTGCTCTCTCTAACAATCTCCAGTTACTTGTCTGCTCTCTCTAACAATCTCCAGTTACTTGTCTGCTCTCTCTAACAATCTCCGGTTACTTGTCTGCTCTCTCTAACAATCTCCAGTTACTTGTCTGCGCTCTCTAACAATCTCCCGTTACTTGTCTGCTCTCTCTAACAATCTCCGGTTACTTGTCTGCTCTCTCTAACAATCTCCAGTTACTTGTCTGCGCTCTCTAACAATCTCCCGTTACTTGTCTGCTCTCTCTAACAATCTCCAGTTACTTGTCTGCGCTCTCTAACAATCTCCCGTTACTTGTCTGCTCTCTCTAACAATCTCCACTTACTTGTCTGTGCTCTCTAACAATCTCCGCTTACTTGTCTGCTCTCTCTAAAAATCTCCAGTTACTTGTCTGCGCTCTCTAACAATCTCCAGTTACTTGTCTGCTCTCTCTAACAATCTCCGCTTACTTGTCTGCGCTCTCTAACAATCTCTACTTACTTGTCTGCTCTCTCTAACACTCTCCGCTTACTTGTCTGTGCTCTCTCGAACAATCTCTGCTTACTTGTCTGCTCTCTCTAACACTCTCCGGTTACTTGTCTGCGCCCTCTAAAAATCTCTGGTTACTTGTCTGCTCTCTCTAACAATCTCCAGTTACTTATCTGCTCTCTCTAACAATCTCCAGTTACTTGTCTGCTCTCTCTAACAATCTCCGCTTACTTGTCTGCGCTCTCTAACAATCTCCACTTACTTGTCTGTGCTCTCTAACAATCTCCGCTTACTTGTCTGCTCTCTCTAAAAATCTCCAGTTACTTGTCTGCGTTCTCTAATAATCTCCAGTTACTTGTCTGCTCTAACAATCTCCAGTTACTTGTCTGCCCTTTCTAAAAAATCTCCGCTTACTTGTCTGTGTTCTCTAACAATCTCTGGTTACTTATCTGCTCTCTCTAACAATCGCAAGTTACTTGTCTGTGCTCTCTTACAATCTCCAGTTACTTGTCTGCGCTCTCTAACAGTCTCCAGTTACTTGTCTGTGCGCTTTCGAACAATCTCTGCTTACTTGTCTGCTCTTTCTAACAATCTCCGCTAACTTGTCTGTGTTCTCTAACAATCTCCAGTTACTTGTCTGCTCTCTCTAACAATCTCCAGTTACTTGTCTGCTCTCTCTAACAATCTCCAGTTACTTGTCTGCTCTCTCTAACAATCTCCAGTTACTTGCCTGCGCTCTCTAACAATCTCCGCTTACTTGTCTGCTCTCTCTAACAATCTCCAGTTACTTGTCTGCTCTCTCTAACAATCTCCAGTTACTTGTCTGCGCTCTCTAACAATCTCCGCTTACTTGTCTGCGCTCTCTAACAATCTCTACTTACTTGTCTGCGCTCTCTAACAATCTCCAGTTACTTGTCTGCGCTCTCTAACAATCTCCGCTTACTTGTCTGCGCTCTCTAACAATCTCCAGTCACTTGTCTGCGCTCTCTAACAATCTCCAGTTACTTGTCTGCTCTCTCTAACAATCTCCAGTTACTTGTCTGCGCTCTCTAACAATCTCCAGTTACTTGTCTGCGCTCTCTAACAATCTCCGCTTACTTGTCTGCGCTCTCTAACAATCTCCGCTTACTTGTCTGCGCTCTCTAACAATCTCCGCTTACTTGTCTGCGCTCTCTAACAATCTCCGCTTACTTGTCTGCTCTCTCTAACAATCTCCAGTTACTTGTCTGCTCTCTCTAACAATCTCCGCTTACTTGTCTGCGCTCTCTAACAATCTCCAGTTACTTGTCTGCGCTCTCTAACAATCTCCGCTTACTTGTCTGCGCTCTCTAACAATCTCCAGTTACTTGTCTGCGCTCTCTAACAATCTCCAGTTACTTGTCTGCTCTCTCTAACAATCTCCAGTTACTTGTCTGCGCTCTCTAACAATCTCCGCTTACTTGTCTGCGCTCTCTAACAATCTCCGCTTACTTGTCTGCGCTCTCTAACAATCTCCGCTTACTTGTCTGCTCTCTCTAACAATCTCTACTTACTTGTCTGCGCTCTCTAACAATCTCCAGTTACTTGTCTGCGCTCTCTAACAATCTCCGCTTACTTGTCTGCGCTCTCTAACAATCTCCAGTTACTTGTCTTCGCTCTCTAACAATCTCCAGTTACTTGTCTGCTCTCTCTAACAATCTCCGCTTACTTGTCTGCGCTCTCTAACAATCTCCAGTTACTTGTCTGCGCTCTCTAACAATCTCCAGTTACTTGTCTGCGCTCTCTAACAATCTCCAGTTACTTGTCTGCTCTCTCTAACAATCTCCCGTTACTTGTCTGCGCTCTCTAACAATCTCCAGTTACTTGCCTGCGCTGTCTAACAATCTCCAGTTACTTGTCTGCGCTCTCTAACAATCTCCGCTTACTTGTCTGCGCTCTCTAACAATCTCCGCTTACTTGTCTGCGCTCTCTAACAAGCTCCAGTTACTTGTCTGCTCTCTCTAACAATCTCCAGTTACTTGCCTGCTCTCTCTAACAATCTCCAGTTACTTGTCTGCGCTCTCTAACAATCTCCGCTTACTTGTCTGCGCTCTCTAACAATCTCCAGTTACTTGTCTGCTCTCTCTAACAATCTCCACTTACTTGTCTGCGCTCTCTAACAATCTCCAGTTACTTGTCTGCTCTCTCTAACAATCTCCAGTTACTTGTCTGCTCTCTCTAACAAATCTCCAGTTACTTGTCTGCTCTCTCTAACAATCTCCAGTTACTTGTCTGCTCTCTCTAACAATCTCTAGTTACTTGTCTGCTCTCTCTAACAATCTCCCGTTACTTGTCTGCTCTCTCTAACAATCTCCAGTTACTTGTCTGCTCTCTCTAACAATCTCCCGTTACTTGTCTGCTCTCTCTAACAATCTCCCGTTACTTGTCTGCTCTCTCTAACAATCTCCAGTTACTTGTCTGCTCTCTCTAACAAATCTCCAGTTACTTGTCTGCGCTCTCTAACAATCTCTACTTACTTGTCTGCGCTCTCTAACAATCTCCAGTTACTTGTCTGTGTTCTCTACTAATGATCTGCAGTCTCTAGCTATCTCCTGTTACTTGTCAGCAATCTCTGACAACTTTCTGTAGCACTGAGTATTATGTGTGACCCTAGGGCCCCAGTATCAGGTAAGTAGCCCACCCCAGCCCCCCAGATGTCCAGCATACATACAGTACACATTGGCAGGTTTTCGAGGACGGTCCCCCCATGCCTGCCTGTATTACACATGACAGAGAACATTAATGACAGAAGAAAACATAGTTGCTCTTACTTTCTCCTTGGCTTTGATGTATCTCTGCGCGGCTTGTTGAATTAATTCTCTGACGCTGAACTTGCCATCCTTGCAGGGGACCACAATGGCAGTCTTCCCAAAACAAACTGTCACTTTCATCTTCGCCTTCCTCGCCAAAAGGTAAAACGAGAGACCCCGGCCTGCGACTGTCCCCAATTCACACGGTGTCACTTCCTCCAGGTGACATAGGACACCATCACCAGGCATCCATCCTGAGCTCCCTCTATGACATCACACTGACACTATATGGGCAAAGTGTCAGGACAAGGACTGGGGACCTCCCTGAGAGTTTGGAGGAAAGTGCCAGGAATAAAAGTAATAGAAAGTTGTTTTATTGGAGTCCAGGTGTGAGAAGACTCCCTGGGGAGCTATAGAGCCCCTGAATGCGGAAGGAGGGAAGGAAGGAAGGGCAGTGAGAGGTGGAATGAGGAAGACAGGTCCCTCAGGGATGGCTGCCCTCACCAGCTGCTTCTCTACTATGGAGACCTTTGTCGGGACAGTCCATAGGTTAGAGAGCTTTGAAAAGTCCCGGGCACAAAGTGTGGTCAGGGCCGGGATTCCCAGGCAGGCATTGCAGGAGGGGAGGAGCCGTGTCCCCGTACAAGGAGGAGGAGGAGGAGGAGGAGGAGGACAGGCTCCATGGAGAGGAGTAAACACAGCCCTGTGTGCACGCTGCTGGACAGAGAAGCTTCCTGACTGAGCACCCGCGGCATCCCTCTGGGTGTGCAAGATCTGTCCTACATTACACACCACTGTCACCACCTAATATGACTGCTGGATACCCTATATTACTCACTACATCATTTCATTTTTAACCACTTCACCTCCAGGAGGATTTACCCGTCTTCCTCACCAGGCACTGCGTTGCTTTAACCATTTAAGGACCAAGCCTCTTTCTGAGATTCGGTGTTTACAAGTTAAAATCAAGGTTTTTTTGTTCAAAAATTACTTAGAACCCCCAAACATTATATATATTTTTTCTAACACTCTAGAGAATAAAATGGTGGTCGTTGCAATACTTTATGTCACACCGTATTTGTGCAGCAGTCTTACAAGCGCCTTTTTATTAAAAAAAAACATTTTTTGATAAGACACCAGTAAACTTAGCCCAATTTTTTTCATATTGGGAAAGATAATGTTACGCCGAGTAAATTGATACCCAACATGTCATGCTTCAAAATTGTGCCCACTCGTGGAATGGCGACAAACTTTGGCAGTTAAAAATCTCCATCGGTGACGGTTAAAATATTTCTACAGGTTACCATTTTTGAGTTACAGAGGAGGTCTACAGCTAGAATTATTGCTCTCGCTCTAACGATCGCGGTGATACCTCACATGTGTGGTTTGAACACCGTTTTCATATGCTGGCGCAACTTCTCTATGCGTTTGCTTCTGCGTGAACGGACGCTTTAAACATTATTTTTCTTATTTATTTTACTTATTAATTTTTTATTTTTACACGGTCCTTTAAAATAAAAATTTTTTGATCACTTTCATTCCTATTACAAGGTAACATTCCTTGTAATAGAAAAAAAAGCATGCCAGGACCTCTTAATTACGAGATCTGGGGTCCAAAAGACCTCAGATCTCATATTTACACGAAAATGCAGTAAAAAAAAAAAAATTAAATGTCGTTTGCAAAAAAATAAAACATTTTTTTTTCTTTAACCACTTCAATACCAGGCACTTACCACCCTTCCCGGCCGACCAATTTTCAGCTTTCAGTGCTGTTGCATTTTGAATGACAATTACGCGGTTGTGCGACGTTGTACCCAAACAAAATTTTTATCATTTTGTTCCCACAAATAGAACTTTCTTTTGGTGGTATTTGATCACCTCTGCGTTTTTTATTTTGTGCACTACAATTAAAAAAAAAAACGAAAATTTTGAAAAAAAAAGTTTTTCTTTGTTTCTGTCACAAAATGTTGTAAATGAGTAAATATACTCCTTCACTGATGTGGCTACACTGATTAGCACGGATGAGGCTACACTGACGGGCACTGATGAAGTGGCACTGATAAGGTGGCACTGATGATGAGGCACATATATGCGGCACTGATATGCGGCACTGATAGGTGGCACTGGTACATGGCACTGATAGCACTCTTAGGGATGGCACTGGTAGGCATCACATATGGGCACAATGCCATCTCTACAGTGCACTGTACACCCCTTACCTGGTGGTCTAGGGTGGGGTCCCTGGGTGGCCTCCAGATCGTCTCCCTGGTGGTCCTGGGTGGCCTCCTGATGGTGTCCCTGCGTGGGCCCCCTGGTGGTCCAGTGTGGTGATTCTGGGGGGGGGGGGGGCTGCACTGATAAACATTCAGTGCAGACCCCCCCTGTCAGGAGAGCAGCCAATCAGCTCTTATCTACTCACATCTGTAGATGCGAGTAGAGGAAAAGCCGATAAACGCTTCCTGTTTACACTGTGACCAGCCGTGATTGGTCACGCCTGATCACGTGGTAAAGAGCTTCAAATGGAAGCTTTTTACCGAGATTGGTAATCTCTGACCCACCGCACCACCGATCGTCGTGATGTGTGCCCCCTTGGGCGCGCGATCGCGGGTTATCCTGAGGACATCAATAGATGCCCAGTCAGGATAACTAAGCCACTGCCTGGCCGTCATTTGTCTATAGGCCGTGCGGGAAATGGTTAGGAGCTATGGGCAAAAGTGACGTTTGACATCGCTTTTGCCCTTCAATGCTATGGAGCCGAGTGGGCGGCATCTTCCGCTCACTCAGCATCCAGGCAGTGGGGGAGAGCGGACCCGATCATCTCTGCTGCTACCGGCGGGTCCAGTAAGTCTCGGAGACGACCAAAAAGTGGCAGGGGGGCACCTCTCTGCCACCGATAAAAGTGATCTTGCGGCAAATCTGACGCAGAGACCACTTTTATCTGAAGATGTGGAATAGATGCCCACATCCCTAAATGTAAGACTAGCACAAAACACAACCTTCTAATGGGACTTTGAAGGGCATAGATTCCACCAACAAATCAAACATTTATACAAAATCTCATGTTTTATTGAACAAGAAATGTATCAAAAAGGGGAAGTACATAAACTCCAATGAATAGATAGTACACAATACTTGTATTGAATGTACATAACAGAACAGACCACTTAATGCATTGTGCTACCCAACGCATTTCGAGGTCACGCGTTGTTCCTCTTCTTCAGGGGAAGAAAGTGGTAATCTATTAGTTACTGTCATTTAAAAAGATATGTAGAATATAGGCATAGTCATAATTGTAGGGTTCAAACATGGAGAAGATTTGCTGCTGCGGCAAGTCCCAGGTTGCCCACCTGATGAGGGAAAGGGGAGTATTCATAAATCCCAGGACTCCAGCGTAAGAGGGGCGCAAAGGGGTGGGGAAAAGTTAGAGCCCCAGGTAGCAGGGCTTAATTCCACACAGCCATGGGTCAAATCTGGATATGTCCCTACCAGTGGGGATCAATTAGTGCCCTGGAGTGTGAATAAGGAGGTGAAGAAGGATATGATGACAGTGCTCCTTTTATCTGGCGTGTGAGATGGTGAACAATCTATGACATGAGTGTATCAAAATTTTATCTGTAAGGTATTTATAGAAATAGAGTCAAGTCACAGCCAGAATTCATGGAGTCATCCATCCACAGTCCCCTGTGTTGACAGGGAAGCATGCACAATCTGTAGATAGTGCATCCAAGAGTGGCCCTCTTCTCTGGCTGCCGAGCAGCAGACCCTGCTCTTTAGGTCTGGGACATTGTACCAGTGTTGCCAACCGCCTGTAAAATTACTGACAGTTTGTAAAAATCAGTGATTTTTACAACTGTCTATAAATATCAGGGTCTGATAATTTGTCATGCTGTGCTGACTTTTTAAGTGTAAACCGGGCAAACTACTTGATATGGGTATTGTCAGTGTTTCCATGTTGTGTTTAAAGATCAATTGTCTTAGTTTTTAATAGGAGTTCAGTTATTTTTCAGGTTGCCAGTAAAAAAATGTGCTCCGCCAGTAAATTTTCCATGTTTTGCCAGTAAAAAATGCTGCGGGAGGTTGACAACACTGCGTTGTACCCAACAAAAATTGATGTCCTTTTTTCCCCACAAATAGTGCTTTCTTTTGGTGGTATTTGATCACCTACACGATTTTTATTTTTTGCACTATAAATAAAAAAAGAGCGACAATTTTGAAAAAAATATATACATATTTTACTTTTTGCTATAAAACATACCCAATAAAAAACTGAAAAAAAATGAATTTCTTCATCAGTTTAGGTCACTATGTATTCTGCTACATATGTTTGGTAAAAAAAAAAAAAAAATCCCAATAAGTGTATATTGATTGGTTTGCACAAAAGTTATCGCGTCTACAAACTATGGGATATTTTTATCTATTGTCATTTTTTTTACTAGTAATGGCAGGGATCGGTGAATTATGTTCCGTACACACAATCCCAAAATTGGACGAAAAATACCGCCCTCGAAGCAATCGTACGATAATCAGATCGTTAGTACAGAGCTTTCAAGATTTTCAAGGTTTTCATGATGGTTCATCTGATATTATTCTATCAGCTAAACGCAAAAATTTTCCTTGTGTGATACTTTCGTTTAATCAGTACAGTTGTCCGAAAATGCAATACAAATACACTACAACACATTACATCACTTCCGCTTTTTTATTCTGTCGTATGAGAATTTTCACCTCTTTCGATATGCAACTAGCATAAAAATTGACGATCTGTCGCCTGATTCTCGGATCGTGTGTACGGGCCATTATAGTGGGCTGCGATATTGCGGTGGATATTCTGACACTAAAGTGGGGTACACACTATAAGAAATTTGGGCGAACGATCGTCCGATTTTCCTCGTTTCACAGCAAATCGGAACCGATGAAAACAAATTTGTACGAAAATTCTCGTACGACAGAGGCTTTTTTTGTTGTTTATTGTTTCTGATCAAGTTCCTTGGACGAAAATGTTCGCCCAATTTTTTTTTTAGTGTGTAGCCCACTTAACTAACACTTTTTTGGGACCAGTGATACTTATGCAGGCCATACACTATATGAAAAATCATTTGAACCCATTTTCAAAAAACGAACACTTGCCCGTGAGAGCAAACGATAGTGCCATCATGTAATGACTGATAAATGGTTCAATGGACATAAATGAATCCGTTTTTTGTTCATTTTTTCACAGAAAATTTCCAAACTTGTCCTTTTTTGGCTCAAGAAACGTCCCAAGCGATTACCGATTTGTTCCCATTAACTAGCGGAATAACGAACAAACTGTCCAAATGACCCTTGTTATACGAGAATTTTCATACAAATTTTCGTTCATTGGTTTGGATTTGCTGTGAAAGAACAAGGAAAATCGGACGATCGATCGCCTGATTTTCTTATAGTGTGTACCCCACTTAATACAGTGATCAGTGCTAAAAACATGCTCTGCCACTGTATTAGTGACACTGGCTGGGAAGGGCTTAACATCAGGGACGATGAAAAGGGTTAACTGTGTGTTTAGCCAGTGTGTGTGCGCTGCTTTTACTAGGTGAAAAGATTAATTTTTTTCCCTACGTTGCATCTCTTCCCACCTGTCAGAATGGTGATCTACCTGGTTTACATAGGCAGATCGCAGTTCTGTCTCTCTGCCTGACAGTCAGCGAGAGCCAGAGGACATCGATACCTGGCACCCGCCCATCAGCTTCTGCTGTGTGTAATCACAGCGGAAGTAAGCCGCCAGTGGCAGGATTGCATATATATGCATGATCCAGCAAACAGTTGCTGTCCTATAGCAATAAAACTGCTATAGGGCAAGCTGTTAATTATTTGTATGTAATTTATAATATTGCAGCTATATACAGTACTGTGCAAAAGTTTTATGCAGGTGTGAAGAAATGCTGTAACGTAAGAATGTTAAATAAAGGCACAATCCCTTGAGCCCGAAGTCATGCAGCTACAAATATTATTAGGGCACTTACCAGTCCAGGCATCCAGCGATGCAGAGACGATACTTGAATCGGCTCTCGGGTGCTAGCACGGCCATCTTGGCTAAGGGAAACTGGCAGTGAAGCCTTGCGGCTTCACAACCAGTTTCCTAGTGTGCATGCACGAATATCACTGCGCTTTGTGAATGGCCCGGCTGCTGGGAGAAGGGGGGGCATCTGGCCCACTTTGCTGTTGCAAACTGAGCCGAAAGTGGGAATGGGGACCTGCCAAAACCAGGTACCCGCTCCCCCCTCCCTCCGAAAAGGTGCTAAATGTGGCAGTGGAGGGGTGGAGGAGGCAAACAAGCGGAGCTTCCCCTTTTGGATGGTGCTCCGCTTTAAAGTGGAACTTCACTCTCTCAATCAACATTGACTATTTTTAATTCTTATGCTGCTAGCATTAGCAAATGGATAAGAAAATATATCGTATTTGTTTGTTTTCAAATTTCAAAGACAGTAGGTGCATAATTAACAAAAGAAAATCTGAATTACACACCCCCGCTCCTACTAGCTTAGGGGGGTGCATTTTTTCCATTATCTTATCTCCTTTCTAATGATCATGTGCTGTTCAGAGAGGAGGGACTATTACTTCAGTGTTGGGCACATGCCCATTCTGCTCCCGCTCGCATGTTCTTCTGCCTTGGCTCAAGTCCAGGCCAGCTGCCTGCCTATCTCCTTGCCATTCTGGCGGAGTGATCTTCCTCCGCTCCCCACCCAGTAGTAGCCAGGGCCAGAGAGTGAGACTTGAGAGGCTGTGAGGTGGGTGGCGGAGGCAACAGGCAGAGAGGCAGCTGAGCTCAGCTGACAGTGTCCAGCAGCAGGCACAGAGAGGAAGCGGATCCGATCGAGGGGCTGCCGGTGCCTTCAAGTCTTCAACACAGGTGTGCTTTGGGGTGTCTGTGAATAGACTACATTGCACTGTGTCTGTCTCTCTGGCATAATGGTATCATAACTCACAGGCAGCAGGCACTCTATCATGGCTCTGGCTCGCAGTGCACGGTCACAGTGTGTCACATAACATGGCTGCTGGGTGCTGATTTTGTTAACCTATTGGTCATAAGTTTCAGCACCCAGCAGCCATGTCATGTGACACACTGTGACAGTACACTTCCAGCCAGAGCCATGATAGAGTGCCTGCTGCCTGTGTGTTATCATACTGCTACAGGGCGGTCATGCTGCACAAGATCATGCATATATATATATGTGATCCTGCATTTCTGGGTATTGGAGCCGATCAGCGGGTCCATACCCGCTGATCGTTCTGTACACAGGCAGAACGGAGGTCTGTCTATGTAAACAAGGTAGATCGCCATTTTGTCAGTACATTGATCATGTGTTCCTGCAAATCAGGGACAGGGATCTATGCCTTCCCTTAGTAAAATCACCTCCCCCACAGTGAGAAAACACTGGTTAGGCACACATTTAACTCTTGATTGCAGTAGATGTTAACCCCTTCCCAGCCATTGTCATAAATAGGGTAACAGTGCATTATTTTTAGCACTGATCACTGTATTAGTTTCACTGGTTCCCACAAATTGTCAAAAATGTCACTTAGTGTCAGATTTCTTCAATATCACAGTCCCGTTATAAGTCGCTGATTGCCGCTATTACTAGTAAAAAAAAAAAAAAATGTCCCCGGATTTCATTTTAAAAATCTGGTCACCTTATGCTAGGGGTGTTTTTCAGTGATTTCTAAACAAAATAAAGCATGGATATGGATGGATGGGTGAGTTTGCTTTGGATATTCAAAATGAATTAAATAGCATTTTTGGTTTGTGGTACTCAGGTGAAGTGCAGTTCCACTTTAATGACATTGGCTGTATGTTTGGGGTAGTTGTCCTGCTGCAGAATAAATTTGGGGCCAGTTGCAAGCCTCCCTGATTGTATAGCATGATGGATACATACAGTGCCTTGAAAAAGTATTCACACACCTTGAAATTTTCCACATTTTGTCATGTTACAACTAAAAACGTAAATGTATTTTATTGGGATTTTATGTGCTAGACCAATACAAAGTGGCACATAGTCAATACTTTGTAGAACCGCCTTTCACTGCAATTACAGCTGCAAGTCTTTTTGGGGGTGTCTCTACCAGCTTTGCACATCTAGAGAGTGAAACTTTTGCCCATTCTTCTTTGCAAAATAGCTCAAGCTCTGTCAGATTTGATGGAGAGCTTCCATGAACAGCAATTTTCAAGTCTTGCCACAGATTCTAAAATGGATTTAGGTCTGGATTTTGACTGAGCCATTCTAACACATGAATATGCTTTGATCTAAACTATTCTATTGTAGCTCTGGCTGTATGTTTAGGGCCGTTGTCCTGCTGGAGGGTGAACCCCCACCTCAGTCTCAAGTCTTTTGCAGACTCTAACAGGTTTTCTTCTAAGATTGCCCTGTATTTGGCTCCATCCATCTTCCCATCAACTCTGACCAGCTTCCCTGTCCCTGCTGAAGAAAAGCATCCCCACAACATGATGCTGTCACCACCATGTTTCACGATGGGGATGGTGTGTTCAGGATGATGTGCAGTTAGTTTTCCATCGCACTTAGGCCTCATACACACGGACGTTTCTTAAAAAATAAACAAAATGTCGGGCCCGACGTCAAGGAAAAAAAATCTGCATTTTTTGGCGTTATGCATCGGCGTTAGTGAGTGTCGGCATCAATAGGCGTTTTTTAAAAAAAATCATCCCTCTGCTATTTTTCAACCTAAAAACGACAGCGTCAAAAAGCACCGGTTAACGCCAGTACAATAATAGTTGGCGTTTGTTGGTGTTTGTTGACGTTAGTTGGCGTTTTGTGGCATCGGCGTCAAAAAATGCCAAAACGTTACAGTCTCAGAACGCGCTGGCCGTGGGTTCTAGTTTCAGCTCACTAACGCCGACGCCATCTACAGCTCAAAAACGTCTGCGTTTTTATGGGGCCATTGACTAACATGGAGAGCTGCAAAAAACGCCGGCGTCAAAAAATGTCCGTCTGTATGAGGCCTTAGCGTTTTTCTTTTAGGCCAAAAAGTTCAATTTTGATCTCATCTGACCAGATCACCTTCTTCCACGTTTGCTGTGTCCTCCACATGGCTTCTCGCAAACTGCAAACGGGAATTCTTATGACTTTTTTTTCAACAATGGCTTTCTTCTTGCCACACTTCCATAAAGGCCAGATTTGTGGAATGCATGACTAATAGTTGTCCTGTGGACAGATTCTCCCAGCTGTGGATCTCTGCAGCTCCTCCAGAGTTACCATGGGCCTCTTGGCTGCTTCTCTGATTAATGCTGTCCTTGCATGGCGTATCAGTTTAGGTGGACGGCCATGTCTTCGTATATTTGCAGTTGTGCCACACTCTTTCCATTTTCAGATGATGGATTGAACAGTGCTCTGTGAGATGTTCAAAGCTTGGGATATTTTTTTATAACCTAACCCTGCTTTAAACTTCTCCACAACTTTATCCCTGACCAGTCTGGTGCGTTCCTTGGCTTTCATGATGCTGTTTGTTCACCAAGGTTCTCTAACAAATTCTGAGGGCTTCACAGAACAGCTGTATTTATACTGAGATTAAATTACACACAAGTGGACTCTACTAATTAGGTGACTTCTGAAGGCAATTGGTTCCACTAGATTTTCGTTAGGGGTATCGGGGTAAAGGGGGCTCAATACAAATGCACGCCACACCTTTCAGATATTTATTTGTAAAACATTTTGAAAACCATTTATCATTTTTGTTCTACTTCACAATTATGTGCCACTTTCTGTTGGTCTATCACATAAATATATATTTGTTTTTGGTTGTAACATGACAAAATGTGGAAAATGTCAAGGGGTATGAATACTTTTTCAAGGCACTGTATCTGCCTGTACTTCTCAGCATTGAGGACACCACTGATTCAGGAATTATTTTTTTTGCCCTGCTGGAGCCACTGCTACTACAGTGATCCTCACTGGCTTCTGGGTCCCATGCTGAGCAGCTGCTCTTCTGCATAGTAAGGGTCGCTCACTCAGCATGTACACCACTCACAGAACGCCCTGCATTTTTCCTAATGAATGCAAAGCTTTCTCTGATTGGATGAGGTGAAGAGGTGAAGCAGTGATGTCACAATCTCCACCTTGTCCAATCAGAGAACACTTTGTATTCATTAAGAAAGCTGCAAGGCATTCTGTGTTTGGCACCTGTGCCGAGTGAGCAACCCTGTTGGTGGTTACTATACAGCAAGGCAGTTGCTTGGCACGGGACCCAGAAGACAGCGAGGATCACTATAGTAGCAGCAACTACGACAATAATTCTGCGCTTCCATAGGGTTTGGCCAGGTATGGCATATGTATACTTATTTAGTCCAAGCTGGCTACATTGGTCCAAGCATCAGCTAAATACAGTATACTGCACTGTGTCTCAGGAAGGGGATGGAGACTCCCAGAGCATAATAGAATTGGGCTGAGCACTGCTCAGCCATTCATTTAAAGCTTTGTATTTTCTAAATTAATACAAGGCTTCCTCTGATTGGCTGAGATGGCATGCGTGAAGTTATTCGCCGGTCCCTTCACCTCAGCCAGTCAGGTAGTCCTGTATTCATTCAGAAAATATAATGCTTCCTGGGAATGGCTGAGCAGTGTTCAGCCCGACTTGATTTTGTTCTGGGAATGGGAAGGAAAATTCCCATACTGTTGCATGTACACAGCACTGTATACTGTTTGTAGTTGTGCCCCTCCCATTTATATACAGTATATTGCTGATAGCAAGTACACCTGGTAGTGAAGGAAATATTTCATTTGGACCAGCCTGGTCCAAATGAACTATTTAAAGTTCAGTTAAACCTGAATGGCACCCCAAACCAGGGACCTGCGGTGAGGTCAGTGGCTGGTGAGGCACGGCTAGTATCAGAGCCAGATACACGCATGTTACATACGCCACGAATGTTAGAGCGAGAGCAATAATTCTAGCACTAGAGTTTTAAGTGCTGAAGTTTGGCGCCATTCCACAAGTGTTTTAACCACTTCAGCCCTTGTAGGATTTCACACTTTAGGACCAGAGCCCTTTTTGCGATTTGGCACTGCGTCGCTTTAACTGACAATTGTGCGGTCATGCGACGTTGTACCCAAACAAAATTTGCGTCCTTTTTTTTCCCACAAATAGAGCTTTCTTTTGGTGGTATTTGATCCCCTCTGCGTCATTTCTGATCGCCGCTATAAACAAAAGAAGAGAGACAATTTTGCAAAAAAATACAAATTTCTTACTTTTTGCTAAAATACAAATCTAAAAAAAAAATATAAAAAAACATTTTTTTAATGGTTTTGGCCGATTTATATTCTTCCTCATATCTGTGATAAAAAAAATCGCAATCGGCGTTTATTGATTGGTTTGCGCAAAAGTTGCCGCATTTACGGATGATGAGAATTCATTTCTGGGGTTTTTATTTCTTTTTTTTTTTTACTAGTAATGGCGGTGATCTGCAATTTTTAGCGGTACTGCGATATTGCAGCGGACATGTCCGACCATTTTGACACTTTTTTGGGACCATTGGCATTTATACAGTGATCAGTGCTATAAAAATGCACTGATTACTGTGTAAATGCCATTGGCAGTGAATGGGGTTAACCTGGCGGGGGGGCGCTCTAAAGGTTAACTGTGTTCCCTGGGTGTGTTCTAACTGTATTAGTGTTTGACTGGCAGGGGAAGGGGAGTGATCACAGCTTCCATATAGAGCAGTGGTTCTCAACTCCGGTCCTCGGGACCCATTAACAGGCCAGGTTTGCAGGATAACTGAAATGCATCACAGGTGATATAATTTGCTGCTCAGTGATTGCCGTATTCTAGTCTGCATCTCCCCAAGGTAATACAGAAATCCTGGCCTGTTGGTGGGTCCTGAGGACCGAAGTTGAGAATCACTGATATAGAGGAAGGCTGTGATCACAGCCCTTGCTCCTCTCACAGAACGGAGATCCATGTTTACTTACACGGACCTCCGTTCTTTCACTGTGGGGGGGCATTGCGGGTAGCCGGCGGAGATCAAGTCCGCTGCATCCGCTCCCTGCCCCCCCCCCAGACACAGTGAGCGCATGATCTGGCAGCCGCCGTCAAATGACGGAGATTTGCCTAGCAGAGCCATCTTGTCGCCGTCAACCTGGTGGTCGGCAAGTGGTTAAAGTGTGACATGTTAGGTATCTATTTACTTAAAAAAATTGGGCTAACTTTATTTTATTTTTTTAATTCTTGAAACAGGTTTTTTTCCAAAAAAAAAACCATACGTTTGAAAAATTGCTGCGCAAATACCACGTAACATAAAAAGTTGCAACAACCACCATTTTATTCCCAAGGGTGTCCGCTAATATATATATATATATATATATATATATATATATATATATATATATATAAAATGTTTGGGGGTTCTGAGTAATTTTCTAGCAAAAAAAAAAATTATGATTTATATAGGAGAGAAGAGTCAGAATTTGCCTGGGTGGCAAGTGGTTAATTACCATAAGTAAGTAATGTACACATAATTATTATATATTGTTTTTAAGGTAATTTACTATATTTAAAAAAAACTGTACTCAAGCAGGTGGCTTAACAGACAAATTACTGAAGCTTGAAGTTATAACTTCAAACCAGTAATGTCACAGTAACTAGATAAATCATACATTATTATGCTATAAGGCCTCATACACACGGACGTTTCTAAAAAAATAAACAAAACGTCGGGCCCGACGTCAAGGAAAAAAAGTCGGCGTTTTTCGGCGTTATGCATCAGCGTTTTTGAGCGTTAGTGAGCATTGGCGTCAATAGGCGTTTTTTTTAAAAAATCATCCCTCTGCTATTTTTCAACCTAAAAACGTTGGCGTCGAAAAACGCCGGAAAACGCCGGTATAATAATAGGTGGCGTTTGTTGGCATATTGTGGCGTCGGCGTCAAAAAATGCCAAAACGTTACAGCCTCAGAACGCGATGGCTGTGGGTTCTAGTTTCAGCTCACCAACGCCGACGTCATCTACAGCTCAAAAACGCTGACGTTTTTATGGGGCCATTGACTAACATGGAGAGCTGCAAAAAATGCCAGAAAACGTGTATGAGGCCTAACAGTACCTTTTCAGCAGCAGAAGATTCTCCCTCTTAACTGTGTGAAAAAAAAACACGGGATTATGGGTAAATCTTATACACATGAACCAATGTGTTTTCCTTGTAGTTAAGAGGGTTGGACTGGAAGGGAGCATTTGTCTTTAGACACATGCCCCCTTCTAAGACACTGCAGTGAGAGGACAGCCTCCACTCTAACATTTTTATTGGACAGCTTGGAACAATGGTACTTTACCATTGGATAAGGCTGCATAACAAAAAGTATGACAAATGTGACAAATTGCACAGTTAAAAATGTGTAAAGCTCAACGCTAAAGGTCTCATTCAAATGGCTTGCAAATGGGGAGGATTGGCTGTATCTATGTAGATATTGTGTTCCCATAGATAGAAATGAAATACTTGCACCCAGCACCTGGCAGCTAAAGCTAATTCATTAGTCCGTTCATGGACTACAGGTGTAAGCGTCTGTGTGAATGAGGCCTAAGAAAGCTTAAGCTACATGTAAATGAATGGGTTGCCCTATGCGTGTAGCGTGACAACACATTAAAACTTGTGCAAAACGACACGTGTGTACGACTGAAACCTGCCCATCTAGAGGCATGCTGGGGATGCCTTCTTTGATGTAAGCTTGGGATTCCCAGGGAGGGCTGCAGTATGGGAGGAGTAGACTGGACTTGTGTCACTAGAAGTAGGGAAGGCTCCCAAATTAAAAGGAGAAGAGGAGGGTACACATAGAGAGTTCTGTGCACGCTGCTGGCCTAGGAGACCTGCCCTCTCAGCCGTGCTGTGAATACACAGAATGGAAGTGAAGTGATAAAAGGAGGGAAAATCAGAATAGACACAAATGAGCTTGGGAACAGTAGGCTGTCTGAGCGGCATGTTTGTGACAGGAATATTAGTGAAGGGGGTGATGGGAAAGTTCAATGAGAGCAAGACCCATTTACTGCCAGAACAGAAACAACTAGAACGTTTTCTCCTGTGAAAAAGGCTTGAAGCCTTCAATTTATTCAAAGTCTTAAAAATAATTGAAAGAATTAATGTAAAATGGGGACACAGGCATAAGAGTACAACGCTGTGAAAACTGGTGTGTTTCTGTGCCTAATGTATTAATTTCTAAAGTGCATAGTAGTCTAAAAGTTCTAGAAGAATCAAACTTAAAGTGGCGCTAATCTCTGGTTAAAAATACATACTGTATGTACTATTCAAGTATGTATTCTTAAGAGCCAGTTCACACAGAGGCGACTTGAGTCGCCTGACAAGTCGCGCTACATGCAGTGCAATGGAACTGTTCTAATAGGAGATACTCAAGTCAAAAGGTTCCTGTACTGCTTTGGGGGCGACTTGCATTGACTTCTATTACCGCGCTGTGTGGGGTCGCCCCTGAAGTCGGATCACCCCTGTGTGAACTGGCTCTAACTCAAAAACCACCTTCTATTACTCTCAAATCTCCAAATTCCTTCTTTATTTTTTGCTGCTGGGATCTGACTCCCTGTAAGAGGGTAGCTAGGTTCGTTCTCCATGACCCCACTGTACTGTATGTGAGAACGTAGCCACCCTCCGAGATGGACTAGGGACTATTGACTATGGATTTGCAGAATGAGGATGTTACAAGGAGGTAGAAAAACAAGTTCACATGAAACAATTTTCATCAAAAATAGATTACAGGGTCATTAACCCCTTCAATACAGGGCACATTTCCCTTTCAGCTCTGTCATAAAGGTTTTTCCTCCTGATCGCCCCCCCAGTTAACCCTTTCACCCCCTGTCATAGTGTACAGGTATTTTTTTCTCATCACTGTATTCATGTCACGGGTGAAGTTAGTTAGTTAGTTAGTTAGTTTGTTTTTTATAGCGTCAGGGTACCCACCATTTATAACTAATAAAGGTTTTAGCCCCTGATCACCCGATGGGTGACATCATTTAGGTTTTAGCTTCAGGGTCAGCGTAAATACCAGGCAGGGTCAGATTAGTCAGGTACTCTAACGCGCACACACACACTACTATATAGGTCCGTTACTAGTATAGTATCTGAACAAATCGATATCTTTGATCTGATCAGAACTATATTAGCGTCCCAGTACTTTCATGTTACTAAAAATGTGGCACTAGTGGGATCAGCCCAGATTCCTGCTAGCACCTGCGTTTAGTCCCTCCGCTCAGCCCAACCCACCCAAGTGCAGTATCAATAGATCACTGTCACTTACAAAACACAGCACACTTAACTGCAGTGTTCACGTGATCCCTGTGAACGCTAACAGTTTTTTGGTATCGATTGAAGCAGGCTCTGACAACCAGGTGCGCTCTTTTACCTGTGAGTCACACTAGTGTACCTATAAATTTAGAGGCCAAAATGTCCAGAGGTACACTAGTGAAGAGGCCTACATGTTGCTGAGCATGACAGATGAGAGCGATGGGGAAGCCCCACTGTCAGATTCAGGCTCAGTATACGAACCGGCAGTAGCGGCACTCTGACAGATAGCTCTGATGATGGAGTAGCGGTCCCTGCTAAGGTCAGGCGTACCCGATCTTGGTCTGCTGTTGCTGAAGTGCAAGAACCGCAGGGCTCTCTTATGGAGCAGAGAGCCAGTACTAATGCCGCTCATCCTTCTGGTGAACTTGCAAGCACCAGCGGCCTAGTACACCCTGGTCATAGACAAACCAGCATTGCAGTAACACGTGGTGACATGGCGAGTCCCATAAGTACAGTTCATGCTGGTGCGGTGGCTAGTACATGTAGTGTCCCGCAGCCACCAAGAAGACAAGCACAGGCCCGCAGAGCCCATAGTGCCCTTCCCACTGCATATGCTAACCCTGATTGGCAACCCACCACTTCTGCAGCGTCCCCCACTCACTGGACAACCCAGAATTCAGGTGGAAACAGTTGATTTGACATAACTTTATTTTTATTCACTGTTTTTCATGGAAGATCTCTATAGATCTATTGTGGATCAAAGCAATTTGTATGTTGGTCAATTCATCACCGCTAATCCCCATTTGTCACTTGCCAGAGAATGCAAACCTATTATGGTTACTGCATTTAAGACCTTTCTGGGCCTTTCCCTCCTGGGCATAGTTAAAAATTGGAGTCATATTGGTCCACTGACTCAATTCACCATATGCCCGTGTTCTCTGCTTCCATGACCAGCGCTAGATGCGATCAGATCCTGCGGTTTATGCACTTCAACGACAATGAACTCTGTCGTCCTCAGGATGAACCTGAATACGATAGGCTCCACAAAATTCGGCCCCTCGTAAACCACTTGAACCAACAATTCGCATGCTTTGTTTATTCTCGATCAAGTTGTCTGCCTCTGAGGAAGAGGTTTGGATCTTAAAAGGCGGCCTTTGTGGGACACCATCTGTATGTGGCTCACAAAATTATGGATGTGACGCCTCTGTGTATCAATATGCTTTTATTATGAGCTTGTTTGTGAGTATGTTTTTATAATTTTTTAATAAATTGTCTACTGAGGATAATGCGCTAGGCCAGTGTGCCCTTTGTGTCTTTGCTGCGTAGACGAGTCCCTGATTACATTTTCTGGCCATCTTGCTTTCAAACAGTTTCTCCCCAGCAAGCGTGCCAGATACGGGGTCAAGATGTATAAGCTCTTTGACAGGGCCACAGGCTATACATATTGTTTTATGGTTTATGAGGGTAAAGATAGTCACGTGGAGCCCCCCAGCTTCCCAGACTACATAGGGAGTGCTGGCAAGATTGTTTGGGACTTGGTGTCAACCTTATTCGAAAAGGGTTACCACTTGGGCATGGACAATTCTTACATGAGCGTGCCACTGTTTAGTCACTTGTTTGATCATGGAATTGGGCATGTGGCACCATTGGATCTAATCGCCGGGGCTTCTCCCAACGGCTTGTAGAATCCTGACTTAGATGGGGGAGAGAGCCTGCTTGAGAAGTAATAATTTGCTTGCAGTGAAGTGGAGTGATACACGGAATGTTTTCGTTCTGTCCTCCATTCACGCAGATACGGCAGTCCAAATTCCAACGGTGACTGGTGTTATTTAGAAGCCCCTCTGTGTCCATGAATACAACCTTAACATGGGAGGTGCCAAGGTCACCCTCCCCAGACTGGGGCGACCTCCTGGGTAGGGGCCTGCACCACAGCGCCTCTGCTACATCTCCAGACTTCCATCAGACACTACTCCTCCCAGATTGGGCTGACTCTGAGTATTTAAGGAGGCCTGCCCCCTGCCAACCCTGCTTGGGGATTGGTCAGAGCTCCCTAGAACACTCCAGATGGCTCCACCCCAGGGATCGGCAAGGTGTCCACTCCTGGACACCAGTGTCCTCCAGCACTGCTTGTGGTGTCCTTGGCCGCCTGGGACTTTTTTTTAAAATTCTATCTCTCTGTCTTGACACTGAACTGTCTCCTTCTAGGTGTAATGTTACACTGGTTGGCTGGGTCGAACAATGGCACCGCCCACTCCTTCTCCTGAGTGAGCCTCACTCAGTGCACAGTGATCTCTCTCTGACTCTGAGGGAGGGTATGGCCTGGGAGAGGATACAACTGCTGAGCGCGGCAGGAGTCAGGAGAGAGATTGACTCGCACGGTGGTGGGACTCGGGAGAGAAGAACAGGAGAGAGGACCGGATGGTATGCGGTGGTGAGGTGACTGGTGAGGTGATGGTGACACTGTTTGGGCTGGTGGTGAGACTGTGTGTCTCTGTGGTCCGGTGACCACCCTCCCAGTCGGTGGATGTACTGAGAAGGAGACAAGAAGTTCTCTAGCACCTCAGCGGCGGGCCCAATCTCCCCCCCCCCCAGTGCCTCACTGCCCCAGGCAGTGCCCAGCCAGCCTAGTCACTCCAAAGGCAGGCACCAGCCAGCCCAGTCACTCCCAGGCAGGCTCCAGCCAGCCCAGGCAGTCACTCCCAGGCAGGCCCAGCCAGCCCAGTCACCCCCCAGGCAGGCCCCATTCAGCCCAGTCTCAGACAGGCCCCAGCCCAGTCCCAGGCAGGCTCCAGTTCCAGGCAGGCCCCAGCCAGCCCAGTCACTTGCAGGCAGGCCCCAGCTCAGTCAGGCCCCAGCCATAGCCAGCCCCAGCCAGCCCAATCCCAACAGGCAGCCCCTGCCACCCCAGCCCAGTCCCAGGAAGGCCCCAGCCAGCACCAGCTAGCCCAGTCCCAGCAGGCAGGCCCCAGCAGTCTTTATATAAATGTTATTTTAAATGTTTTTTGTACTTGTAGAACTAGGCCAGGGAGTAGACAGTGTTTTTGAAGGTTTTAATTTGAAATGTACCCTGGTGTCCTTCACTAAGGTCTGTACTTTGGACAATTTCAGCCACAGCCTTGGTCCGTGCCTATCCCTGCTCCACCCACCTCCCAACCTTCTGACAAGGAAACCTTCTCCAGGTTTCCAGAAAGAAGTGAGAGGTTCTGGTTGTGATGATATCACGTGCTGGACACACGAAAAACTGGCAACCATTTTGTTCAAACGTCCGACATGTTGGTTTTGGCCTGAAAAGACAGTCACACTGCCAATTACCTCAATCGTTTCCCCCCTCCCTTCAGGAGAGGAATGCCTGGCTCATTTTTTACAAATCCCCAAGGTGCCTGGGGTTACTTGCAGGCCTTATCATAACACCATAAACCAGATCCATTAAGAAGATAGCACAGGATGTCTTGAGATAATGAGTGTCATAAAAAGAGGCATTCAAGCAGCTATGACCTCCTCAGAGACTCCTAATCAATTCACAACCTAAGAATTCACCCATGTTTCATAGCTCCAGACAGAAACGTGACATCTTAATAAAAAGTACGTACCTGAATGCAGAATTTTACCCTGAACAAATTGAATCCAAACATCTATGAGTCCGATCATATGAGAAACCACTGATAGTTTCTTTCCCGCCCAGAGTAATGGAATATTGCCAAACCTGTCATGTTTGGACTCATTTTAATGCAACTTTCATGCTGAGCTAGAATCCCTTAGTGTTGGGGCTGCACCGTGATCATATTCCAAGATATGATATTGATACAGAAACTTGCATATCAATGCATTACCCATGTGAGTGGTCAGGGGCATATGGCCCACCCCTTTGCTTCCAGAGAAAAAGGGAATAGACCGGACAGTTCTCAGTTCTCACTTTACCATCAAAGAACGAGCATCTGAGAACATGTGGACTCATCGACAAATCTCTGATCAATCACAGACATTTACTGCAAGTATCTTTCTCCCCTTCCATTCTGCCTTATCTCTTTGCTGCTGTATATCATGTCTTTATTGCTTTGTAACAACATTTTTCTGTAAATATTTTATGTGCGCCAATTTTGACCTTTTCATTATTAAACCTTATTCTGAAAAGTGTTAATCTTGTCCCTAAAGCTCTTAATGCAAGCTATAACAAACCTGTTCATTTGAAGAATGCTACTGTTTAGGATAAATAATCTGAATATTCCTGTCCGTGGTGACAGGGTGTGTTAAAGACGATTATTCTAAAATCATGATTAATATTGCTAACTGGTGGAAGCTCTGTGTCGGCAGTGAAAGGGTTAATTGCTTAAATTAGCCGGTTGACAATCGCTCTCAGGCTGCTGGCACTTAGATGGTGGTCCCGCAAGCTTTGTTACATTAGTGGCAAGCGCGGTGTGAGATTGGGCGGTCCTCTGTCACGAGTTAGTGAGGAGGGCAGTGATCAGATACCCGCGTTCATGGTGACCTCATCTCTTATGTCCACCCAATCCTCCCTGAGCTTCCCCTCCCAGCTCAGATCAAAACATTCAGATCTGCACATTACAGTCATGCCTGACTAAATTTACCTCTCCTAGCCAGAGACCCTGCTAGAAAAACGCACCTATACTATAGGGGCGTTATATCTAATTAGTAAATAAGTTCACCTGTGTGTAATTTAATCTCAGTATAAAAACAGCTGTTCTTTGAAGCCCTCAGAGGTTTGTTAGAGAACAAACAGTATCATGAAGACCAAGAAACTCACCAGACAGGTCAAGGATAAAGTAGGGGAGAATTTTAAAGCAGGGTTAGGTTATAAAAAAAATCCCAAGCTTTGAACAGCTCACGGAGCACTGTTCCATCCATATTCTGAAAATGGAAAGAGTACAGCACAACTTCAAACCTACCAAGACATGGCCATCCACCTAATATGACAGGCCGGGGCAATTGAGCATTAATCAGAGAAGCAGCCAAGAGGCCCATGATAACTCTGGAGGAGCTGCAGAGATCTACAGCTCAAGGGGGGAAATCTATCCACAGGACAACTATTAGTTGTGCACGCCACAAATTTGGCCTATAATTATGGAAGAATGACAAGAAGAAAGCCATTGCTGAAAGAAAGCGATAAGAAGTCCTGTTTGTAGTTTGTGAGAAGCCACATGGAAGACACAGCAAACGTGAAAGAAGGTGCTCTGGTCAGATGAGACCAAAGTTTAACTTTTTGGCCTAAAAGCAAAATGCTATGTGTGGTGGAAAACTAACACTGCACATTACCCTGAACACACCATCCCCACCGTGAAACATGGTGGTGGCAGCATCATGTTGTGGGGATTCTTTTCTTCAGCAGGGACAGGGAAGCTGGACAGATTTGATGGGAAGATGGATGGAGCAAAATGCAGGGCAATCTAGAAGAAAAACAGTTAGAGTCCTCAAAAGACTTGAGACTGGGATGGAGGTTCACCTTCCAGCAGGACAACGGCCCTAAACCTATAGCCGGAGCTACAATGGAATGGTTTAGATCAAAGCATATTCATGTATTAGAATGACCCAGTCAAAGTCCGTATCTAAATCCAAGTGAGAATCTGTGGCAAGACCTGAAAACTGCTGTTCATAGATGCTCTCCATCCAATCTGACAGAGCTTGAGCTATTTTGTAAAGAAGAATGGGCAAAAATGTCACTGTCTAGATGTAAAAAGCTGGTAGAGACATCCCCAAAAAGACTTGCAGCTGTAATTGCAGAGAAAGGTGGTTCTACAAAGTGTTGACTCGGGGGGCTGAATACAAATGCATGCCACACTTTTCAGATATTTATTTGTAAACAATTTTTAAAAAATGTATCACTTTCCTTCCACTTCACAATTATGTGCCACCTTGTGTTGGTCTATCACATAAAATCCCAAATAAAATAAATTTATGTTTTTGGTTGTAACGTGACAAAATGTGGAAAATTTCAAGGGGTATGAATACTTTTTCAAGGCACTGTACATACTGTATACCCAGGGAAGTGACTACCCTCAGGTGATACACAGAGAGGAAACAAATCCTCCTACATACATTGTACCTGTTTATCTATGGTCTTATTTCTACATCTGTTCAAAGTCTAGAATTTATCAACCTGTCTGAGCTGTCAGAAAAAAGTGGTCAGAGAGATGAAGCTACACTCTGCAGAGCTTAGTGAGGAGAGCTCTGATATCCGATTGGAGGGAAGGGACATACCCCCTTCACTCAGCAAACAAAAACAGAGCTAAGGCTGTCAATCAGTTTGAGATCCCTCCCCTGTTACTATTTTTTTCTTGGTGTCATAGTCAGGAAAACTTGTCAGAAGTGATAGCAGAGGCAGGAAGCAGCAGACAGAAATTATACTTAGTGCTTTTAATTGAGACAAGTGTACACTAGAGAGGGATATGCTTTTTCATATTTAATGTCTGAGGTTTACAACTACTGTAACAGGTAAAGCCAACAGGTTTCAGGGGAAAGGACTTCTCTTTCTTCAGGGCTTCGGGAAAGGGTAACAACAAGGCACTGGATGCAGGTCTTCACTTATTCATTTTTGAGCCTTATGGATCTGTTTAGCGATTTGATTATTGTGATCAGAGAAGTAGCAGCCTAAAGCCAGAACTGTGCCCATACAAACCTCACTTACATCATAAACGTACCTCTTGCAAGAAAAACGCACTGTATTCTCTATTCATCAAAACCACTCTTTACTCTGAGTCCAATGCTATCACTTACCTGCTAGACATTGATGGATGGATGGATGTCAGTCTGCAGGAGAGAGCAATTTTAGGCAGGTTGCATTTGCATGTAGGCTGTCAAAGGAAACACCCACATGTGATGCTGAGTCTCCATCTTTGAAAGAACTGATGTCCAATGAATCACTGGGGCAGGCCAGGGACAGTCAGCCTGGGGAGAAAAGAGCTAGATGATGCTGGATGTCATTTGTCATTCAGCCAGGACATTAGGCAGGTTCAGCATCCAATGCACACTGTAAAGCTCACAGTATACTGTGAAATCACAGTATACAGTTTCAATACAGGAGAAGAGCCTGCACAACTCAACAAAACTAATAGTGGCCTTGCACGCCATGATTTGTTTTTTTCTTTTTTCAATCGATGTGCTATTTTATCAAAATAATAGAATCTGCAGGCAATCAAATAGTTATTTATTGCAAGTACTTATATAACACTGTCAATTTACGCAGCAGTGCTTTACATATACAATATACAATATAGTGTACATTCACATCGGTCCCTGACCACAAGGAGCTCAAAATCTAAAGGTCCCTAACTCACATTCATGCATACACATACCAGGACCAATTTATCTACAAGCATGTCTTTGGAGTGTGGAGGGAAACCCACGCAGACACAGGGAAAACATGCAAAATCCATGCAGGTAATGCTGTGGTTGGGATACAAGCCGATGACCCTAGTCCCCCTAGGTGGAAGTGGTAACCACTTGGGCACTGTGCTGCCCACCTAGCTTCCCTTTTTGATCAATGTAAACTTCAACCAAATTCGGTCAAACTAAGTCAATCCACTGGGGCGGAATATTATTGATTGTTATGCAATAATCAGCAACACTGAGGTACTTTGTTCAAGAATATGATAGAATTTCGATGGAGCAGATTAGGAGATTGCATGGTGTAAACAGAGATGATAATTTTACAACCGTAAATTATTATTGTATCTTAACTTTTTAAATCCACTTCCCATTTAGCACATATGTGGCACAAATGGGTCGTCAGTGTTCATCAGGAGCTGCGTATGTGAACCAAGTTTGTGTAGGAGGAAGGAAAAAGAGAACTTTGTGTAAATGTTTTGTCCATTTTTGGAGTTGTGTTTGATATGTGCAAAGAAACCTCACACAAATACTTAAAAGTATAACATTTATTAAACGTAATCACAGATACAGATATGGATAAAGAAAATATGACAAGAATACTTAACTAAATAGGCTGTTTCTCCATGGAGTCTCATCTGAGTATATGCAACACAGCACTGGTGATCAGACAGACACATGCCTGATGGCAGCTCTGTTATGAGACTGAATGTTCCATGTGCTAACTGTAGTATATAGACTTGTATGTAAGGAAATGGTCAAGCCCACTGCAGCAATGAGTCAACTTAAAAGGGTTGTAAACCCTCACGGTTTTTTTTTTTTAAAACCTTTTCTGTTGTAGCAGCCCCCCAGATCCCCCCTTTTACTTACCTGAGCCTGATTGTTCCCGTGACGGGGACGAGCCTAGCAGCTCCAGCCGCAGGCTCCGGTCCTCATTGGATAGATTGATAGCAGGGGAGCCATTGGCTCTCACTGCTGTCAATCAGGTCCAGTGACGCGGGAGCTGGGGGGTGGGGCAGAGTCCTGCTGTCTGTGTCAATGGACGCAGCAGCAAGACATGGGAGCACGTATGCACAAGTGCCCCCAGGGAAAGCGCTTCCCTGACGGGGCACTCGAGAAGAGGAGAAGCCATGAGCACTGCTGGGGGACCCCAGAAGAGGGGCCACTTTGTGCAAAACCGCTGCACAGAGGAGGTAAGTATGACATGTTTGTTATTTAAAAAAAAAAAACCCTTTAGTATCGCTTTAAGTGACCATCCTTGTCTTGTATAGCTCCTTAACCTAAAATTGGAGGCTTAGAATTCATTAGTGAGCCACATCAGTAAATCAGTAAATAAGGAGCGAGTTTTCACCCTTGGTTTATAGTTCTGGACATTTTTCAAGTTAGGCCTCCCAAAAATTCCCCACCCAATCCAAGTTATCAACCCCTAATAGAACAACAAAAACAAGCCAAGGACTGTTTTTTGTATTGGAATACATGAAGGAAATGCTGTGTGCCTGGCCGTGTATTAATGGGGAATCCTAACTCAGCAGCTCCTACATGGGGTGTGCTACACCTGTATAGCCATCATAAGGGTAAATTTGAAGTTCAGCTTTTAAGATCTTTTTCTCTTTAATAGCACATTGGTGGCAGCCCAGACCCTTCTTCCCAGGAAGTTAAAGTGGTTCTAAAGCCTATAGGCAAATTAAAGCAAGGGAGGGTTATAACCTCTGTCAGATTTTGTTTTCGCCATCTGTGTCCCATTGGTGAGATTTCCCTTCACTTCCTGTCCCATAGCCAGTGGCGTACCAACAGGGGAATGGTCCGGCCCGGTTGCCACACATTGGGGGGATGTCAGCAGTGCCGCTGGATCTGTACCGGGTGGATCTGTTATTTCAGCAGGGGGGACTGGAGGTAGAACGGGCAGTGTACTCCCAAATCCTGCCCACAAATATACTAATCTCCTGCTGTGCGGCTGAAAACCACTTCTCCGGATCCCCTGTGTTCGGTGGGGACCGGGAGACAGACAGCGGACAATTTCTGCACTTTCTGCTTTAGGCGGATTAAGCCGCCGCAGCACGCTCTCTTCTATATCATTACACTGGAGCTTCCAGGAGCGCTACTGCAGATTAATTTGCCGAAAGTGAAGAAATAGTCTGCTATCTTTATCCTGGTCCCCGCCGAACACAAGGGACCCGGAAAGTGTTTTTCTAAACAGTTGCACAGCGGGGGATTAGTATATGTGTTGGCAGGATTTGGGAGGCCCTGCCTGTTCTACCTCCGGTCCCCCCAGTTACCTCCAGCCCAGGCCAAGTTGCCCAGTGGTTGTGCCCAGGAAGAAGGGAGAGGGGGAGAGGACCAGATGTACCAGGGTGTACAGCTGGTCCCGGACTACAAGCTGGAGAAGAACCACCTGCAGGACATGACAAGCAGAAGAAGCTGCACAGACCAGGTGGAGGGTGGGGGACTAACAATGCTACATTTGGAATGACACATCTGAGGCCCCCCTGCTACCCCCCCCCATGGCACTGGTGAGGCTCCATTCATGGGCACTGATCAGGCTGCGCTGATGGGGACTGGTGAGGTTGCCCTGATGTGCACTGATCACGCTGCGCTAATGAGCACTAGGGAGGTTGCACTGATGGGCACTGGTTAGGCTGCATCGATGGGCACTGCTTAGGCTGCATTGATGGGCACTGGTGAGGCTGCATTGATGGGCACTGGTCAGGTTGCGCTGATGGGCACTGGTGAGGTTGTGCTGATGGGCACTGATCAGGCTGCATTGATGGGCACTGATCAGGCTGCATGGATGGGCACTGATCAGGCTGCATTGATGGGCACTGATAAGGCTGCATTGATGGGCACTGGTGAGGCTGCATTGATGGGCACTGGTGAGGCTGCATTGATAGGCACTGGTGAGGCTGCGCTGATGGGCACTGATCAGGCTGAATTGATGGGCACTGGTGAGGGTGCGCTGATGGGTACTGATCAGGCTGCATTGATGCGCACTGGTGAGGCTGTGCTGATAGGCACTGATCAGGCTGCGCTGATGGGCACTGGTGAGGCTGCATTGATGGGCACTGATCAGGTTGCGCTGATGGGCACTGTTGAGACTGCGCTTATGGGCACTGGTGAGGCTGCATTGATGGGCACTGATCAGGTTGTGCTGATGGGCACTGGTGAGGTTGTGCTGATGGGCACTGATCAGGCTGCGTTGATGGGCACTGGTGAGGCTGCAGTCGTTGCCATAGAAACATTTGTAAAGATTAGTAGTAGTTAGTAAGATGACTACACCCATGTGGGGGCGGCAGAAATATTTCTGCACTCAGGCATCTGTGACCCTAGTATCGACCCTGTGAGGTGCATTGCCGTAGATTAGGGTACACTAGTGCTGCCCTCTGAAGAGTGAACTACAGTAGATCACTTTTCAGAGGGCGTTTGGCAGGCAACAAGGAAGCATTATATTGTCTTCTCATCGTCTAATTTAATCCCTAAAAACCTGCACCACCTCATGTTTTTGCAGAGGGGGGGGGGTGCCAGATATAGGATCCGCCCCGGCTACCAAATGCTCTAGGCCACCCCCTGCCCATAGGCAAACAGAAAGTGAGAGGGAATCCCTGCAGATTAAGGGAATACCTTGGGGACCCCCAGGTCAGCAGAACGTGTGTCCTCATTGGAAGGTTTCTCCTATTACTTTTCTGGGAACAACCCAACATTTGGGATTTTCTTTTCTTTCACTTTCAATAATGATAAACAATACAAATAGATAAGACAGACTCCTTAACAGGGGCGCAGGCAGCAATAAAACCTGGAAGGGGTTCTAATCCCTCGCCACTCTCTCCAAAATAGAAAAAAAAAAGTTTAGCCTTTAGTTATATGTTAAGGTTTTTAACCTTAAAGCGGAGCTCCAGGCTCCTTCTGAAAAAAATAAAAGTCATCAGCTACAAATACTGTAGCTGTTGACGTTTAATATTAGGGCACTTACTGTACCTGTCCACAAATCCAGCAGTGCCCTTACCCGAACCGATTTTTCAATTGGCTCTCGGGTGCTGCCGCCACTATTTCGGCTAAGGGAAACCGGCAGTGAAGCCTTGCGATCTTCACAGCCAGCTCCCTACTGCGCATGCACAAAGCGTGCTGCACTTTGTGAATGGCATAGCTGTGGGGGAAGGAGAAGGTGGGCCAAACTTCCGG
Source organism: Glandirana rugosa (assembly GCA_018402905.1). Lineage (NCBI taxonomy): Eukaryota > Metazoa > Chordata > Amphibia > Anura > Ranidae > Glandirana > Glandirana rugosa. The sequence goes on along the minus strand of BLSH010404521.1, from coordinate 117,790 downwards.
TGAACTCAGCTGGAAGTGGGAGTGGGTAACTCCTGTCAAAACCAGGCACCGCCCCCCGAAAGGTGCCCCGAGAAGGAAGATAAGCAGAGCTTCCCCTTTTTGGTGGAGCTCCACTTTAATGTATTCAGTAATTGCCCCACAGGCAGGCACCCAATCAGTCACCTTTTAGCTCATTAAAAAATCTAGGGGTGTTCATTTTGGTGTTTTTATTTTTGTAGCAACTTGGATAGGGTTGGGGGATTGAGTAGGATACTCCAAAAAGAACTATGTACAAGATGAGGACAGTAAACTTCTTTTGGAAAACTGACCGTGGACTTGGCTTTGTAGTCAAAAAAGTCATGCCCACATGCTTTTATTTATATGTAGTGTATGGCATCTTTAAAATCAAGTTCAGTGTATTGGTAAAGCAGAAGGCGTGTAAATATCTTTAAAGTCATATGATTCTTCTCCATTTTTTCAGTATATCAACGAGCAATATGTGGGAGGAGCTGTAATGGTCAGGTGATTGATTGAAAAATAAAATCCAATCTAAATGTAAATAGCATTATGTAAATTAAAATACAAGAATGTGATGCCTGCTTAATTTACAGACATTGATGGACACTGACATTTTCATGATCATGATTGACAGTGGAGCATTTCCTCATTGCTCCACAGTTTATGATTGCTGTCTACAGGGACGGCCCATGATTGTGGGCACACAGGTAAAGAACCCCCCACCCCCCCGACACCGCCGCCGCCGTCCCTATTTAAGCGCCCGGCCCCTTTCAGTACAATTGCAGGGATAGGCAAGGAGTGTGCATTTTGGAGCACCTGATTACAGCCAGATGCTCTACTAGGCTTCAAAATAGGGTGGGCTCAAGGCACAGAGCATTGCATCCAGAGCCCATCCAGTTGTGTTGCAACAGCGAATGAATATTCGCTGTTGCAACACTGATCCTCTTCATGGCCAATCGGGAAGCGGGTCTGATACCTGTCACCCGATTGGCTGACAGTACAGGCAATCCTATTGGACACCTTGCAAGGAGGAGAGAAGAGACGCACGGTGTCTCTATGAGAGGAAACAGAGCAACAACATATCTTACCATCCTTCCACAGCTACCTGACCCGCCACAAAGATGGGGTAAGTGCCCGGCAGACAGCGGTAAAAAGAAATGTTTCTCTTCACCCCCAGAGCTTAAAGTGGATCTAAAGCCCAAAGGTTTTCTTTACCTTTATGGATTCTATGCATTAACTGCTTCCTGACTGTATAACATAGATATATGGGGCAAGGCGGCTCTGCTGAGGCAGATCACATACTAGGTACGTGATCTGGCACTTCCAGGTGGGGGCGAGCACATGCCACCACCGATCCAGCCGTGCTGTGGTTAAACATAGCAAACATAGCAGATGTCGATAAGCGGGTGTCGGCAGTAATGCATCCGATCATTATAAATTTACACAGGACAGAGCCCTGCCTATGTAAAAAAGGCAGAGCCCTGTCCTGTCAGCTGGGAAGTAAAGGATTTTTTTTTTCAGCAAAGCAGGGAATAATCCATTACTTGTCTTAGTAAAATCACCTAACACACTACACCAAAACACTAGCTAGGCACACATTTAACCCTTTGGTTGCCCTATATGTTTAACCCCTTCCCAGCCAGTGTCATTAGTACAGTAATAGTGCATATTTTTAACATTGATCACTGTATTAAGAACACTGGTTCCCAAAAAATGTCAGTTAGTGTCCTAATGTCTGCCGCAAAATCGCAGTCCCACTATAAGTCGCTGATCACCGACATTACTACTATAAAATAAATTAATAAACAGAAATACACTTTAAAACATTTCAGCATATATCCCAGAGTTAGTAAATGCTGTAAATTTTGTGCAAACCAACCAATATATGCTTAACTGTTTGCCAATTAGCCGTAGTCAAACGGCGGTTTGATGGCGGCAGGTCGGCTCTCCTGTGCAAATCGCTGTAGCTGTATGGTGGCTCACACAGGCACAGTTGCGGGCTCTCGCGTCCACTACATGCTGCGTGAGTGTGACTGCGGGTCGGGTGGACTCGATGTCTGCCGGTGACCCGCGATCGCCTTCTACAGAGGCAGAACGGGGATCTGCCAATGTAAACAAGCCAGATCCCCTTTCTGTCAGGGGACATGACAGTGATCTACTGTTCCCAGTGATCGGAACAGTGAGATCTGTCATGTCCCTGCCAGCCCAGGCCCCACACAGTTCGAACACGCGTAGGGAACACAGTTAACCCCTTGATCGCTCCACAGAGTTTAACCCCTTCCCTGCCAGTGACATTTATATAGTAATCAGTGGCTATTTAAAGCTCTGACTGCTGTATAAATGGCATTGGTCTCAGAAAAGTGTCAAAAGTGTCCAAACTGTCTGCCACAATGTCGCAGTCCCGATAAAAATCGCAGATCGCCGCCATTACTAGTTAACAGAAAAAAAATAATAAAAATGCCATAAATCTATTCCCTATTTTGTAGACGCAATAACTTTTGCGCACCCCAATCAATATACACCTATTGCGATTTTATTTATCAAAAATATGTAGAAGAATACATATCGGCCTAAACTAATGAATACATTTCTTATTTTATTTTTTTTTGGATGTATTTTAGCAAAAAGTAAAAAAAAATGTTTTTCTTCAAAATTGTCACTCTTTGTTTGTTTGTAGCGCAAAAAATAAAAACCGCAGAGGTGATCCAATACCACCAAAAGAAAGCTCTATTTGTGCAAAAAAAGGACGTCAATTTTGCTTGGCTACAGCGTTGCACGACCGTGCAATTGTCAGTTAAAGTGACGCAGTGCAGTATCGCAAAAAATGGCCTGGTCATTAAGGGGGCAAATCCTTCCGGGGCTGAAGTGGTTAAAGGGGTTTTTTAACCTAAAATATTCAGCTGAATACTGTATATATTGTCCTAAATTTATGAAGAAGTTAGATTTTTTACATTTTTTATTGGATATGTTTTATAGCAGAAAGTAAAAAATATATATATTTTTTTTCAAAATTTTCAGTCTTTTTTTGTTTATAGCGCAAAAGATAAAAAATATAGTAGTGATCAAATACCACCAAAAAAGAGCTATTTGTAGGGGAAGAAATAGACATAAATGTTGTTTGGGTACAGTGTCGCATGACTGCAGAATTATCAGTTAAACGCAGTGCCGTATTGCAAAAAATGGCCTGGTAATGAAGGTGGATAAATCTTGACCAGAGGTCAAGTGGTTAAGGTAAAAACCTTCTGTGTGGCATACCCGTGCTGTACCTTCAGAGCTCCATGCTCTCACATGCACGTGCGGGAGTGATGTCGACGTGGCCCTGGTCATTTATACAGCCGAAGCCCGTGAACCCAGAAGGAAGACCAGGTGAAGATGGAAACACCGGGTGACCATGACAGCGCGGAGCTACAGGGCCTCGTGTGCAGGTAGGTCTGTCACAATGTGCTAGTAGGCTAGAGGCTCTGAGGAAGAGGGTTCGCCCTCGAAACATGTCAGCCTGGCCACACGGACACTTTCTGGTCCCCCTACTGAGGTGGAGATCCATAGATGCCCTGGAGGCTTCACGACCACTTTTTTTCTTCTTGTTTGTCTTTGCTGCTCCGTTTGTGAGTATATTTTTTAAACCTTATTGCTTTTAATAAACCTTTTAAACGGTATCACATGAGGTTGGTGCGCCCCTCTCTTGTTTTTCTTCTTCTACAAAGTGCTAGTATGCTATGTATACTAGTGTATCCATGTATTCCCTCAAGAGTGGCTGATAGTTGTGGTTCACCTGCCCACTGCCCTCACTCACAGGATTTCCACACAGCCGGAGTCACTGAACAGGCCGGTACTTTGTTTTGTTGTATTATTTAGGGGTTGAACTTGGATAGGGATAGGGATGACTGTGGGATGCCCAGTAATTGAACATGGGACCTTCTATATACACCTCCAGTATATATACTTCTCCTCCAGCACACTACTTGCTGACCGTTACACTTGCTTCCCTGGTCCGAAGGGAAATTTATCAGACCTCCATGACATTTCCTCTTCACCACAGCTAGCCCATGGTGAGGCCTGCTGCAGCCACGGGCAAGGCCTCAGAACCACCCTTTGTGGGTAAGAATCGCAGGTTTCCTTCCCTGAAACCGTGGACCCTCTGTTGTGCAGCTAAGTACGTTGGTGCTAGCTGGGCCTTGAATGAATTACTACTCCCAGCCCATCCATCTTCCAGACCCATCCAGTCTGTACTGCTGTCTAATGGCTCTCCTTCCCCTTGGTTGGCTTCTCCCGACTTCTACAGACTGCTCTCTCTCCTCCCAGACTGTCTCAGCCTTCTCATCCAACTCCCAGGGGCCGCCATTCTCCTTCCATGTAGAACTCAGCTGTTCTCCTGCTTCTTCTGTGCCATTCTGGGAGCCAACTCCCACTCCTGCCTGCACCCAAGCCCCAGGCCTCAAGGTCAACCCCCTCAGATTGGTGGCTCCCTTCCCGGGCAAGGCTGATCCACAGCTCCAGCTACATCCTCATCTCTTCCACTCAAACTTTCCTCCCACCTGCTGGCAGATAGCTGTATTTAACCACTTGACAACTGGGCACTTAAACCCCCTTCCTAACCAGACCAATTTTCAGCTTTCAGTGCTCTCACATTTTGAATGACAATTACTCTGTCATACTACACTGTACCCATATGAAATTTTCGTCCTTTTTTTCACACAAATAAAGCTTTCTTTTGGTGGTATTTAATCACCATTGGGGTGTTTATTTTTTGAGCAATAAATGGAAAAATACCGAAAATTTTGTAAAAAAAATGCATTTTCTTTATTTCTGTTATAACATTTTGCAAATTAGTAATTTTTCTTCGTAAATTTTGGCCAAAATTTATACTGCTATATGTCTTTGGTAAAAATAACCCAAATTAGTGTATATTATTTGGTCTTTGTGAAAGTTATAGAGTCTACAATCTATGGTGCCAATCACTGAAAATTTATCACACCTGATGCACTGACGGCCTATCTCATTTCTTGAGGCCCTAACAAGACAGGAAAGTACAAATACCCCCCAAATGACCCCTTCTGAGATATTGAAAGTGTTTCTGGTTTATTATATGTGATTAAACCCAATAAAAATGGTTTCTGTATATCGTCATATTTAAAACCGGTTTTAAATGCTTCTTTTTAATGATTAAACGTTTTACAATATTGTCTTTATTTCTTTTACGTAAAAAAAATGTTTTAAAAGCCATAAAAAGGTAAATAACGAGTTTTTTATTTGTGGGGTTACCACTAATTTATGGTGGTTTTCTTT
>BLSH010404521.1:89094-99309 GCA_018402905.1 Glandirana rugosa | reverse complement strand
CTTGTTCGGCTCTAGGCCCTGTGATCGTCTGTTCCTTCCAGTTTCTTGTTCGACTCTAACCATGTGACTTTGTTTGCTTCTCGTGTGCCGTCCTCGTTGGTGTGTTCGGATTGTATATTATTAACCAGCCGTTACTCCGAAACGTCGTGTACCAGAATTTATCACAAAGGAATTAATCTCTGACCCCACCTCAAGATGTCTCCCTTCAAATGTATCGTGTGTCCACTACTACACGTACCGGAGATTCGACTGTGTTGGTTTCTCCATTCGTTTGTCTGTCCTGTACTTAACATGATGTCCAAAAAAACCATAAAAACATCCCTGGCCTTTTCCATAAAATGCGCAGATATGAACTACATCCATAGGAAACCATGTTAAATGGACTGTAGTGTGTAGCTGCAAAACTGAAAATGGTACTAAAAAAATGCATAGGTGTGAACCAGGCCTAAATCAGTGATCCCTACAACATCAAGTCAAGACCCAAATTGAGTCTTGATGGGTCGTGTCATGAACCTGTAGTACAATTCATGTCCTGTCTGTTTGCTTACCTCTTTGGTTGTGTCAGCTTAGAGGCCATGCACATCATCACCTGTGTGCTATGTAAACTTCCCTCTGTAGAACTCCACCCCAGTCTCTAATTAAGGAAACACTATTTAAGACCATGTGCTGCAAAGCCTCATTGCCGACCAATTATTATATGTTAGGCTTGTGTGGTTGCTCCTGCCGTGTGCTCTTCGTTTGTTTCAGTGTACCAATCTCAGCTTGTTCTTTGACCTTCCTTGTCTGCTAGTGTCCCGGATCTCGGCTTGTTCTTTGACCTTCCTTGTCTGCTAGTGACCTCGACCTTGGCGTGCCTCCTGTCTGTTTCTGTCTGCTTGTAGTCCTGACCCTTGGCTCTCCCACTGACCGTCTCTTGATACCTTGCACTGCTGCTTTCTGTAGCCTACCATGAGCATGAGCTGGGGGACCCCGTGGGCCGCGACCTGGATCCAGTTGCAGCCAAGTCCATCCTCACCACCAGAGGCTGCTGGCTCTTAGACTCCGTGCCCTGGGAAAACCTATGCTATAACTCCTTGTGCAATCTGTGTCAGCTGAGGTGCTTCCTCCACACAAGTCCTTTGACTGTGCCATTGACCTTGTTCCCAGAGCAACTCTGCCCAGGGGCCGTACCTACCCCCTGTCCATCCCAGAGACTCAGGCCATGTCAGAGTATATCACTGAAAATCTAGAGAAGGGGTTAATTCAGAAGTCCTCATTGCCTGTGGGAGCGAGGTTAATTTTTGTTGCCAAAAAAGATGGTACTTTAAGACCCTGCATTGACTATCGAGGTTTAAACGTGGTGACAATCAAAAATCGTTACCCCTTACCTTTAATATCTGAACTATTTGACAGGTTGAAAGGTGCCTCCATTTTTACCAAGTTGGATCTCAGTGATGCATACAATCTGATCCGGATAAAGGAAGGTGACGAATTAAAAACTGCGTTTAACACTAGAAATGGGCATTATGAGTACTTAGTTATGACTTTTGGTCTATGTAATGCTCCCGCTGTGTTCCAAAACTTTGTCAAAATCTTCAGGGATCTGCTGTATTAATTTGTTGTCATTTACCTAGATGACATTCTCATCTTTTCGGAGAATCAGCCTGTCCACAGAAACCATGTTCGGATTGTACTTCGGCGCCTTAGAGAAAATAATCTGTATGCCAAGCTGGAGAAATGCTCTTTTCAAAATTCTGAGGTTCTGTTTCTGGGATACTTTGTCTCTAGCTTGGGTCTTCGTATGGATCCTGGGAAGGTCTCGGCCATTACCAACTGGCCCCTTCCCGCCAGCCTCAAGGTCACACAGCGCTTTCTCGGGTTCACAAATTATTATAGGCAGTTCATTAGGAATTACTCTTCCATTGCTGCACCTATTATCGCCTAGAAAGGTGCGAATGCTAAGGAGTGGCCCTCTGAAACTGTCTCTGCATTTCATTAATTGAAACAAGCCTTTGTTTATGGACCTCTCTTGAGGAGACCTAATCCTGAGGATCCATTTTTCATTGAAGTGGATGCTTCTTCAACTGGGGTGGGAGCTGTGCTTCTTCAATCCGTTGAGAAAAAAATGTGAACCATGTGCGTTTTTCTCCAAAAAAATTTCTCAGGCAGAGAAAAATTACACCATTGGTGATTGGGAGCTTCTTGCCATTAAATTGTTAGAGGAGTGGCATCATCTCTTGGAAGGCTCCCCTCACTCTATAACTATCATCACAGATCATAAAAATCTGCAGTACCTGCAGAATGCCAAACGACTGAATCCCAGACAGGACAGGTAGAGTCTTTTCTTTTCTTATTTCAATTCCATGATTATGCACTGACAGGAAGATGGCGCTAGTCCTTACGATATTTCTCTGTACAAATATCGTGCTGTATGTAAATTCTGTGATGACCTCTTATATAAAAACAGTGATGCAAGTTTTAAAGTGCAAAAGTTAATCAGTGAGATAAATAAATAAAAATTGATCTGTGAAAAAATATAATAAAAATAGATAAATATATGAAAAGCTGAAACCTTAAATTACAACAATAATATTATTCCAATTATAGTGACTTATGTAGATGTGTATAAAAGTCCGTGCCCTTATGATTAAAAATGCATGATATCTAAAACGTCCAGCAGAAAATGTTATTGTTTAAAACCTACACACTCTTCATGGGCTATGCCCAGTTGTTGTGTCCGTATATCAAGTACAAACGTTATATGATAAAACCAAGTTTCAGTACAGATATGCGTTGAATATGAAGACTGTTGCTGCAAGTATTGTGATTTTTTGCTGTTGAAACGTATAGTTCATAAAGTGATCCAGTGACTTCACACACTCCTGCCCGGTATTCCAGTGACTTCAATCCGTGCTCCCCACCTGTGTCCCCACTCACCAGAGGTAGGTACCCCTACAGGGGTAGCTTGCCTATGCTGTATCTTTACCCCGGTCAGCTCGGGTTGGACAGCGTGATTGCCTCCCTCCTGTAGGTCCTGATCAATCCATCCAGATGGTCCTTGGATTTGGTGAAAAACGCTCTGGTGTGCGGGTGTGGGTAAAAATAGAAAAATCCCAGATAGTGTATTATCGTAAAATATGTTTTTCTTTATTTCCTTAAAGTAAGTATAAAACTTGTGGACAAACTATTTGTAAATAGCACCCATAAAAGCATCAAGGATAAAAAGGAAAATAAAATCAAATAACAGTTCGGTAGCGCGGCTACCGTGTTGAGGAAGGGACGTCTCCCTTCCCCTTCCTGTGGCTTGCGTACCAGAAAGCTAAACCACAATCTCGGAAGTGACGTCAGAGCGCATGTACGTTGTGTTGGCCCCACCTAACGCGTTTCGTCATCGGACATCGTTGGAAGCGGTGGCCATCTTGGTACTCCGCTCTGTATTTATATACACCTCAGGGGGTGTATAATAAATGTGTCACTTCCCTTCCCGGCCCAGGTCGGCCATATTTTTGGTGGGAAAAGATAACAGCGCTTCCGTCACTTCTCTTGTAAATACTGTCAGACATGTTGTTGGTAGGATAAAGATCATTGTATACGGGAGTATATAAAAACAAAGGGACAAAACGCCTGGAGGAAGTAGATATATAGGGATTATGCGTAACAAACACCCGGAGGAGATGTAATGGAAATAGAAAAAAAAATAAATAAAATGGAAAAAAGGGAAATTGGAGAGACTAAAAATGTGAAAAATGTGTGGGAAATTGTGACAATTGTGAAAAAGAAAGGAGGGGATGGTCTTTATTATTGCATATTAAAAAGGGTTGCATAAGGGATTAAACTCAAAATTTTAACTTAATAATAGAAATGAATATGAGATGGTGGTAAAGAATATATTAATAAGTAACTATTAAAAATCTGTCAACCTGTCAGTGCACAATATATGATTTTTTTCTTAATTGAAAATTCAGGAGGGCAGCTTTTCCCATAAACAACTTATTCCAGACCCTGGTATCCGTAGCGCAGGAAATCCATTTTCAATTATCAATTCCATGATTACGTACAAACCTGGTTCCTCCTGGCAAGACCTTCGTCCCCACTGAGCTAAGAACTAGGATCCTTCATTGGGGACATGATTCCAAGGTGGCAGGTCATGCTGGATTCCTCTGATCCTTCCTACTCATCAGTCGCCACTACTGGTGGCCTACACTTTGTCCGGATGTCAAAGTTTACTTTAAAGCCTGTCATGTCTGTGCCCAATCCAAATCCTCCACACAAGCTCCTGCAGGTCTGCTCATGCCTCTGCCCAGTCCTAAGGAACCCTGGTCTCACATTGCCATGGACTTCATTACCGATCTTTCACCACCTGAGAAGGTCATCTGGGTGGTAATCGATCAGTTTTCTAAGATGGCCCATTTTGTTCCTCTTCCAGGTCTTCCTTCTGCTCCTGCTTTGGGCCCCATTTTGTTTGAGAAATCTTCTGCCTCCATGGGCCTCCTTCCCATATTGTTTCGGACAGAGGTGTCCAATTTACATCTCGATTTTGGAGAGCCTTCTGCATGTCCCTCAATATTGTCTTGGACTTCTCTTCCTCTTACCACTCTCAACCCAATGGACATACTAAGAGTGTTAATCAGGAGTTAGAAGTTTTTCCCCGAACTTTGGTCTCAGCTCATCATGATGATTGGTCATCTCTACTCATGTCAACGTCAATTCTCAGAAGACACCTTTTCTTACAGTTTATGGAAAACATCCTCAGCTTCCTCATCCAATGACATGTTCTCTGGAAATTCCAGCTTTGGCTATGGTTCAACAATCATTCAATTATATTTGGGGTGATGTCCATGATTCCCTCAGGGCGGCTGCTGATAATTTTAAAGTTAATGCCGACTGTAGCAGGCATAAGCCACCTTCTCTACAGCCTGGAGACAAAGTCTGGCTTTCTACTAGGAACATCAAGATCAGAGTTACTTCTCTGAAATTTGCCCCAAGATTCATTGGTCCGTACTCTATAATTGCTAAGTTGAATCCAGTTTGTTTTAAACTCCAGATTCCGAAAAGCCTCAGGACTTCAAACTCCTTTCATGTTTGCCTTCTGAAGCCTTTAATCCTCAATAAGTTCTCATGTCCTCTCCCTACCATGGATCCGGTCTCGGAGGAGGGTCAGCAGTACGAGGTTAGTCTAGTCCTGGACTCCCGACTCTGTAAAGGCATTCTTCAATACCTTGTGCATTGAAAAGGGTTTGGTCCTGAGGAGAGGTCTTGGATACCCGCATCTGAGGTATTTGCACCTCGTCTGGTGAGCAGGTTTCATTTGAGATTTCACTCCAAGCCTGGGCCTAGGCGGTCGAGGGGAAGGCCTCATAAGAGGGGGGTACTGTCACGAACCTGTAGTACAATTGATGTCCTGTCTGTTTGCTTACCTCTTTGGTTGGGTCAGCTTAGAGGCCATGCACATCATCACCAGTGTGCTAAGTAATTTTCCCTCTGTAGAACTCCACCCCAGTCTCCAATTAAGGAAACACTATTTAAGACCATGTGCTGCAAAGCCTCGTTGTGTTAGGCTTGTTTGGTTACTCCTGCCATGTGCTCTTCGTTCGTTTCAGTGTACCGATCTCAGCTTGTTCTTTGACCTTCCTTGTCTGCTAGTGTCCCCTATCTCGGCTTGTTCTTTGACTTTCCTTGTCTGCGTGCCTCCTGCCTGTTTCTGTCTGCTTGTAGCCCTGACCCTTGGCTTTCCCACTGACCATCTCTTGATATCTTGCACTGCTGCTTTCTCTCCATTTCACCTGTAGCCTGCCGTGAGCATGATCTGGGGGACCCCGGGGGCCGCGACCTGGATCCAGCTGTAGCCAAGTCCATCCTCACCACCAGAGGCCCTGGTGAACACCTGCTGGCTCTTAGACTCCGCGCCCTGGGGAAACCTATGCTTTAGCTCCCTGTGCAATCTGTGTCAGGGTCCCAGCAGTCCCGCTGCCCTGCACCATCCTGATCTCTAGTTGCAGCAGTCAGCTAAGGGTTCACAACCTTAGTGGTGCGCTTTGCACTTCACCGGTGCGATTTGCACCACAGTGGGGCGCATCTGTCACGTGACCCCAGGTGACCTGACAGGTCGTTACACGACTGTGTAATACACTTAGCCTAGTTTGCCATATTTGTTCTTGAGCCCCAATACAGTAATCATTTTCTATTAGGGTCCATGAATTATAACACTTAAGAAGCTCTGCTTTAAATTAAATTGGAGCTAATATTAGGGTTACCACCTCATCCCTTTAAACCCAAACACATATGAATTACACAGCTTCTGAGGCTAATTTAACCACTTCAATACAGGGCATTTATACACCCTTCCTGCCCAGACCAATTTTCAGCTTTCAGTGCTCTCACACTTTGAAAGACACACTTTGAAAGTCATGCAACACTGTACCCAAACAAAATTTTTATCATTTTATCATTTTTTTCACACAAATAGAGATTTCATTTGGTGGTATTTAATCACCAGTGGGAATTTTATTTTTTGCCACATAAGTGAAAAAATAGTGAAAATTTTGAAAAAAACCCACTTTTTTTTAGTTTCTATTATCCAATTTTGCAAATAAGTCATTTTTGTTCATAAATTTGGGCCAGAATTAATACTGCTACCTATCTTTGGTAAAAAATAAACCAAATAAGTGTATATTATTTGGTCTGTGTGAAAGTTATAGAGTCCACAAACTAGGGTGCCAATCATTGAAAATTGATCACATCTGATGTACTGATGGCCTATCTCATTTCTTGAGGCCCTGAAATGTCAAAAAAAGTACAAAAACCCCCCAAATAACCCATTTTTAAAACATAGACAGTCCAAGGTATTTGGTAAGAGGCATGGCGAGTTTTTTGAAGTTGTAATTTTTTTCCCCACAATTCTTGGGAAAGTTAAGAAATGATTATTATTTTTTTTACACAAAATTGTCATAATAACAAGTTATTTCTCACACGCAGCATATGCATACTTCCAATTACACCCCAAAATACATTCTGCTACTCCTCCCGAGTATGGCGATACCACATGTGTGAGACTTTTTCACAGCCTGGCCACATACAGCCGCCCAAAATGCAGGGAGCACCGTCATGCGTTCTAGGAGCATAAATTACTAATTTCCTAACAACTTATTACACTTTTGAAGGCCCTGGAGCACCAGGAAAGTGGAATTACCCACAAAATGACCCCATTTTGGAAAGCAAACTCCCCAACGTATATTCTATGAGGCATTGTGAGTCTTTTGAATGGTTCATTTTTTTCAACAAGTCTTCGGAAAACTTGGAAAGAAAAGGAAAACTTTTTTTTTAACACAACGTGGTCAATTTATAAGATATTTCTAACACATAGCATGTACATAGAAAAAATTACCCCCCCAAAATATATTCTGCTACTCATCCCGAGTATGGCAATACCACATGTGAGAGACTTTTACACAGTTGGCCACATAGAGAGGTCCACCATGCAGGGAGCATTGTCAGGCGCTCTAGAAGCATAAATTACACATATAATCTCGTAACCACCTATTACACGTTTGAAGGCCCTGCAGCACAGGACAATAGAATTACCCCCAAAATGACCCTATTTTGGAAAGCAAACACCCCAAAGTATATTCTATGGGCTGCAGATAGGTACTCGGGTACTCTGATGGGCTGAAGATAGGTACTCAGATATTCTTATGGGCTGCAGATAGGTACTCGGGTACTCTGATGGGCAGATGACAGGTACTCGGGTACTCTGATGGGCTGGTGATGGGAACTCGGGTATGCAGATGGGCTGGTGATAGGTACTCGGGTACGCTGATGGTGGTGACAGGTACTCGGGTACTCTGATGGGCAGGTGACAGGTACTCAGGTACTCTGATGGGCTGGTGACAGGTACTCGAGTACTCTGATGGGCTGGTGACAGGTACTCGGGTACTCTGATGGGCTGGTGACAGGTACTGGCATACTCAGATGGGCAGGTCACAGGTACTCGGGTACTCTGATGGGTTGGTGACAGGTACTGGGGTTCTCTGATGGGCCGGTGGCAGGTACTCGGGTACTCTGATGGGCTGGTGACAGGTACTCGGGTACTTTGATGGGTTGGTGACAGGTACTCAGATACACCCTATGGGTTGGTGACAGGTACTCGGGTACTCAGATGGGCTGGTGATAGGTACTCAGGTATGGAGGGGGCTGAAGGGTATAGCTCTGGCTCTCGGCGGAAGCTTTGGCCATACTTCTCCTTTAGACGTTAACAGGTAGGCTGTTATTATAGAAGAGATTCTGTTAGGGAACTAAGTGTCTAAGAATGCCTCCACATTACAAATGTTGGCGTGGGCGACCAGATTAATGTACCTGTTGTAAACAGGTACATGAATCTGGGGCATCCATCAGGTGTAGCGGTACACTGAGGGCAGAGTGTCTATACGGACACTCCACCCTCAGTGTAGCTGTGTTCCTCCTGCCGCTGTAGCTGTCACAAAGACAGTAAAGTGGTGGGCAGATATGAAGCTGGGTGGGCAGGGCCTGATTCACAGACACAAGTTCTGCTCCACTTGTGAGCAGATCCTGCCGTTAGCTATAGAATCTGCCCACTGCCTGTGGTCAATCACAAGGAGAGAGTGAACCTGATGGGGAACTAGTGTCTTAGCTTCCCTATCAGGATCTGCCCACTGTATCATCACTGGTTGTTAGGAGGCTGTCGTCTCTGAAGCTGGCAGCATCCTTAACAACCAGTGACAGTTGGGGAGGTGGTAGTGATGGCAAATATGCCACTCTGCTACACAGCATACAGAGACAGGCACTCTGCTGGTCTTAACAAACTTTAGTTATCTACAAACTGGAGGTAATTATTTTTTAATTTGGTACATATTAAGAACTACCTGAATCTACTACCTGTGTTGGTAAAGCTACTAAATCTGGTGCAGGTAATTTTAAAGGGTCATAGTGCCAGAAAAGTGTTGTTAGCGATTTATTGAATTTATTGAATTCCCCCCTGTATATCTTTTCTGCCATAACATCTTCTGCTTTGCCTGCTAGCACTTTTCTTATGGTTGTAAACCGAGCCACACATGCAGGACTGCTGATAGAAATTGAGGGGCCCAGTATATACTATTTGACAGGCCCCCCCCAAAAGTCTTAAAGCTATATTTTGCTAAAAATACAATAAAACTATTAGCAGACACAAATAAAACATAACTCACAGAATTCCTGCTAAATCTAAAATGAAGATGAGATGGAAAAAATGTACAGGCTCCGGGATCCGAGGGAAAGGGGGAAAGAAAAAAGTCAAACTCCACGCACACTGGGCTTAAAAAACTCCAGTTCACTTGGCAGAAAAAAAACCTTCATATAGAACCTTTTTTGTACAAAGTTTAGACGAGTTTAGGAGAACCAGAAGAGTTTTTTTTCTGCCTCTTAAACGTTGAGCTTAAAATATGCCTTTAATCGTCCTAATGTGTCTGGACACATAGGATAACATTGAGCTGCTTCTACAGACAAAACACTAAACTCCTGTAGAAGCAGCATTTTTTTTTAAGCCAGTGTGCATGGAGCCTAAGTTAGAGATAACAAACTCCAGTTCTGAGAGGAGGGGTGCCCACACAGGAAGGGGGATTAGTGAGGGAAGACTGTCTCTTTCTTATCAGATAAAAGCTTGTAGCAAGGGAGAGGGAAGGAGAGTAACTTTCATCTGCTGGAGTAAAAGAGACACAATTGTCACCTGTCACTAATCCCCCCTCTGTGGGCCCCCCTGTGTGCTCTGGGCCCCCACACCAGGGCTGGCTGTAACCCCCTATCAGCGGCCCTGCATACGTATACAGCTCATTGTTTACTGGGGCAAATTATGCAAAACCATTTTGGTCATCTCAGGCTGGCCAATCAAGGTGACCAAAGGAGCCACTTTGGGAGGTATGTGGGCCATAATGTGGAAATATTTTGTGCATGCTTGAATATAAGGAAAAGCTCAGCCACCACCACGATGACTTTAGTAATACTTTTATTATAGCTGAGACAAAATGTAGACTGCCATTGCTGGAATATTTTGAAAATGCTAGCTGCCTAGCTGTTATATTAGTCCAAAGGTTTCCATACATAATCAGTCACAAACAGAATCAAGCATGTAGATGAAGAGTTCTGACTCTCATTCTTGATTTAGGACAGTAACTCAGAAAGTACTGAAACCAGTGACAGACAGCCAATTAACATTTTGAAAGGGGAGTGAGCAATTACAGCCTCTGT
>BLSH010404521.1:47364-58683 GCA_018402905.1 Glandirana rugosa | reverse complement strand
GAGAACCCGATCACATCCCTCTTGAACAATAATCTGTCCCTCTAAGCAGAAGCCTCTACCTAGTGCAGTCAGATCGCTCAAAGCAGCAGTATGTGAAATCTCAAATTACTCCCATAATCTGATCGTTGTGTATGATCGCACAATCTGATCGTTGTGTACGATCGTTGTGTTAGGCAGGGTTTGATCTGCAATGTGTCACTCAAAGCAGCAGTATGTGAAATCTCAAATTACTCCAACAATCTGATCGGTGTGCACGATCGTAGCGATCGTTGTGTTATGCAGAGTTTGATCTGCAATCTGCAATCTGTCACTCAAAGCAGCAGTATGTGAAATCTCAAATTTCTGCAATCTGTCCCTCAGAGCAACAGCAGTAGTAATCTCAGGATGCAGGATCAGATGTTAAAATGTCTGCAATCTCTCCCTCACAAAAACGCCGGCAGCTTCCTCTCCCTACACTAGCCCAAGAGCATGTGATATGCAGCACTGTGACTCCAGCTTATAAAGAGGCTGGGTCACATGATGCACTGGCCAATCACAGCCATGCCATTAGTAGGCATGGCTGTGATGGCTTCTAAGGGCAAACCAGTGAAACGCTTGTTGATTGCTGCCCTTCAGCTATTCAACATGCGTGATCAACTACCAGAACCCAGAACGTGAACCCGAACGATTTTTGAAATGTTCGTGTTCGGGTCTGGGTCACCCGAAAGTTCGGTACGGACCCGAATGTTACAGTCCGGGTTCGCTCAACACTACTTCTAGGCAAAAGTTTAAAGCAACCAGATGGGAATTATTATCAGTGTTGAATCTGTAATGGATAATTCCAGGGGGAAACAGTAAATCATTGCTGGTGGATTTATTCTTAGTTATATACAGTATCAAACAAAAGTGAGTACACCCCTCACATTTTTGTAAATATTTCATTATATATTTTCATGTGACAACATTGAAGAAATTACACTTTTGCTACAATGTAAAGTAGTGAGTGTACAGCTTGTATAACAGTGTACATTTGCTGTCCCCTCAAAATAACTCAACACACAGCCATTAATGTCTAAACCGCTGGCAACAAAAGTGAGTACACCCATAAGTTAAAAGTCCAAATTGGGCCCAATTAGCCATTTTCCCTCCCCGGTGACATGTGACTCGCTATTGTTACAAGGTCTCAGGTGTGAATGAGGAGCAGGGGTGTTCAATTTGGTGTTATCTCTCTCACTCTCTCATTCTGGTCACTGGAAGTTCAACATGGCCCCTCATGGCAAAGAACTCTCTGAGGATCTGAAAAAAAAGATTGTTGCTCTACATAAAGATGGCCTAGGCTATAAGAAGATTGCCAAGACCCTGAAACTGAGCTGCAGCACAGTGGCTAAGACCATACAGTGGTTTAACAGGACTGGTTTCACTCAGAACAGGCCTCGCCATGGTAGACCAAAGAGGTTGAGTGCACGTACTCAGTGTCATATCCAGAGATTGTCTTTGGGAAATAGACGTATGAGTGCAGCCGGCATTGCTAAAGAGGTTGAGAGATCATACGCTGCACACTGCATTAAATTGGTCTGCATGGCTGTCGTCCCAGAAGCAAGCCTCTTCTAAAGATGATGCACAAAAAAGCCTGCAAACAGTTTGCTGAAGACAAGCAGACTAAGGATATGGATTACTGGAACCATGTCCTGTGGTCTGATGAGACCAAGATAAACTTATTTGGTTCAGATGTTGTCAAACGTGTGTGCCAGCAACCAGGTGAGGAGTACAAAGACAATTGTGTCTTGTGCTGCCCGCACTGGGGAGCTACAGTTCACTGAGGGAACCATAAATGCCAACATGTACTGTGACATACTGAAGCAAAGCATGATACCCTCCCTTTGGAGACTTGGCCGCAGGGCAGTATTCCAACATGATAACGATAACAAACACCTCTCCAAGATGACCACTGCCTTGCTAAAGAAGCTGAGGGTAAAGGTGATGGACTGTATATATATATATATATATATATATATATATATATATATATATAAACATGCCACGCCACAAAAGAAAAAAACACCAAAAGAATATATTCTTATAACAGGTCAATATATAAATGTCTATAACGTGTTCCAATTGAATATCCCTTAAAAGGGAATAAATCAGCAAAGGTGAAAATCCATAGAATCACATAAGCCTTGGTGAATAAGTGACTTCTGCGTGAATAAACCCGTCACCGAAAAAAAGAGATGGGTACTCTTACCAGACGAAGCTGGTACTGAAGCTTTGAATCACACACGAACACCATGTGTTTTCATGCACAGTGAGTAAAAAGATGGGTACCCTTACCCTAAAAAGGGGGTTAAGAAGCCCATATATTGTTTGGATGGAGTTCCTCATTGACACCTGATTACCAGATAGGATGACCACTTGGACTCAGATGGATAGTGACACCACCAAGGATACAATGAAATATACAAAATTCCACATAGCGTAAATCCGTTTAAAATCCAGACTAATTTATTAAAATATTGCACTTACATTCAATCTTTAAAAGCCAGGCAAAACATCAAGAAGCTGTGTACACAGGTGGGCGCAGTGATCTAGAGCGGACTCTCACTATACCGAAGCGTTTCGTCACTACAGGACATCAACTGGGGTGTGGGTCCGCTGCCCAGCACTGCGCTATTTATAATGTCCTTAATAATCTTTAAAATCATGGTCAGCATGTAGTTGGTGTTGGCGCCAACACCAACTTGTTATCCCTTGCACTGGAGACCAGGAAATACTTCCCATTGCAACACCACTTGTCCCAAGACGAAGGAACGAACCGAGCACACACACCCACTACCACAAGGCGCAGCTAGATTCCTGTGATGGGAATCCATCTCATCTGGTAAGTGGGAGGTGTAATCAGGGTGCCTGGTGAAGGATCAACACAGGGTGGCACAGCGGTTTGCTTACAGATCTACTGTGTGATGCATTATTTTCATGACTGTCTATTAGAAAATTGGATAAAGCTACTGGTTAATTTGGACTGGTTGGAACCCGGATTACCCTTTGCATTTGCACATTGTTTATGCACTGTTTGCACTATTCACGTGGATTACCCCAGAGACTATTTTTTGCACATTTTTTGCACTTTTTCTGCACTTTGTATGGCTCATTTTGCACTTATTGTATGCACTTTGTATTAATGATAGATGTTCATAACATTATGTATGCTAATTAAGATTTGGTTCAATTATTGTTACAGATTATCATATAGCACTAGCACTTTATTTATGCACATTTATTGGTTGATAACATATAGCACTAGCACTTTATTGGCATACACATTTATTGTTTTACAATATGTCCAAGTTGACACTTGGCATAGGTGATCCTTAAACATTCACGGTAATTTTAGGAGGAGCGCGGCCCCCCCCCTTTTCTTTCAGTATCTTGTGGGTATATTTACTCATACACGTGCAGCTCTTCCTTATTTTATTTTATTTTGTTTGTTGTTTCATTCACTCTCACGGGTGAGTACATACATACTTTCTGTTGTGCTGGTTTCTTACACACATTTGTTGACACACAAATATATATCTGGCACATAATGCATGTCTAATATGTTAACTATAGCACACATAATATATGTTAAATATGCAATAAATAAATTAAGCCTCAATACTACGAAAACAGCCAATACACTGCATAATAAAAACAGACGCATATTCAGAACTGAAGCCATGGATAATTACATGCAGAGTGTTCATACATGTGTTCGCACATTGCACATAATCACTCTAAGACCTATCAAGAAGACCGGAGCAAACATTGTGGTAATAGGGATAGTCGGTAAAAGATGAAATGTGTCTAACATGTGGCATTCCTTCTTGATCAAAATTATGAAAAGGTATCCAATGTTTAAAAAACAATTGGATACTGAAGCAAAGCTTCATATAGGTAGAAAAAACACAAGAAACTATCCTAATAATGTCAAAACCAATGCAGAGTAAAAGGATGTCCGGTCAAGAATCCGAATGGGCTATTTATCATAGAAATGTGTGACATCCCATTCATAATTCATGCCTTCCGGAATCCTACTCCTAAGTTCATGGATCCAAAAAGCCTCTCGTTTGCAGAGGAGACAAAATAAGTCTCCTCCGCGTAGGTTGAGTAACCCTCTCTATGACTTGTACTTTCATGATAGTAGTGTCACCCTGATGTAGCTCATTGAAGTGTCGTGCAACATTAGTAGACTTTTGATTTTTGGTATCTGTTAGGTGCTCCCGGAATCTGTCCCTGAGCCTTCTGATTGTTCTGCCTACATACTGCATGGGACACTTAGTACATTTAATTGCATAGACAACAAAACTTGTATTACAATTGAAAAAATTGTCAATGGAATATTGTCTATCATCAACCACAGAACAAAAACTATTGCCATGCAGGATGTGTACACAGCAGGGACAGTCCCGTGCACCACACTTAAAGTTGCCTCTACAGTGCAACCATGTCAAAGACGGTTGCACAAATTTGTTAGGTTGGAAAAAGCTAGGAGATAGGTAATTCCCGATTGTCTTTGCTCTTTTAGCTACAATGTTGACCCCTTTATCCAGCAATTGTGAATATAGGGTCTGTGTTTAACAAGGGTAAATGTTAATTAACTATACGTTTTACTTCATTGTACTCTGAACTATACCCCAGGGCCAGGGATGGACAATTCTCCCTGGATTCACTATAGTTAGTTAGTTTAGCAATTCAATTCTTTACCTTGATCCTGCCATTGCCACTGGTCTTAGTAGGTCTATGTTGAATTCTCAAAAGGTCCCTCCTATTTTTCTTGTTGGCCATACAGAACATTCTATCTAGCATCCATTTAAGATATCCTCTCTGAAGGAATCGATTGTAAAGTTTTGCTGACTCAGCAGCAAATGTAGTGTCATTGCTACAGATGCGGCGAAGAAGTAAAAATTGTCCGACTGGTATACCCTTGATGGTATGAAGTGGATGTCCAGAGTTGGCATGCAAAAGACTATTGCCAGACAGTGGCTTCCTATACAACTGGCAAACAACCCTCCCCTGATCAGCAACCAATTGAACATCCAAAAAATGAATAGTGGTAGTACTGCAACTACCCGTGAAACGCAAGTTAAAGTGATAGGTGTTCAAACGTTCAAGAAACCGATCAAAAGAAAGTGGATTGTGATGGATGAGGATCAGATCGTCTATGTACCGATAGTACAAGATGATCTGAGCTTGAAAGGGGTTACCATCTCCAAAAATGTGGGATCGTTCCCACCAGGCCATATGGAGGTTAGCCAATGAGGGTGAAACTTAGCCCCCATGGCTGTCCCACACCTCTGGAGATAGTAAACCCCATTGAATAGGAATAAGTTGTAAGTCAGAAGTTAATCCAATACTTCTATTATGAACAAGCGGATTTCCAGCCAAAAAGACACTGCTTCTAAAGCTAGACTATGGGGTATACATGAGTATAGACTCACCCGGAGACCCAAAAGGAGCCTGATTTCCATTCAAAGTCCTCCATGATGTGGAGTAGATGATGAGTGTCTCTGAGGAAACCAGGAAGGGTATGAACGATAGGTTGGAGCTGACCATCAAGCCACTCTCCCAACCTTTCGTTGAGCAAGCCTATACCAGACACAATGGGTCTCCCCTGGGGGGATGAATGTCTTTGTGAACTTTTGGTAAGTGATGAAATGTAGATAGAACCAAACAGTCTGGTATCAGAGCTTCAGACTCCTTAGGAGTAAAAGCTCCGATGCCCGCACCCTTGTGTACTAGACATTTAAGAATACCTTTATATTTCTTGGTGGGATCACTCTTCAAAGTAGAATAAGTGTGGGTGTCATTTAACTGTCTCAAAGCTTCATCCCTGTACTGATCTGAATCCATAACTACCACTGCCCCCCTTTATCCGCATTGCAAATAGCGATGGCTAGGTCTTTCATAAGGGATTTGAGAGATAGTTTCTCTATTAGATAACTGTTTTTTTTTTTTTGTTAACATAGATGACAGCGTCCAGCGTATACCCATTTAACATTTCTATTATATGTGTCCCACAGACAACTTATTTTGTATCAGTCCCTTAGACCACTGTTCCATCAAGCTCTGGGTTTCCAAAAATAACGATTAATAGGAAGTCTAGACCTGAAGTGATTGAATTTGTCAACAAGACGATAATACCATGCTTCTAAACCAGTCCTTTTTCAACTTGCTAACTATAGGGAAGGGGGGTTCTCTAGTGTAGTTCCTGATATCACAAAAGGCTTGCACAAAATTTCAATGCACCTTCCGGGTAGGTAAATATCAGCATGCATGCAAATCAGTGTTGAGGTGTTTTCACAGTGGTCCCAAGGATGTGTGTTTACATGGGAGAGATTAATAATCAATCTGTCCATTTTTAGGGAGGCCAGTACATTACCAATATCCTCCAGATGAGCTGTCAAAAACAGGAAACTTTGAACCTTTTATCCAATCTGCAGTGGGTATCACAATGCATTGACTTAAAAAAGTGCATACAATTAAAAATTAAAATCTTAATTCAATTACAAAATATCCAGTAATGTCCAAATATGTTCTCCATTTAGTTGTCTGACCAGAATCCCAAAAGTGAGAATCTCCCCCTTCATTTTGTCTATGAATTGGAGCTCATCCTGGTGGAAAACAACTTTTCAAAGTGCTGTGAACTCTGAGGAAGTGTGTGTGTGTGTGTGTGGGGAGGGTCTCTCTGGGTTCTCTATGGCATCGCTTGCTTTTACCCTGTATTTATTGTGATACCTGCATGGTGAATGTTGCAACAGCAATAGAAAATTAAAGAGTTTGTTACCCCAACACTTCATATTCCTGATATGTGCCTGCTGTACCATGTACTTGTATAAGAAAGTATCCTGTTCTCTTTGTATAGCTTCCTTTATGTGGAATCCCTGGTGTTCCTGCTAATCCACTTACTTTCCTATTAAAAACTATGCAAGAGAGCACACCGTGGTCAGTTCTCTAGCTATGCTGGGATCTCAGGCTGTTCTCCTCTAATGATCAGACTTGTCCTAACCATGCATAGCCATTCACTGGCAAGCTCAGGGTGCTGCTGCTTCCCCTCCCTCCAGCTCTTATGCAGCTGAGAACAGAAGGAATGTGATCATTTATAGAAAGGGGAAAAAAATGTTTTGCCTTTTATTTCTATTTTAAATTTAATGGTTTTCTTTACAAGGTAATCGCTTACAATCACTTTATGTTCTATGCTATAAATTTGTGACAGATGCACTTTTTTTTTAAATCAGAAAAGTTTTATTGAACAGTATCATTCAAGTACAGTTCCAGGTACATCAACATTGCAAAGCAATCAATATATTAACTGTGTCATAGCAATGAACTTAATGGTTTAACAGTGTACATTCGCTTTTACGTTAGTCTACGTTTTCCAGTTCTCTTCCCCAATCCTTAAGCAATTATATTATCCGGTTGGACTCTACAGTAACCTCATCATTACCAATTCTTTGGGTGCTAACCCTGGGATGTTAAGCCAGGGGGCCCATCGTTTCATAAATTTGGTGGGGCGACCTCTATGTTGGTATATATATCTCTCTAGGTGTAGCATATTTCCCATGTGGACAATGCACGGTTTAATCAAAGGGCGATTAATAGACATCCAATTCAGCAAAATACGTTTCCTGGCCTGAAACAAGGCTCTGGAGAAGGCCAGTCTAGTCACCTCCTCAGGTATCACCTCCTCCAATACCCCCAACAGGCAATGCACCGGGTCCAGTGGCACATTTACTTGGAAGACAGTCTTAAGTGTGGATACAACCCTGTTCCAGTAGCAGTGCAGTTTTGGGCACCGCCACAGGAGATGGATCAGATCTCTAGGGGCCTGTCTATACCTGTCACATAACGGGTCTGCTTGTTTACCCATTCTGTGAAGCTTCACTGGGGTGTAATGTACCCTGAGCAGGATGTATAGTTTTGTGAGACATTGGTTCACCATCTCAGTGGCCTCTGCCCATTGGTCCTCTGTCGGGTCGCCCATATCCTCTACTCATTGGGACATCACCTTAATGGGGTGTGTTTTCAAAAAGTCCATCAGTAACATACCATAACAGTGAGATATAAACCCTTTAGTTGCAGTTGTGGTCTGAAGCTTATGGAATATAGGGGGGGGAGACAGTGACTAGTCTGTGGCGTTCCCCTGTGCCTGTACTGCATGTGATAATTGTAGATAGTAGTAATACATATAGTCTGGTATGCTAAACTCATTTTGAAGGTCCCTAAAGGTCTTTAGCTTCCTGGCTGGAACTATCTGGGAGATCAGGGCAATTCCTAAGGTAAGACACCTAGGTCCTTGCTGGATCTTGGCCAGTTCATGGTATGTGCGGTTCCCCCAGATCGGGCTGTACTCAGTGTAACCCATTACTTGCTGCAAATGTTTTACCTTGTTCCAGATTTTCTGGACTAGAGCAAATGTTGGCCTGCGTCTGTTGTTTTGATGAAAGAGTTGTGCTTCCAGTGCCATATGGATGGATTCCGCCCCTGTGCTGATAAGCATAAGACGATAGAGGGACTGCTAGGGTTAGGGGACATGCAACCAATAAAGTGTTGAAGTTGGGAAACTATGTAGTAAATCCAGGGATTCGGGAGGGCTAGGCCTCCTCCATCTTTCGGGCATTGGAGTTGCTCCAACTTGATTGTTGGGGGGTGTGTTCCCCACAGCAGCACTCTAAATGGGGAGTTGACTATTCGGAATGTCTTTAGGGGTATCACTACAGGTGAATTATGGAGAGCATATAAAAGTTGGGGCATGAGTATCATCTTAATTAGGTTGGTTTTCCCTGCCAGGGAGAGTTTAAGTTTACTCCATATACAAATTTTATCTCTAAACTGAGTTATCATGGGGTATATGTTATGGCGACAGCATTCAGTTATGGTAGGGGATATTTTCTTCCCAGGTATCGGAAAGATCTCACTGACAAATGCACTTTAAATATAGATTGCAGAAGGCTATCATAATTAGCGAACATAATAAGACATTGGGTTTGATTTACTAAAACCGGAGAGTGCACACTCTGATGCAGCTCTGCATAGAAACCAATCAGCTTCTGGGTTTTTGCAAAGCTTAACTGAACAATTAAGAAAATATGTGGCATCTCTGCAGCTGGGCTATAGTGCCAAGGGGCCGCATTTTTGCGTGAATTAGTGCCGATAGAGCTGTGCCAAGAGTGCTCACCCTGCATGCTCTGTGATTAGTTTTCTTGCATACAATAAAGTAGTGATTACTTCCTACAGAAAAGCTTTGCTCTTTCAGTCTGGCCAATTCAATAGTCCTGCTGTCAAATGGAAGCTTGCTGATTTGAATACCACCAGTCCCTCTGGGCCTGAACCTCTTACTTGATGGGAATAAAGGGTGGATGATCTGAAGCCACCTGTAGTAATGGAAGGCAATTCAGGCAAATTTGATGGAGATTTGCTGCATTCAGTAACACTGGCTTAACCTGCCCTCCTGGAACAGTTCCAAACAGTAAATCATAGTGCAGATATATTTGGTATCTGCTGACCTGACTCCGTTTAGGTACAGTCAAGATTCCTAAGCCCTGATGAAGAGGTAGTCTGTTTGACCCCCAAAACACGTTGGCTTTTTTCTGCTATGAATCAATGTTATCATTAAAAATGCACAGGGTTTTTAATGATAAAATTGATTCATATGAGAAAAAAACATTGGACAATTGTTTAGTGCTCTAATTGGACTGCATGCATGTGGATTCTCAACTCTGGGTTCTTTCCCTATTTCTAAGAAGAGTTCTTGTTTTTCCTGAACTGTTGCCAATCTGATGCCAGTGTTTCCTGTGGCAATTTCAATGACTCTTAGAAAATCTTAATCCATTGCTCCGTTTGTTCTTGTGTGCCTACTATTGCTTTTTGAATGTATGGCTTTACCTCCCAAGATACTGCCTCTTGTCTTTGGCCCCTTCTCTTAAGGACCAAAGCACTCCCATGGAGCCCCCCTACCTTTCCATGGGTTTCAGTGCCTCAGAAGCATGATGTAGTGAACTCACACAGTATCCATATAGCAAAGCAAAGGCTAATATGACCATGGCAGAAGGACAGAAGAATGCAGTATTTCCAAGGGGAATCGATCACCTTAATATAAGGATGCAGATAGGAAAAAATGAATGCCCAGAGGAGAATAAGTGAACAAAATATTCAGAGACATGTAAAAGAAACCACAATATAAAATGCCATACATCTCCCCAGAGAAGAGAGAAGAGGGGCCAGATCCACAAATTGGCCAAGGAGCAAAGTGAGAGACGCCCACCACATCTAGTTCAGGCATTAAACAGACATTTACAGCATTGCTTGGTGACTGGAGACTGTGGTGAAAATGTGCACATCCCCTTTCATTCATAGACGGATGAACCCAGACTGCCACCACTCTGAGAGAAGACCAGTAGAGCCATACAATGGCGCTGGAAAACATTACCCATCCTCCCTAGAGACATGGCGTTAGGAGCAGAACCCAAGTTGGAAAGAGGGACAAAACATAACACTAACACAAAAGTCGCATCCATGTGCAAAAAGAACCCACCATCTTACTATGCAATACAACAGCTATTTAAGCTATACTACTGCATATCAAATACCCTGGTAATATAGGATACCCTGTTGACTGACCTCCAACGTCAGGGCTATCAAAATATACAAAATCTAGGAGAGGCTAAACCTGGATGGGAAATTGTAAGGGTGTTAGTTCACTTTGATCCAAGAAAGATATGAAATGGCAGAAGAAAAAAGAAGGTGGTCTGGAGTGAGGACCAAAAAAAAAAAAAACAACAACAAAAAAACTCTCTCTCTTTTTTTACCCACAGTATGCTGACATGAGGTGAGCCACGAAAAAAATCATCTTATATGGACTGGGAAAACTGAAAAAATCATGGATTGTGATCAATAGCTTATTTGCTATTTTAGACAAGGAGAAAAGAGATAACTTCAACACTATTTTTAGTTTTATAGGTGTGTCTAATGCAGAATACAATCAACTTTGTCATTTATTAACTCTTAATCTAGTTTACAGTCTAGCTGAAGCACTAATGTAAAGGTAAAGCCAAACCCTATATCCAATATTTACCTACATTTTGTCATTTGTCATTTTGTCACTTCAGCTGTAGGAAGAGGAGACTTTTGATGGATTTTCTTTTACTCCTATGAATGTGCTGAGTTTTCAGTTTGAATGCTTTGTATAAGGAACCACTGAAAACAAAACCAAAGTAAATGTTACAGACCATTTTTAACCAGTGTATTTAAAAAATATAGTATTTTTGTCTCTGTTCTATGCTACGGTAAAAATAAATAAATAAA
>BLSH010404521.1:13288-40838 GCA_018402905.1 Glandirana rugosa | reverse complement strand
ATTTACTTTGGCACTTAGTCACGTGTAGACAAGAATTTACTAGAACAGATGTGCACTGATTCACGGTTTCATTTAAAGTGACACACAGACTTTAAATAATTGTGCAGAACAGATGTGCACTGATTCACGGTTTCATTTAAAGTGACACAGACATTTTGCAGAACAGTGATATGGGTACTCCCGGCTTATTTATACTTTTTTGACACAGTTTGAAGATGATTTTAGAACAGTTCTATGGCCTCTACCGTTAATTAATACTTTTCAGACCCATTTTGAAGATGATCTCCATTTTTGCATTTTTTATGTTTTTATTTTTTTTTAAATATTTAAAGTTATTTCCCTGTCCCCATTTCTTTGTAGGTCACTTGTCCCACCCTTACCCACATTTCCTTCCTTTTGCAGACCTCTAGGACCTTTCAGGACTATTTTACAGCCTTTTTTGTGCCTAAAAGTCAGTGTCCCCATTGATTTCAATGGGGTTCGGGGTCCGGGAAAAAATTTGAGTTCTGTCCGGACCCGAACCCGGACTTTGTCCCGAAGTTCGGCCGAACCAGCAGAACCCGGACTTCTAGAAGTTCGCTCATCTCTAGTCAGGAGTAAAATGCATGACAAAGCATTTACAATGCAGGCATCAGGAATATGACCTACAACATAAATAGTTCAGAAGTGAAGCCTATAACATAACATATAAAGGGCAGGGATCAGGAGTATAATGTATAACATAGTATATGCTAGCATATACAGTACAGGAGTCCAGAGTATAATGTTTAAAATAGAATGTGCAGTCAGGGTCAGGAGTATACTGTACGACATAGCATATACATTGCAGGGGTCAGGATTATAATATACAAATGCATTGCAGTGTAAGATACAGCACTGTGTACAGAGTGCATTGGTTGGTATTTTTGTGGCTATTACTGACGGTCATTGGGAGAAAGTGTTCCTCAAAGCTTGCATAAGAAAGTGGAGTAATAGACCCCCTACCACCTTCATTCTAAAATGGCTAGCCCCTCTTGGCTTCTTCTCACAAAGGACCCCCCATGACCAAGTGTCTGTGTGGGTGCACAGTGTGAATAGTGTGTGTGGGCAGCATGTAACCTCTGTCCCTCTCCTCAGCATCTTCTTGTAACGCTCTTTCAGAGCCAGGTTCGGGACCCAACTTCCTCCCTAAGGAGGTACTGTCCCACCCCTCCTCCCCATCCCTCCACTCTCCTCTACTGAATGAGCAGCCCCCAAGTCCTGCCCCTGCATATTCATATGAAAATCAAGAGATCATTTGCATATGAATGAGCTGTGGGATTAATCTAACAAAAGGCATGATTGACTACAGAAAGATGTTCAGTGGGAGGGGAGAATTGTGACAGATGACGTGATTGTGACTAGACAGCAAGCAAAGTGATGTAGGGCACAGCCTCTATGCATACAATGTTGGTACATCCCTGAGCAATCCTTGACTTTTGTAAGTTATGGTATAGACAAATTGTTTTGATGCACAGGACTTGACAAAAGGAGTAGAGATTTCAAAAAAGCAGTTTATTGTGTGTATGGCAAAGCTCAAATATGTTAAAGCCATATACTGTACATTTGTATTTCTATATATATTATCTAGAATAACAATTGACTAAAAAACAGAACCAAATATCCCATTACAGCCAATTTCAATTGTTGGATTAAAGGCCATAGTGTAACCAAAAAAGAGCACACAATGGGAGTCTCCTAAATGGCCAGACAGTAGTGCTTCCCCCTCGGGGGGGGGGGGGGGGTGCAGTTAAATGAGACACAAAAACTTGAAAAATAAATAAAGGCCACAATGTGAGAATATTTCAATTTCTGAATACTTGAGCAGCTTCTTAAGCATTCATTCATTTTGATTCTGTTGTAGACAGATGATTCATGAATACAAATACTGAGTTAAAAAATTGTGCACAGATTCTTGAGTTATGTTTTTCGTTAATTGTTTTTGTCTGAGCAGCATCAGTGATGATGGTTGATAACCCCCCCAAAAAAAAATAAATTGTGCAATTAACCATTGTATCCTATAGCAGGGTGACTACAGGTGGCGGTGGTGTTGGATGATGGATTATTTTTTTCTTATCAGCTGTTCATGTATCTGAATAGTGGCAACTTACAAAGATAACAATAGAGCTGACTGGGGTGTAAGGGCCGGTTCACACAGGGGCAATCCAACTTACGCGGTGACTCTGAGCCGCCCCGCACAGCTCGACTTCAGCGCGGCTTGCAGGCAACTTCTGTAATAGAAGTCAATGCAAGTCGCCTGAAATCGCCCCCAAAATAGTACAGGAACGGTTTTCTAAGTCGGAGCGACTTGAGTTGACTATTAGAATGGTTCCATAGTACTGCATGGAGCGCGGATCTTTGAGTTCTGTGTTGTTCATGTTCAGGAAAATGCTACATTTGTGTCACACATTCCAGGTTTGATTTTGAAACTAAATTAAACAATGGTCAAGTGCACTAAATTTGCTGCAAAACATGCACTAAAAGCCCCACAATGGTAATAATTGTATCTACATAATAGTAAGTATGCACTTCTAATTGGGCATATGGCTGTTTAACATCAGCCTGAGCCTATTTACTTTGTTAAATTTAAACTAGTACAGGGCTGGTTTGTAATTTGGCAATTTATTGTCAATAAAATTGCATAGATAACCCCCACAGCTAGCCCCTTTCCATGTACCATACTTGGCTATATGCCTTTCAACATGGGTTGTACCTTGCAAGGGGAGAAGGGGGCAACAAAGCCACCCCCTTGCAAAGTACCCTTGTGGGCCTGTTCCTCAACTTTGTGTGCCCTACAAAATGGGGAGAAATGAATAGTAAAACAGAGGACTTATGCTGGAATCTGGAAGTCCCCTTAATTTGGGGTGGCCAGATACCCATCCCAGCTCAGGTTAATGAGGACCGGGGTACATAAATACCCCTTACCCATTCACATAAGTAGTTAAAAGTAAAAACTACACACCAACACTGAAAAGATCTTTTAGTAAATAAAACACAAATACATATGTATATATTTTTCAATTGAGTCTTACAACAATATAAATCCAGTGACAGTCATAAAGGATCACTCAAAGCCAAATGTCTGATTGTGCTAGCCACCATATTGGTTTTCCATCTCTATCCCTGGTGACTTGGCCCAGGGTTAGAATTCAGCTAAACGTGTGAGGGGGAAGGGTTTTTCTAACAATCAACAGGGTGAGGTTTATTGGACCCCATCCAAGGCTGTCATTGTTGTTAAACCCATCCACACCCATTTTGCTAAATCCTAGCCTTGGGCCAAATCACCAGGAATAGAGATGGAAAACCAATATGGTAACATAACCAATATGGCAGTGGTTGAGCTTGAGACAAAAAAAGGAGGTTTCCCCGCACACAAGGTGCGAGAAGAGGCTCAAAAGGGAACATACAGCTGCATATATAAGTGATCAAACTATGTTTTATTGAGAAATTACAAAAATAGATGCATAGAAAACTTCACAGACCAAATCACACAATAAAAAACTGTGAACAACTGTTACCATTCCCCCTTGTGATGTGAGTGCGGTGTGTGTGCATGACTGTGAGCCCGGGCATCTGATTTTTAGCACCTGTGACAATGTTGTCCACGTTTTTTTAACGTGTGATTTGGTCTGTGAAATTTTCTATGCATCTATGTTTGTAATTTCTCAATAAAATATAGTTTGATCACTAACATATGCAGCTGTGTGTTCCCTTGTGAGCCTCTTCCTGCACCTTGGGTGCGGGAAACCTCTTTTTTTTTGTCTGTCTGCTCCATTTGGCTTAAGGAACCCCACCCTGACCATAGGGTGAGTCTGCAATTAGTATCCTATGGTATTTGTAGGTAATGGGTCACTGCTCCTCATTTTAACCTTTTCCTTGATACTGTTTGTTTGATTCACTATGGATTTTTCTTAGTTGGAGCCACCCCATACTTTTACCTTCGTTGGCTTTATACTATTGATGCAACATTGAATCTTCCCAAATCTTATTCACTGAGTGTGCGTAGACCACTACTATTTTTCCACAGCCAGACATGCTATTGCACTACTGCTCATATTGGTTATCAATGGCATATGTCATGAGGTAATTAAGGAGTTGTTCAAGGAACATAAAAACCTCACTGTCAAATCCTTGAACCGCAGATGGGACATCTCTTCCCTGGAGTCATATGTTAGTCATAACATTATACCACATGGGCTCGGGGAGAGGGTGATACCTGCACAACATTTGCATACAGAGACTTTTTTAGAGAAATGTAAAAAATTCAGTATTGACCATGGTATTTAACTCATGCAACTCATCATAGAAGAAGAAACAAGACAACAGAACTCCAACAGCAAATTTAGGAGCGTAGCAAAAAATTAAAACCCCATAAGGATAAACCCAAATTTCATAAATACAATGAGATCCTTAAAAAGGAGGTAGAAAAGGTTCCGAAAAATCTACGCTTAACTAAGCAATCAAAATTCCAGCGCGATTTGGATGATTGGTCACATGGGGAGATTTTTGATCTGAGAGGTAGACGAGGCAGGAGTGGCTCACGCCGTCGTCGCCACAGATCTCATTCCTCCCGTGGAGGTGGTTTCCAGTCCTCAAAAAGTGATGGGGATGATCCCTGTGTGGTCACTTTTTTAGAAGACGGCCCACCTCCATCAGACAAAACACCCCCGAGACGGAGAATATTGAAACCACCCGCAACCAACACAGGCGCAGGAAAAACAGGTGCAATAGGAGGAAAGGGAGGAAAATGAGGTGGCTCCAAAGAGGGAGTGAAGGTGGTGACAAGGAGTCAGAAATACAAAGAGATAGTGAGCCCACTGTGGTAGAAAACACGAATAGGGACGAAATGAAGATTATTAACCTCTCTGATTTTAAACTTGAGGAACGACACATCAGATTGCTTCAGCGGGATCTCACGTTCCTTCCAACCAACTGTATGGACCACTTTGAGGTATATAAGGACATCGTACTGTTCCTCCGGAAGGTCTAACTCAGGTTGGTTCATACAAAGACTCCACCTAATCCCCAATCCTCCAATGCCCCTCACCTTAATGCTAGGGAGCAGCATGCACTTGGGGAATTAATTTCCCTAATGGAGGATGAACCTGATGATCTGTCCCCTGAGATCTCTGAGGTGACTCCATGGAAGAGACAGGCACACCAAACATTAGATCAATCACCATGCCGGTGCTTAAAAACAACAAATGGCTGGGTGTGTTTCTTGATCTCGTCCAGGAGAATCTGGAAAAGATCAGGTGGGATAAAATGTCAAATGACAATCTAACCCCAGAGGTAAGAATAGCGCTAACTGAACTCTCTGAAGCCCCCTCACTTGGTTATCAAACCAAGTGATAAGGGCTGAAACATAATACTTCTCTCTGAGAGGGACTATGAATTTGAAATACTAAAGCAGTTAGGTGATCCATCCACCTACCTCAGACTTCAAACCAATCCCTTTCCTTCTATTACCACCTCATTGAATTTCAAGCTGCAGATGGCCTTTGAGGCAGCCCTTATCACTAAACGTGAGCTTAACTATCTTAAAGCCGAAAACTATAACCTTCCAAGAATTTATACCATCCCCAAGGTCCACAAGAGTCTGTCTAGTCCACCAGGCAGACCTATTATTTCTGCAGTAGGTGGACCTTTGGAAAAAACTCAGAGATTCTTGGATACCTTCATTACTACCATGGTGAGGGAACTGCCGTCCTTCGTGCAGGACACCAGAGATGTCCTGTCCAGGCTTGTGGGGGTGGAGGTGTGTGATGGTGACATCTTGATTGGGATCGACATTGAGTTGCTCTACACCTCCATCCCCCACCACTGGGGACAGATGGCAGTGGCTCGCTTCCTTGAACAAAATTACCCCACAATAGGGTCCCAGAATGAATTTATCTTGGAACTTCTTGAGTTTACACTCACTCATAATTGTTTCCAGTACCTGGGGGGGAGCTACCGTCAGATCAGAGGCACATCCATGGGGGCCCCGTGAGCCCCCGCGTATGCCTGTTAGCACCTAGGTTTTTGGGGGCAGTGCCTTGTTTACCCTTCGCCGATGTACCTCCACCACATACGCCTATGGTTGAGGTACATCAAGGACATTTTGGTACTCTGGCTGGGACACTGCAGCTGAACTACAGACCTTCATTGCTGAATTGAATCACAATGAGCGGAACATCCATCTCATATATAATTGGGACTTTAAGGCCATCTTTTTCTTGATTTGTCTATTTCAATTGCCAATGGGGGCCTGGAAACTAAGACTTATAGAAAGGAGACAACCGCAAACTCTCTTCTGCTGGCATCTAGCCATCATCCCATCACTGATTAGGGGTATACCTGTCGGCCAGCTTCTATGCATCCGCAGGAACTGCTCTGCGGATGCTGATTACCATGAGGAAGCTGAGGATCTGTATGGGCGGTTTAGAAGGAGGGGGTACTCCCAAAAATCCATTAGACAAGCCCAATAAAGGGCATCCATAACAAAATGTAAGGATCTGTTGAGAAGCAGGCCTGAGGTAGACCCCCTACCACCAAACTCCCCCATACACATCATCATCCGATATGGGTCCCAGTGGGACGAGGGTCACTCATCTCCCAGTGGATTGAGGGCCAAGGGTTTCTTTGTACTCACACTGTCCAACCGTAAGGGGGACTTTGATAAGGCCCTCCTGCGGAAGGAAAAATAATGGATTTTCCGTTTGCATACTTTGATTCCTAAGGGGCTCAATACAGAGAGTAAACTTCAGGTTTTCCTTGACCGTTAGATACCAATAGGGAGCATTCAGCTATGTTGAACCTCTTTTGACCCAATTTTCTAATATCCCCCTTATGGAACTTTGATCTTGCCCCTTTAAGGGGACTGAATTCCCCCTACTAACCCTCCTTTTGCTGAATATGTCATTCCAAACCCCCTTCCCTTTGTCCCTCCCTGGGTTTTTTTTCTATTCCATAGATTTTGCTCTCAGGAAGGTGAGCATTTAAGCCTGGTTGTGGTATTTGTCACTTTTGGGTCTAGTGGTCTGTTCTGAATGTACAGAGTAGAGTGACTGGTTATAGTCTGATGCATTCATATATCTATACTTCATAATGAACATTCTGACCCTCCATGTATAGCACACTATAATGTTACCATAAATTGTCATGTGAAATGATTATCCCTTACCAGGTGAGGTGTGGATGTGAATGTGAAGGGCAGAGATTCATGCCCCTTTAAATCCATCAGACAAACACCACCTGGTACCCTGAAGAAGCCCTCGTGACTGGAAGAGGGTGAAATGCATCAATGTAATCACGTCATGTGACGTCAGTAATCCAGGATCTCCAGTCTATCCCTGCGGCTTTTACCACCTCTTGCTGCCACACACCTCCGGCTACACCCCCCCCCCCACCTGGACTGCATGCACAGGGGACACTGCTGCTAGTATGGATTGCAGTGGACTTCCAGCTTCCCATCCCCCCAGGTGAGGGACCCACCCCACTGCACGGCTGCTGCTCCTATCGGAAGGCACAGAGGGAGCTACAGCAGAGAGGAACGGCATTACAGCTGATTCTCAGCTGATTGGGTGAGATTGCTCCATTGGACTGTGTCCTTGTCTGCATTTCCCTGTCTGTGTATCCTGCCTGCCAGGCACACCCTGCCTTTACCTCCAGCCTATGCTTGCTGCTCCTCTTCCCTGGGTCCATCCATCCATCCAGCTCCAGGTCCGCTTTGTCTCCATCCACAGTGGGGTATCTGCTCCAGACACTATTCAGCCCTCTTCCAGTGCCACATGGTTGTTCCCTCCATTTGCCAGCAGTCCATGTTCATGGGCCTCTGAGCCCTGCAGTCACTGCCATTGCCTTATTGCATCATTGCCATCCATCATTCATCTGGGACTGGTTGCCATTCCCCCTTATGGTGTGAGTGCAGTGTGTGTGTGTGCATGACTGTGAACCTGGGCATCTGATTTTTAGCACCTGTGACAATGGTGTTCACAGTTTTTAATGTGTGATTTGGTCTGTGAAGTTTTCTATGCATCTATTTTTGTAATTTCTCAATAAAACATAGTTTGATCACTAATATATGCTGTTGTGTGTTCCCTTTTGAGCCTCTTGTGCGCGGGAAATCCCCTTTTTTTTGTCTGTCTGCTCCATTTGGCTTAAGAAACCCCACCCTGACCATAGGGTGAGTCTGCAATTAGTATCCTATGATATTTATAGGTACAGGGTCACTGCTCCTCTTTTCTTTGAGTGGCTGAGCCTGAAAAATATTTTTGAATAGCAATGATCCCTGATCACTGTGTCCCAAGTTTAAATAAATGATTATATTGATCACTAGACAGGTCCCTAATTCCCTCTAGTGATATTTATTTAATGAAAAGGTAACAGTGTTTTTTGAAGAAGTTCTTATATTATTGGGAACCTCAAATGAGTGTGAAGACGCTGTTATATTATTAGATCACATTTATATTCAAGGTCTTGAGGACTTAGATATATGGTTGCTTTTGGGTGATATACAGTATGTGTTTAATTCATTTAAAGGTAAAGCGCAACAATTTTTGATATCTAGGTGAAGTGTTTTGACACTTCACTGTCCCCAGCATGCATGGGTTCAATTTTATTTATTTATTTTTTTACAATATGTAGACAAGTACAGAGTGAAAAAATGTGTTTTAGTTTTGTTTAGTTTCGATTTGTTATTTACATAAATTTGTTTAGTTAGATTTGTTTTATTAGTTTAATTCATTTTCGGACTTTGTTTCCTTTATTTGTTTTCAAATCGATTCGAAAAGCTTTCTAATCAATTTCGAATAGTTTTTTAATTCAAAAAGTTTTCGAATTCGAATAGTTTTCAAATTTGAATTGTTTTTGAATTTCAACTGTTTTCTAATTCTAATAGTTTTCCAATTTCCAAGGGGAATGGGGTGGAGTGGAAAGTGGAGGAATAGAATGGAAAAAGATAGAATACAATAGAGGGGAATATAACAGAAAATGAAAGAATATAATGTGGTGGAGTGGAAGAGAGCTGTTTTACTCTGTAGTATTCTATTCTTTTGTTTTCTGTTATATTCTTTTCTAGTCTATTGTTTTTTTTCTGCTCTATTCCTTTGTTTTCTATTCTATTTTGTTTTCTTTGGAAATTGGAAAACTATTCAAATTTGATGAGATGGCGGAGCAGCGCCCAAAGAAGCACGGGTTGCCAGCAGGTAATTCCAGAAGACTGGGAAGCAGGAAGTCGCAGGAACAGCTGGTGGTTGCTGGCGTGCTTAAGGCTCTGTGGGGAGTCAGCTGGAGACAAGGTCAGAAGGCAAGCCGGGGTCATACACGGTTAAATCAGAGGAAGCAGCTGGAACGTTGCACCAGGACAAGGATGCGCAGGATTGCAGAGTAGGTAGAGCCAGCAGCGGGACAAGCCAGGAGAATGGTCAAGGAAGCAAGCCGAGGATCAGGACTGGAGAGCAGGTGCAGGGTCAGGACCAGCCGAGTCTGGTAAACAGGAGATCAATCAGGAGAAAACAGGAACACAGGAATCACAGGGGAGCTGGGAGATAATCCAGCAAAGTCCTCTTGTTAGTGACAGGTTTAAATAGCCCAAAGGGAGCCAATGTGCTTGCTACTGCGCGTGCCCGGTGCGTCCCCGCGCATCAGTGCACGTTCGTTCGTGTGCGTCGGCGCATGCCCACTCGTACGGGCGGCCGGACGCGGCCATGTTGGAAATGGGCAGCAGTAGCCGTTCTGGGTCTATTTCCCTGACACTCATAATGCCTCACAGAATATACGTTGGGCTGTTTGCTTTCCAAAATTGGGTCATTGTGTGGGTAATTCTATTGTCCTGGTGCTGCAGGGCCTTCAAAAGTGTAATAGGTGGTTAGGTAATCATATGTGTAATTTATGCTTCTAGAACGCCTGACGGTGCTCCCTGCATGTTGGACCTCTCTGTGGCCAGGCTGGGTAAAGGTCTCACACATGTGGTATCACCATACTCGGGATGAGTAGCAGAATATATTTTGGGGGTAATTTTTGCTATGTACATGCTATGTGTTAGAAAAATGTTATAAATTGACCACTTTGTGTAAAGATAAAAGCTTTTTCATTTTCTTTCCACATTTTTCGAAGACTTGCGAAAAAAAATGAACCATTCAAAAGACCCATAATGCCTCATAGATTATACGTTGGGGTGTTTCTTTCCAAAATGGGGTCATTTTGTGAGTAATTCCATTGTCCTGGTGCTCCAGGGCCTTCAAAAGTGTAATAGGTCGTTAGGAAATTAGATGTGAAAATTCTGCTCCTAGAATGCATGACAGTGCTCCCTGCATGTTGGTCCTCTCTATGTGGCCAGGCTGTGAAAAAGTCTAACACATGTGATATCGCTATCCTCGGGGCGAGTAGCAGAATGTATTTTGGGGTGTAATTGGAAGTATGCATAAAAACTTGTTGTTATGACAATTTTGTGCAAAACAAAAAAAAAAAATAATAATTTCTTAATATTCCCAAGAATTGTGGGAAAAAAGTGCAACTTCAAAAAACTCGTCATGCCTCATACTAAATACCTTGGAATGTCTACTTTTCAAAAAAGGGGTCATTTGGGGGGTATTTGTACTTTCCTGACATTTCAGGGCCTCAAGAAATGAGATAGGCCATCAGTGCATCAGGTGTGATCAATTTTCAATGATTGGCACCATAGCTTGTAGACTCTATAACTTTCACACAGACCAAATAATATACACTTATTTGGGTTATTTTTACCAAAGATAGGTAGCAGTATAGGTTTTGGCCCACATTTATGAACAAAAATTACTTATTTGCAAAATTTTATCATAGAAACTTTTTCACTTATGTCGCAAAAAATAAAAAACCCAGAGGTGATTAAATACCACCAAAAGAAAGCTCTATGTGTGTGAAAAAAATGATCAAAATTTTGTTTGGGTACAGTGTAGCATGAGAGAGTAATTGTCATTCAAATTGTGAGAGCGCTGAAAGCTGAAAATTAGTCTGGGCAGGAAGGGGGTATAAACGAATGTATTGAAGTGGTTAAATAGCAAGGCTAGGCACACGACTAGAGATGTAAAATTTCTGGAACATTTGAAGCCATGGGGGGAAAAAAAAGTTTTTTTCCCTGTTATTTTCCAGAAAAAAAAGACATTTTGGAAAAATTGTTAAAAAAATTCAGGGTGGAGTAGTTTTACAAATTGAAAGGCGTTTTGTTACACTGGGAAGGTAAAATGCAGTGTGTATAAAAGTATTATGCTTGAAATAAAAGTACAGCTTATTCAGTAAATAAACTAAACTTGCTTTCTTAAATAATATTTTTTTTCACAAATGGAATAACAAGGGCTGTAAGAACATTTCAACTTTATATGAGAACAGGTAACCACCACCCTTTCCCTCATAATAATTTAAATGCTTCCTGCCAATATGCATTTTCAGTTATTGACAATGCTAATCCAGAGGCACATATTGCTCTTGCAAGAGCTAGATCAATGTTGTCCTGATTTTCAGGTGTCATTTTAGCTATAAATTAAGTGATGTGTATTACTCTTACATTCACTGACAGACGCAGCCCTTCATTAGACAAGTGGGGTTTATGCTCATATCATTAGGAGTAGACTAGGCAAAATAAAACAAAAGCATAGGTTGGCCCCTCTCAGGGGGCCGTCCTCACCTTAGCATATAACCCCCTGCTAGACACTAGCATATCAGTTTTTATTGCCTAGTGCAAGGAGCTAGACCTGGTTCCCTATGGGATCTGCGTTCTTCTGAGTTTTTTTCTGATGAAGACTGCTATCAAGAAGCCGGTTGGTGGTATAGAGGATATCTAGAATCCAAAAACTTTCCCCAGTCCGGCCAACGTCTGTGCGAGTTACCCTTAGCCTTGGCGGGGACACGCCGCATAGGGCCCGTTCCGTGCGGGCTGCCAGTGGCTGATTCCACTTGTGCCCAGTGACTGATTTGTTCCTGTCCAGTGGCCTGACCAGCAGCATCCCTCTCCGTGGGGAGGAAAGTCTGCTCCGGGTGCGCCCGTTGGATCGGTGAGTGGACCCCTCTTCCGTCCTAGGGGCGCGGAGAGGGGCACCTAGGAAGCTTCTGAGGTAGCCGGCCGGTGGGGGCTTATTAGTGGGGACGCATCTGGGGTTGTAATCTCCCGTCCCCCCCACTCCCCCTCCCCCCGTGATACCACACCCCGCACTGACCGTTTTGAGCATTGTATTCAGACGATTCACCGCCATTTCGTGGTGGATCACCGTTCGTTCACTGCCATTTTGCCATAGCTTGGCATGTTTTGATGGCAGCGGCCATTTTTCTGTAGCCCATGCGGTTTTCAGCCTGTCCTCTGGCGGCCCTCAGTGGCTTTTCTCGGTATTACGGGAAGTGATAAAAACGGCAGAGGCACTTCCGTTTTCGCTTGGACAGCGTGGCTGACAGACGTGGTGGTGCAGGCTCTTGAAGTGGAGTGTTTTTTCATTGCTCATTCCGGTCACAGCGCTGAGGCATCAAGAAACAGCAAGTATAGCTGGCTCTCTCTGGGTGCTGGTAGCGGTGGGTGCAATCCTTCCAGGTCTCCCTGGCTGATTGGTGGGGTAGAGGTGGTGGTCACACAGTGAGGGTGCCAGAAGTCTGGGATGTCAGAGGCCGGCAGTGCTATGGCAGGGGTACCTGCAGAGCAACAATCCACGCCGGGGTCCCTGGTGTCCTTGGAACAGCTGAGGGCAGTATTTGTTGAATTCTTTCCCCAGGCGGGGGACCCGACTCCGGGGGGCCCCAAAAAACGCCCGCCCCCGTCATTCTTCGGGGGAGGATTTGGAACCAGAGAGTGCCTCGGTGGTCACGGGAACCCCCGTGGAGCTATCAGAGGGTGAACTGATACCCTCAGACGGTGAAGATGATCAGGGGGCTTCATCTTCGCGCGACAAAGAGATAGTGGCTGCCCTGATCACTGATATTCGCGAGTCCATGCGGCTTGACCAAGCAGGGGAGTCGCATGAGTCCGCTTATATTTGTGGGTCGCTTAAGCCCCCTAGGTCCCCCAGGGCCTACCCTTATGATCAGGTTTTTGAACAGGCAGTGTTCAAGGAATGGCTGCGGCCGCAAAATTCCTTTGCTTTACCCAAAAGCTTTGCTGTTCGCTACCCCTTTGAGGATAGTTTTACTAAGAGATGGGCTTCCTCAGCAGTGGACCGTCTGAATAAGGCAACGACCATTCCCTTGGAGGGGTCTTCGTCTTTTAATGAGGTGGCCGATCGCCGCACGGTGGCAATGTCTAAGGCACTGTTCTTGTTGGCTGGGTCAGCCATGCGGCCAGCTCTGGCGGCTGCTATGGCGGCGCAATCTCTTTTTGAGTGCGCTACCACATTACACTCCGGTTTGACTTGTGAGTGTGCGCAGACTGAGGTGCAATGGGTCTCCGCTACCTATGCGATACTGCATTGGACCTACTTCCCATACTGTCAAAAATGTCTGTTTTTACAATTGTTATCAGGCGGGTGCTGTGGCTCCGCTCTTGGTCAGGCGACCAGGCGTTGAAGAAAGCTCTTACGGTTCTTCCCTTTCAGGGAGGGCGTCTGTTTGGCCCACAGTTGGATTAAATCATTAAGGATCTCACGGGAGGGAAGAGTACTTTCCTTCCAGAGCCAAAACGGCGGGATTTTTGCCGCAGTCAGGCCAGGAGAAGTTTTTTCGTGCGCCCGGCTCAGCGGGTAAGGGCTTCAAGTCCGGTAAGGCTTCCGCTGGGCCTAGTAAAAGGCCCTGGCAACGTAAGTCTGAAAAAACGAAGGATAAGTCAACCTCCGCATTATGGGTTGCCCCCGCCCGACTCTCGGGTGGGGGGCCGGTTACTGGGGTTCGCAGACAGATGGACTGCCCGCATCACCGTTCGGTGGGTGCTGGAGGTGGTGTCTTCCGGGTACAGGATAGAATTCATCTCTCTACCCCCAGAAAGGTTCTTCACTTGGAACTTAAGACTCCCTCAGGGGCGTTGGAAGGCGCTTCTAGGCGCTGTTCGGGCGCTTGCCGAACAAGGGGTGATTGTACCAGTACCCATGGTGGAAAGATTTCACGGGTTTTACTCAAACCTCTTTGTGGTGCCCAAAAAGGGCGGTGTCAGGCCAGTTCTGGACCTGAAGGCACTAAACTGCTTTGTAAAGACAAAAAGATTCAGGATGGAGTCCATCAGCTCGGTCGTGGCCGACCTGCACCAAGGGGAATTCATGGCG
This sequence comes from Glandirana rugosa, assembly GCA_018402905.1. Classification (NCBI taxonomy): domain Eukaryota; kingdom Metazoa; phylum Chordata; class Amphibia; order Anura; family Ranidae; genus Glandirana; species Glandirana rugosa. The sequence goes on along the minus strand of BLSH010404521.1, from coordinate 26,628 downwards.
TTCCTGGATATCAGGGACGCGTATCGCCACGTTCCAGTTTGTCACAGGCACCAGCGTTTCCTGCGTTTCGCAGTGGAGGATCTGCATTACCAGTTTGTGGCTTTCCCCTTCGGTCTGGCTTTGGCTCCCCGAATGTTCACCAAGGTGGTGGCCCCGATGCTGGCGCTGTTGAGGCAGAGAGGTATTGTGGTTGTAGCATACCTCGACGATTTACTCCTGAGAGCAGAGTCGGCTGCAGCTCTGGAGGAGAACGTGATAATCACGGTGTCCACATTAAAAGATTTCGGTTGGCTGATCAACCTGCAGAAGTCGTATATTGTGTGTGGTGGCGCTAAACTGAATAAATGAAAAATATCGGATGACGGCAAATAGTCGTCGTTGACTCCATCCTGCCGTCTGGAATACCTGGGTCTGATTCTGGACACGGTGCAGGCAAGGGTGTTCTTACCGCCAAACAAGCTCCTGACACTTCAGGCAGCAGTGTGAACCCTGTTATCACGCTAGTGGTCCTCCTTATGGTTCTGTATGCGAGTGTTGGGGCTCATGGTGTCGGCTTTCGAAGCGATACCTTACGCCCAGAGTCACACTCGGCTCCTGCAAAAGGCGATTTTGTCGCAATGGGACAAATCTCCCCTATCCTTAGACAAACTGATCAGGTTGGATCATCAGTCCCGGGGATCCTTGGTTTGGTGGATTCGGGCTCCAGCGCTAAAATTAGGAAAATGTTTCCTCCCCCTCAATTGGTCGATAGTAACAATGGATGCCAGCCTATCGGGTTGGGGAGGGGTCCTGGGTCAGTTTTCTGCCCAGGGCCGTTGGTCAGCTCAGGAAGCTTGTCTTCCGATAAATGTACTGGAGCTGAGAGCGATCAGACTTTGTCTATCCCGTTGGTCGACAAGGTGCGAGGCCTCCCTGTCCGGGTTCAGTCGGACAATGCTCGGCAGCAGCCGCGGAGGTGGCTACTGTACATCTTCCCTCCTCTGAAGCTTCTGCTGCGGGTTCTGCGCAGGATAGAAGCAGAGGGAATCCCGACAATCCTGGTAGCTCCGGATTGGCCTCGGCGTCCTTGGTACACCGATGTGGTACGGATGGTGGCAGATGTCCCGTGGCGTCTTCCACTTACCTACTGACCTACTGTCTCAGGGACCCATCTTGCACCCTGCTTTACCCTCGCTGGCTTTGACGGTTTGGCTATTGAATCCCAGGTGTTGAGGGATAGGGGCGTCTCTGACTCCGTAATCCCTACTATGATTAAACCGCGTAAGGGTTCACCGCATAAGATTTATCATAGGACCTGGCAGGCCTATATTGCCTGGTGTGAGGCAGGGGGTTGGAACCCCCGCTCTTGTGCGGTGTCCAGAGTGCTGATTTTTCTGCAGCAGGGACTGGACAAGAACCTGGCGTTAAGTACGCTTAAGGGTCAGATTTCGGCTCTGACAGTTCTTTTTCAACGACCCTTGGCGTCACATTCGTTGATCCGTACTTTTGTACAGGGTGTACGTCATGTGGCTCCTCGGATACGGTCCCCTCTGGCGCCGTGGGATTTGAATCTGGTGCTTTCTATGCTTCAGAAGCCACCATATGAGAATATTAGAGACATTCCCTTACAGTTGTTGTCGCAGAAAGTGGCGTTCTTGGTGGCTGTTATGTCCGCTAGGCGGGTGTCTGAGTTAGCAGCGTTATCCTGCAAGTCACCTTACTTGGTCCTTCATAAGGACAAGGCGGTTTTGGGACCTTCCCCTTCTTTTCTTCCGAAGGTGGTTTCTTCTTTTCATTTAAAGCGGTAGTAAACCCATGCATTTAACAGGTTAAAAACCAGTCACATTTCCGGCATGTGCCGGAAATGTAACACTCCCATTGGCTGTGCTCTAAACCAAACTGTCAAACCATCCAATGGCTGGTGTCATAGCTGATCACATGTGCAGCATCATGGCAGTTGTAGATTAAACAGAGGCCAAGATGGCAGCTTCCTTGGCTGAAAATGATAGGAGGGTTTACCACCACTTTAACTGAGGATATTGTTCTTCCCTCATTGTGTCCGCACCCGTCGCATTCCCAAGGAATTTGAACTACATTCTTTGGATGTGGTGAGGGCCTTGCGGTTGTATTTGTTTTATACAGCTTCTTTTCGGAAGTCTGATTCTTTATTTGTGCTGACAGAATGTTCGTGCAAAGGCATGGCGGCCTCGTCAGCTACCATTTCTCGTTGGATTAGGAAGACCATGACTCATGCATATGAGGTTCGGGGCAAGGTTCCCCCTTTTCCAGTCACGGCTCATTCCACCAGGGCAGTTAGTACTTCCTGGGCTTTTAGACACCAGGCCTTGGTGTCTCAGGTGTGCAAAGCAGCTACTTGGGCCTCAGTGCACACGTTTACTAAGTTTTACAAAGTTGATGTTTCAGCATCGGCGGATGCTGCTTTTGGCCGCAAAGTTTTGCAAGCGGCAGTTTAGGTGCGACTGGCGCCGCCTGAGAGGGCTTTTTTTGTTGGGTACAGTTGTTATAGTTGCCCGCCCTCTTGATTGACACAGCTTTGGGACATCCCCACTTGTCTAATGAAGGGCTGCATCTGTCAGTGAACGTAAGAGTAAAAGGGATTTTATTATAACTTACCGTAAAATCCTTTTCTTTGAGTTCACTGACAGACACAGCACCCACCTCTCTGTTGAGTTTGTATGGCTTGTTACGAACTGATATGCTATTGTCTAGCAGGGGGTTATATGCTAAGGTGAGGATGGGCCCCTGGGAGGGGCCAACCTATGCTTTTGTTTTATTTTGCCTAGTCTACTCCTAGTGATATGAGCATAAACCCCACTAGTCTAATGAAGGGCTGCGTCTGTCAGTGAACTCAGATAAAAGGATTTTACGGTAAGTTATAATAAAATCCCTTTTTTTTTGAGACAGTGGTTTGTAACACTTTCTTGCTTGAAGATGCTGCTGCTAAGGAAACACTTTGTAACGATCAAGAAGCAGCAGAAAGAGTATTTTTGGAACGAGAACTATGGAGGGAAAAACTACTCGCACTTTCATTATGGTCCTCACCATTTCATTCCATGAAGTATTTTTTATGTCTTTAGGGAACCTCTGGCACACAAAGGTATATTTGCAAATTGTAGCTTTGCTCTCAAATTGCACTGTGAAAATGTTTCCAAACTCTAGGTGTTGGTCCTCACAATTTTACTGAGAGGAGGAAAAGCAAACATTATTTACTGACCAGACTATAGGGAAACATTATACTGTGATGGTGGAGAACATTAATCATTTAGAGGTTATAAAGATAAATGAATTTGTCTGACAAATGTACCCTCTAACCTGTCAATTAAGGCATGATAGGGCAGAAACTACACCATCTATTGCAGGGATATGCAATTAGCAGACCTCCAGCTGTTGCAAAACTACAAGTCCCATCATGCCTCTGCCTCTAGGTGTCATACTTGTGGCTGTCAGAGGCTTCCTATGCATCATGGGACTTGTAGTTCTGCAATAGCTGGAGGTCCACTAACTGCATATCCCTGATCTATTGTATCCCAACAATCACCCACCTGTAGGAGGTATAAGATGGAGCCCACAAGCAAACCAGACCGCAGCCTTTCTCCTGCAGTGCCCACTACTGGCAGATCCTCATATTTCTCTTGTTTGAGACCTGCTTTGAGAAGTACAGTGTTACTTGAATTATATTCCAGGATTTGCTTGTCTTAAGCTGAAAGAACTTGCAATAATTTAGGACTTTACACAGTCTCAGAAATCTTTGATTAAGGTCTTTATGTCATATAGTTTGAATACCATGTCATAGATATAGGGTCTCACACAAAAGTGAGTACACCTCTCACATTTTTTGTTATATCTTTTCATGTGACAACACTGAAGAAATTACACTTTGCTATGTAAAGTAGTGAGTGTACAGCAGGGATCTCCAAACTACGGCCCTCCAGTTGTTGCGGAACTACACGTCCCATGAGTCATTGTAAAAGTCTGACATTCACAGACATGACTAGGCATGATGGGAATTGTAGTTCCTGAACAACTGGAGGGCCATAGTTTGGAGACCCCTGGTGTACAGCTTGTATAACAGTGTAAATTTGCTGTCCCCTCAAAATAACTTAACACACAGCCATTAATGTCTAAACTGCTGGCAACAAAAGCCAGCTAAGTGAAAATGTCCAAATTGGGCCCAATTAGCCATTTTCCCTCCCCAGTGTCATGTGACTCATTATTGTTACAAGGTCTCAGGAGTGACTGGTGGCCAAGACCATACAGCGGTTTAACAGGACGGGTTCCACTCAGAACAGGTCTCGCCATGGTCGACAAAAAAAGTTGAGCGCACGTGCTCAGCGTCATATCCAGATGTTGTCTTTGAGAAATATACGTATGAGTGCTGCCAGCATTGCTGCAGAGGTTGAAGGGGTGGGGGGTCAGCCTGTCAGTGCTCAGACCATACGTTGCACACTGCATCAAATTGGTCTGCATGGCTGTCTTTTCAGAAGGAAACCTCTTCTAAAGATGATGCACAAGAAAGCCAGCAAACAGTTTGCTGAAAACAAGCAGACTAAGGACATGGATTACTGGAACCATGTCCTGTGGTCTGATGAGACAAAGATAAACTTATTTGGTTGAGATGGTGTGAAGCATGTGTGGCGGGGACCAGGTGAAGAGTACAAAGGCAAGTGTGTCTTGCCTACAGTTAAGCATGGTGGTGGGAGTGTCATGGTCTGGGGCTGCATGAATGCTACCAGCACTGGGGAGCTACAGTTCATTGAGGGAACCTTGAATGGCAACATGTACTGTGACATACTGAAGCAGAGCATGATCCCCTCCCTTCGGAGACGGGGCCGGAGGGCAGTATTCCAACATGATAACAACCCCAAACACACCTCCAAGACGATCACTGCCTTGCTAAGGAAGCTGAGAGTAAAGGTAATGGACTGGCCAAGCATGTCTCCAGACCTAAACCCTATTGAGCATCTGTGGGGCATCCTCAAACGGAAGGTGGAGGAGCGCAAGGTCTCTAACATCCACCAGCTCTGGGATGTCATCATGGAGGAGTGGAAGAGGACTCCAGTGGCAACCTGTGAAGCTCTGGTGAACTTCATGACCAAGAAGGTTAAGGCAGTGCTGGAAAATAATGGTGGCCTCACAAAATATTGACACTTTGGGCCCATTTTGGACATTTTCACTTAGGGGTGTACTCACTTTTGTTGCCAGCGCTTTAGACATTAATGGCTGTGTGTTCAGTTATTTTGAGGGGACAGCAAATTTACACAGTTATACAAGCTGTACACTCACTACTTTACATTGTAGCAAAGTGTCATTTCTTCAATATTGTCACATGAAAAGATGTAATAAAATATTTACAAAAATGTGAGGGGTGTACTCACTTTTGTCATATACTGTATTATTTATCATTGCAAAAGAACATATTCCAACATTTTCCCCAATTTTTCTGAAAAAAGAAAAGAAAAGAAAACAAAAAGGGCTTTGAAAAAAATTGGGGAAAAATGTTTTTTTCCCAATTCTTCCATTTTTTTTTCAAGGCCTTCCCATCTCCACCCAAAACTTAGCTGTAAGAATTAGGATATTTCAGAGGATACATCAATGTAGAACTGTCCAGCAGCAGGACAGTTTTAAAGCTGAACTCCAGGAATTCAGCAACTTTTTAAAATGTGCTGGCATACTATGAGTTAAGTCCAATGAGGTCCATGCCACCTGGTGGACTTATCTCTTTTATTTACATCTAACATTTCTATGAAGCTTGAAGAATAAAGCTATTGCTACACTCCTGGGGCTCTGACAGGAGATGTTACTCTCCCATACAGAAGCAGCTGCGTCCATCCCTCTCCTTCACTATTCATTCATAGAAGCCTTTTTATTTTGTGAATGAATTCACATAATATAAAATGCCTGGTGATTGGGCAGGAGGAAGGGAGAGACAGGGCACGGTGGCTGCATGCAACTCTGCAGCTTCAGTAGCTGAGACCAGAAGGTCCAGCTTTGGAGTGCCAGGAATGTAGCGATGGCTATGTTCTTGGAGCTCAGTAAAATTTCAATTTTCAAATTTAAGAGATACATCCATGAGATGGCATGCACCTTGTTGGACTTAACCCCTAATCAAGCACATTGTGCAAAGTGGCTGAATTACTTCAGTTCAGCCTTAATCAGGATGAATAGCTCTAATCAATGTATACCTCCCCTCACCTCGCAGCTATTACCTTTTGTAGTACCTCCCCCTCCCTTTAGATTGTAAGCTCCATAAGTAGGGCCCTCCTATTCCATCTATATTGAACTGTATAGTATTTGTACTGTCCCCCCCCTACATTGTAAAGCACTGCGTAAACTGTTAGCGCTATATAAATCCTGTATATTAATAATGATAATAATAATAATACCTACCTTTCATTATTACTATGGAGATGGGGCCCTGTAAATTGGTGATAAAGTGAGGTGATTTTGGTTCACATTATTTTTGATTTCAGTTTTGTGTTCTCCTTTAAAAGATGCAGCTGTATGCTGCAAACAAATGACAGCTACCAGAACAGATTGTCAAAAAAAATTAAAAAATGCTGACCTTATATCAACCACAAAATAAAATGAAAGAAAAATAAGCCTACAATAACAAGATAAATAAGCAGCATAGAGGTTGTTGCCCAAGAGATAGCAATCAGGATTAAATTACATGTTAACCACTTTCCGCCCGCGCTATAGCCGAATGATGGGCTTCCAGTCTCGGGAGGGCGTCAATAGACATCCTCCCGTGATCGTACTGCTTGCGCGCCTGGCGTGAACTGTGACTGCTGAGTCCTTCTGACTCGGCTGATCACAGAGCAGGGTAAAGGGCCAATCACAAAAGAAAGAGAAAGGCACCTCTAAGTGCAGTAGTTAAACAATTTATTACACATACAATGGGTTTAAAAGCACTTACAAGGGAGTAAGTGGTCATAGGCATATAATGATTAGTCCTCATGCAGATCGCTGTATTCCTCAACTGTCTGGGGGAGAGAGAGAGCCACCCTGCAGCTGTCAGAGTCCCTGGTGATGTCAGCTTCTTCCCTACAAAATGCTGCCTTCAGCGCCATCTCTCCGCTGCTACTAATGACTGGATACCCAGCCTCACCAGAGCGACCTCATCTCTCCCTCTTTTCTAAATGCCAACCACAGCAGGCCCTTTACCACGTGATCAGCTGTCAGCCAATGACAGCTGATCACGGAAGTAAGCGAGCTGGTTATAGTTTTTTCTCTCCTCGCGATCAGCACGAGGAGAGAAGCAGGAAGCCGTTAACTGGCTTCTGTTACAGGGACATCGGTCCCTGCCTCAGTGCCTGCCAGTGCAGCTAATCAGTGCCCACCAGTGCCACCTATCAGTGCCCAGCAGTGTCACCTATCAGTGCCCACCAGTGTCACCTATCAGTGCCAAACAGCACCAACCAGTGCACCATCAGTGTCACCTGTCAGTGCTGCCTTTCAGTGCCTATCAGTGCCACCTATCAGTGTTTATCAGTGCAGCTTATCAGAGCCCATAAGTGGGGCATATCAGAGCCCATAAGTGCCGCACATCAGTGCCCATCAGTGCCACCTATCAGTGCCTCCTTATCAGTGCCCACCAGTGCCACCTCATCAGTGCCCCCCAGTGCCACCTCAGTATCCATCAGTGTACATCAGTGAAGGAGAACATTTTATAACAAACTACAAACATTTTTTTTTTCAAAATGTCAAACTTTTTTTGTTTCTTTAGCAAAAAATAAAAAACCCGGCAGTGATTAAATACTACCAAAAGAAAGTTCTATTTGTGTGAAAAAATGATAAGAAATTAATTTGGGTACAGTGCTGCATGACCGCGTAATTGTCATTCAAAGTGTGACAGTGATGAAAGCTGAAAATTGGCCTGGGCAGGAAGGGGGTTTAAGTGCCCAGTAGGCAAGTGGTTAAAAACAGACCCTAATTTTTTGAATTTTGTCAGCTTTCAATACACTGACACATGGGCTGCTCTGTGCCCCCTTTTATAGTGAGGGGGCGGGCACATAACAAAGCCCCCATTATTGGTCATTTTAAGCCAGCCAAGTTCCAAGGCCCTCGCAGGTTACAAAGCATTTGGGCCATCAAAATCCAGCATTTGTTCTCCTTGGTGGCAAACTGAGAACTTTTTTCTCATGTTAGGTCTACTTTATTGTTATGTTTTTACAGAATATGTTAATAAGAGAGAGTATACACGGAATAAAACATCTTTTGACGTGCTATTATGATTTTATATAGAAAAAGCTAACTACATTTGTATGTAAGAACAGTTAACAAATGCACAAATGAAATACAGTCTGGGGTCCAGAAATGAATATAACAATTTAAAATCAGCTGAATGGCTACTTTGATCAGAGCAGTAATATAACTGCATAAATAGACAAATAGAGGTATAATAAAACTTGCTTTGAATACTAAACATAAAAAGACAATTACAAAGCTTATCCAGCAGACTTCAGGACTTTAATGACCATCACAATAATATATGTTAGGATATTGCGTGGAATGGCTTTCATTGTTCAGCAAGAAACAAATCTTTTGTTGAAATCGGAGAAAAACAAACTGCTTTGTGGACTAATGTTTTTTTCCTAGCACAAACATATATCAGATAGAAATAAGAATAACTTAAATAACAACATTAATAAAATAGAGACTCCAAATGGAATCTCTACAGCACAGCCATAAAAGTAAATATTACAAACTTTTACTGTATTCTAGTATGTTTGCAAATGGAACAATAAATATCAGTACAGGTATGGCTGTAGTAAGCTTGTGGATACTCTGCAAAGAGAAACTGCATTGTTGTATTGTAGATATGAGTAGGTCATATATCCCACTGTGCCTGCTTGCTTCAAAAATAAATGTATTTTGGGTTTTCAGTGCATTTAATTGAAGATTTTTGGCAACATGGTGGTAATTTGCTATTTTTTATTCAGTTATGCTCCTCATTCTAGAAATATAAATAAACACATATTTGACATTATTTGCAACTGTGAACCCATATTGATTAAATTTGTATAAGGCAAATTGCAAATCTATATCTATATAACTGTGGGAAGACCTTAAAGCATGGTTGACCTATCTTTTATCCTGGATGGGCTGTAAAAAAAACAGCAAAATGACCTTACTATTGAAAAATATAACTAAAGGCCAAACATTTCTTTAAAATAAAGAACAGTGGGGAAATCTTTCAATGGTGGCAACTGTCTAAGGCCCCTTTCTCATGGGCTGTCAGATCATGTCCGCCTGTTCAGTTTTTTAGGCCGACCTGATCGGACCATTCATTCACCCCTATGGAGCGGCGGATGTCAGCGGACACATGTCCACTGACACCCATGCTATCTGATCCGATTCTGTCCGCCAAATCCAGACGTATGGTGGTCCCATTTTCCATCCATCTGTCGGATCGGATCAGATGGTTTACGATGAAAATGGACAGATGGTCTGTTTTCATATGATTTTCCCATAGAGGAGAACGGGACAGGTCCGTCTCTGCACAGTGAGCGGAGACAGACCTGTCATCTGCCTGCTCATTGGGGATCAGCAGAGAGATCCCCGCTGAGCAAGCAGAGTCCATCAAATGGATCTGCCCTGTGTGAATGGGGTCTTAGAGGGGATATCCTTTGTATTGGAAAGATATTATTTCACTTCAGGTTGAGTCTATAGGAAAAGAAGTGAAGGCAAAAACTCCCTACTGAGATGGAGATAGCAAAAATAAAAAGAGAAAATAAAAAATAGCTTCAACACTCCCCTGCTATATCCTAAATAAAATAAAAATAGGATTTAGATGTACTTCAAATTCATATCAGTAAGCAAGGGCTGTAGGTTAACTTGAAATACTTTCTCTACTTTTTAAACAGGAAGGAAGTTCGGGCTATCCTCATTAAACAAACACTACTACTGGGCTACCCAAATACGTTGTGTTACAAAAAGAAGGAATGCTCAATAGAAATTTTGGGTTAAACAAGAATGGATTAAAATTAAATGGCTAACCAAAAAATCAGTTTTTCAGGTTACAGGGGGAGTCCAGTAGCCCTCAATTATTTGAAAAAAGGTGTTTGACTTCACCAGGATCAACACAAGGCATTTCTGATCTATTATTACAACTTACTCCATAAAAAAAAAATATTCTATCTCAGAACCTGGAACATGGGCCTCCATCGCACCACAGCACTGGAATGTCTAAATTAGAATTCATAAAGGAATACTCAATGTGTCTCTAATTGAGGTAAAGTATAAGGTACTCTATGGGTAGTACCTAGTCCTTTCAAGACTTTCATAAATATACTCCAAGTGCCCCAAATGCTTTAAAGAAAGTAGAACAAAGGGAAAATGTCCTAAGATATAGGGTTATTGAAAGAAAATGTACTTCTTTATATAAACTGTCACTAAGTTCAGGTTACCAAAATATCTATGGATACCTTCTACATATCTCCATAGAAAGAACATTAAAAAAAGTTTACAACCCCTCCCCCCCACCCCAAATTATGGTCCCTGAAAAATATTATGTATAGTTAAGAATAAAAGTAGACTCGTTGGGAGGGTATGGGATTCACGGATCAAGTATATTAAAAAAAGTGTGGACTAACACTAATGCCTAGATATAACACCATGAAAGGGGGCCGGTGGAGGTTAGGTGGATGAGTGAGGTGAAAATTGGCTCTTCTCCACTCTTCCCTTCTCTTTTCTTGTCTGTCACCTTTCTACTTATAGCTCATGATTCTTCTAGAAAGTCAGCAGAAAGTCATAAACTGTTAAATTTAGTGACCTACTATAGGAATGCCATTATAGAGGGGTGACACTTAAAACGTTTGTTAACCCAAAAAAAAAAAAAAAAAAACTGATCCTGTTCCCTTAAAGCATGATATACAGCAGAGTGCTTGTACTGTGTCATTTGGCCCCCTGTAACACCAGCAATACCTGTATGATCCTTAAAGCTCCCACCAAAAAATTATCAACAATAAATTATGCAACAAAAAAGGGGCTTTTTAAAACTGACCTTTATTCAAGATACACATTATGTTAAAAGTATTTTAAGTAAGCTAGATGATCTTGACAATCATTAACATTTCTTTACTTCTTTGAATGTATGTAAACTTTTCTTGAATATATTTGTTTTTTTTCTTTAGAAACATTTAATTTTTTTATAAAAATAACTACAAATATATAATGTATATGTATATACTGTATATATATATATATATATATATGGTATGAATTGACAATTACAAAACATTAAAGAAGAAATGTGGACTTAAACATAAACATACATACTCACCTCCCTCCTTGCAGCACTGGTCTGATGCTACAACTGTCCCCCACCGACTCTAAAGCCTTGTACACACGGGAAGACGATCGTACTTACGATCGTCTCAAATCGCATGTTGGATAATGTAACTTGCATACTGACTGCACTACACGATCGTACGAGCACAGAAAAAACTTTCAGGTGCATGTAATTAGCATCCGGCCGTTCCTGACTTTGGAGCATGCGTGTTTTGCACAATACAACTTGTTGTACCAACTGCTCTGTACACACGATACAACGGTCGTATGACCACTTGTTGGTACGACCAAGTTTTCTAGTCTGCTCATACAACTCCCCTTGTACGACCGTCGTATGTCGGCTGTTCTAATCGCGCATACGAACGATCGATTTCGCATACAACGGTCGTTCATACGACCTGTTGTATACGATCGTCGTCCCGTGTGTACGAGGCTTTAGTCAGAGAACTGAATGATCAGCTCAGTTCTTGGTCCGCTCTGAACAGAGAGTGGTGACTGTTAGTCACCGCTCTCTGCTCAGCTCCTTCAGTGCTCACTGGAGCACCGGACTGGGGAGGGAGTGAGGATGGCTGGCTCAGGCTCTCAGCGGCACGCTGATAAGGCATTTTGAGGTCCAGACTATATTATCGGGATTCTTCCAGAGCATAAAAAGGCTCTATGACATCAGCTGACAGTGGGCTTTAGCCTACTGTTGGCTAATTCAGGGTTACATGAGAGCACAAGTAAGTGCACTCCTGTGACCCACATGAGAAGTATGATCAAACAAGCTTTAGCCATACTTCCCTTGTCAGATTGGTGGCTCTGATTGAGCAGAAATTTTCCAACAGGGCAGTTGTACAGAAATTAGTAGATCAACTTATGTACAACCACCTCGCCCATAGATGGATCGAAATTTGGCTGGTCCCTGATGAACTGGCTGAATTCCGATTCATGTTTGGCTGGCTTAAGCTTACAAACTTCCAGAAAGATCACATTAATAGGAGGTGGCTAGAAACAATTTAAATAAAATGTGGAAATTAATATATGATTTTTTATTTTGACCATAGATACATTTTAAGAGAAAAAAACAAATACAGAAAACTTCCAGCATTTCTGCTGTCCATTTTTCCTATCGTTTAAAAAATAAACTCAGAAGCATTTGGGTGACAGTTGTAAAAAGGACTTCATACTGCAACTCATGGTCACTCATTCTTTAGCACTATGCTGAAATGTGAGGGAGGAATGGAAGCATCAGATTATTAACAGAAAGCACCTGGAGGCCTTATTGTTTTTTAATTAAATAACCCCCAACCAAATAATCACACTAGCTCCTCCACTTCCTCCGTCTTATGAAAGCTCATTAGGTAGATAAAACAATAATTAAAGCTGGAAGCCCAAGCAGCCCTAATGTAGTTGCTGTCAGAAAATGTTGAGAAGCTTTCATCACTTACTCAGCTACATTTATACGCATAACGCATGTTTACTAAAATATCTTTAATACTGCACTTTCTAACGCTTTGAAGTGCTACTTCTATGTTTTAAAATGGTTACTTCCATGTATTATTTGTTCTGGCAAGTGGAAAAGCCTAATTAAAAAATTAACACAAAAAATTGCTTAACCACTTGCCGACCGCCGATCGGAGATTGACGGCGGCAAAGTGGCTCTGTAACGCAAAACGCCGTCATACGACGGCGGCTGCGATACAGAGATACTGTGAGCGCGCGCGCGCGCGCTCACTGTGTTCGGGGGGGGCCAGGGAGCGGGTGCGGCGGCTTCGATTGCCGCCGGCCACCCGCGATGCCCCCCCCGGAGCGAATGAGCGGAGGTCCGTGTATGTAAACACGGACCTCCGCTCTGTGTGAGGGGGAAGGGAAGTGATCACAGCCTTCTCGTACATGAAGGCTGTGACCACTTCCTTTCCCCAGCTAGGCAAGTCCCCCTACAGTAAGAACACGCCCAGGGAACACAGTTAACCCTTAGAGTGCCCCCTGCAGGTTAACCCCTTCACTGCCAATGGCATTTACACAGTAATCAGTGCATTTTTATATGACACAAGGGACCCGCACAA
>BLSH010404521.1:0-12971 GCA_018402905.1 Glandirana rugosa | reverse complement strand
GGATTCTCAAGTTATGTGATCAGGTGTATTAGTATAAACAGTCGAGTGTTTATGGGAATGTATGTCGTGAGAAAGACCGTTTGTGGACAACGCCGCACGACCGCGCAATTGTCAGTTAAAGCGACGCAGCGCCGAATCGCAAAAAGGGCTCCGGTCCTAAAGCTGGAAATCCTTCCGGTCCTTAAGTGGTTAATTAGTGACATCTTTGTTATCAGGACTAGATATTTAATCTGACAACTCTGGTGTTTGCCAGAAAGAGTGCTGTATGTAAGGGTATTTGTGAGCTGACAAATATGATTATGTGGACTAGTGTATTGAACTCTTAGGTTTAGAATCAGAGGTTATGGGGTTAATTTAAAGGGTTAAGTTAAAGCAGGGGGGATAAAAATCGCTGATTTAAAAAAAAAAAACAGATTTTTTGATTTAAATTTAATTTTTTTTAATTTAAATAGATTTTTTTTAATTTTTATCAAATCTAGTTTAATAAAATGCTTGTGGAGTAGAAAATAAGAGAAGTAGTTCTCCAACTATGTGTGATTAACCTGTTACCTTAAATTGATTCTGATATTGCTGTTTTAACCTGACAGCTTATTATTCTAAATAGGAAACCATTTTGTTTGCAAATGTTAAAGATTCTAACTACCAGCAAGAATAAGTCCTTACATTTAAAAAGCACCTGTCATTTCAGATCCATGATGGCAGTGCCTGTTAGTGGGCATCCACTCACCTGCTCCGCCACGTCCCTCACCTTGTTGTGTCACTGCCACATCACCAGCCGACCCGTTAAAGTGAATGGGACTGTCGGTGAGTCAACAGCGGGTCAGAGGAGAGCCACTGTGGGACAGAGATGACAGTTGCTCTTTAAAAATTATGATTTAAATCAAGACTTTTTACTAGTGATTTAAATCATGTTTTAAATCGACTTGATTTAAATCAAATCCACCCTGAGTTAAAGTGGTTCTTAAAGCTGAAGTTTTTTTTACCTGCATGCATTGTATGCATGCAGACAAAAAACCTTCAGTGTGCAACACCTCTCTCAGCCCCCCTTAATACTTACCTAAGTAATATGCACGAGAGCAGCATCTCTCCCAGGTCTCTCCCACCTCATTGGCGGACATGCAGCAGCAGGAGCCATTGAGGAGGAAGCAGCGGGCAGGACTGAAATACACTTTTTGTGTCTTATGGACACAGAGAGTAGGGCTTGGGAGCAATTATGCACGAGTGCCCCCATAGGAAGCAGCTTGCTATGGGGGCATTCAGCAGGGGGGAGGGGCCCAGAGCACCGGCGGGGCACCCGGGAAGAGGAGGATTGGGACTGCTCTGTGCAAAACCAAGTCACAGAGCAGGTAAGTATGACGTGTTCGCTAATTTTTTTCTTAATTTTGTCTTTACAAACAATTTAAAGAATAAGGTTAGGGGAGGGGTAGGATTAAGCAAATTGAATTTGTTACTTGTTAAGAGTTCAACATTTCAATGTGTTGTAATATATATAACTGAGTAGTATTTTTTATTTGTTTTGCTTTTAGATAGAGTATGGAAGAGTTAAATACCCTGCCAGGTTCTTTTTGTGGCCTGTTGGGGAGATTTCCCTAAACTTCCTATCCCAGACACACAAAAGCAAGTGAGAGAAAATCTCTCCAAATTAACAAGCAGGTGTCTACTTATTTTGGTAACATCTCTAAAATGTTGGATTTACTTTCTGTTTCAGCGACAATGATCTCCAGGACAAATCGCTGGATGAATATTCCAAATGGGCACATAGACAGCAACAAACACTGGAAAGAAGTTCTAACTCTTCCCCGCTATATTAAAAGATGTCCCTTGCATACACTTTAAAATATAAGTTTAGGCTATTCTAATATCACAGCTCCATACATACTAATGAAAATGCAATATCTTTATCTTAGACCCCTTTCACACCAGGGCCGCCCGAGCGTTAGTGGTATAACACGGATAATATGCGGCACTTTACTGCTGTTTACAGCGGCGCTTTGGCAGCGCTATTCGGACGGCAGCGGTGCACTTTTAAAGTGGTAGTCAACTTGTGACAACCACTTTAACCTACAGGTAAGCCTATGATAAGGCTTACCTGTAGGTGCCCTGCATATCTCCCAAACCTGCACGGTTCAGGAGATATGCAGTGTTGAAGCTGTGCCGACGTCATGTCGGCACATGAGCAGTGAAGGAACGGCCTGTGTGCCGTTCCTCCACTGCGACCGCACCGTGACTGGTGGCTCCCGCATGCATGCGCGGGGGTGACGTCATGCGACTCCGGCCAGTCATAGCGCCGGAGTTGTGGCCCCGGAAGGAAGAGGGGCAGAAGATGGGCGCTGCCAGCAGAGGGGACAGCGCTGGACGTTGCAGGCTTCATTTGCAGGTAAGTGGCACATAATGGGCTACTATGCGATGCATAGTAGCTCATTATGTTTCTACTTTACAGGGGAACATAGAGAAAGTAAACCCCATCTGGGTTTACTTCCTCTTTAACCCCCCACAAGGGATTAAAAGTGTTGGTTAGCGGCACTTCCGTAGCAGTGTTCAGGCACTTCGGGAGCGCTGCCCCATTGTTTTCAATGGGCAGGAGCGGTGGAGAAGTGGTGAATACACAGCTGCCACGCTGCCCCAAAGATGCGGCTTGCATGACTTTTTTTTACCGTCCCGCAAGCGCACCGCCCCAGTGTGAAAGTACTCAGGTTTTCACACTGGGGTGGATGGGGGGGGGGGTTTTCAGGTGCTTTAAAGGCGATATTTTTAGTACTTATATAGCGCTGTCAATTTATGCAGCGCTTTACATACACATTGTACATTCACATCAGTCCCTGCCCTCAAGGAGCTTACGATCTAAGGTCCCTAACTCCAGGCAGGTCGTTTCATGGTTGAGATTCGAACCAGCGACATTTTGCTGCTAGGTGCCGGACTTCCCCAACCAGTCTGGGTAGGAAGATAAAAATTTCCATTGTCAATGACAGTATATAGGCGAATTGATCTATTACTGTTGCTAGGATTCCAAGCTCAGCTGCAGTTACATTTATTTCTTGGTTTTGGATGTGTAAACCCATTGTCAGGTTTTTATTGTTCTACGTGATCATATTGTGGAGATTTTTCTTACTGTTTTTTCCCATTACTCTTCATTACTCTTCTTTCAGTGCAAGTCTCCATTATTTTGAATGAAAATAAGTGAAAATACAACAATGTAAATATTTATAGTGGCAGCCTATTGAATTCATAAATAAAAAAGGGAAACATACATCAAGGCCCCACTAAGAATGACATTCAGGGTGAAGAAACCCATGTTACAAGTGGGTGAAATATGTTGGTGTGTGTGCCCACACATGCCCTCTGCCGATAGCCAGCCTGGGCTCTTCATCACCTTCTAGCCCTCACCTTGCTCCGCAAACCGGAAGTCCAAAAAAATCGGAAACTGGAAGCATACGGCCAGAAGGCCCCATGCTGGTTTTAAGTGGGTGATACCCTTTGTGTGTCACCAGGACTAGGAACACAGAGATTCGCACCCTGCATACCTGTGGACCCTTGCAAAGGACTCTGGATTCACCACCTTGTACCTTCAATTGAGGACTAATCCAATACCATCCAAACAGTGAGTCTTTTCTAAGTTGGTATACCCAGCAAGTGAGCACAGTCTGAACACTTTGAGGCTTTGTGCTTTGACTCAGTTGCCTATATCCCTTTATTCAAATTATATGTGGATATGTGGTGCTGTCTTAAATATTATATGGAAACATGGTGCTAAACGATTAAAAGGCCGATTGCGGATCCATTGTTCCTCCTAGATTCAAGTCACATTGCTTTATCACTGTGTGCTGCCTTCCACTGTTTTACCATCTCTATGACTGATAGTGCTACATCAAGAAACCAAACCTGCCATGTTCACTAATTGGCAGGGACACCTTCCAGCCTGAAACTGTATTTATTTGTCTGTGATGATCAATGCCTTTTCACAACTGTAGATACTCTATGCAGCAGCTTTAAGGGCATATAGGGAGTCTGGAGGTCCATGGTTGAGCACAATACGGAAACCGGTTTGTGTCACCAAGGTCTTCCAGAATTCACCTTGCCCAATGTACTTAGGCGTTATGTGTTATGTCACACTAAATGGCTTGGGGGGGTTGACATGAGTGAATGACTTAGATATGGCTGAGCTCATGGGCATGTGTTTTTAAATGACAACGTTGTCAGTTTTTATCATGTGTAATTTCCCAATGTTTGTGCTTTCTCTTTAATGATACTACGAAATTGTTCTAATAAGGATATATCAGATTAAACTGCAGTTTGTTCCTTTTCCTTCATTGAAGGCAATGACACATTGGGTCCTATTCCCCTGGCAGCCTACCAGACCAGTTTTCTAATTATTTTTTTTTTATCATTTTTGGAGAAATGTCCAGTTCTTGGTAATGTCACAGTTGTGCCATATTTTCTCCACTTGTTGACTGAGGCTGGGATCACACTTATGCAAATTGAATGCGAGATTCTCTGCATCCAATTCGCATAACAGAATACTGTGACTGGCTCTCAATGGAGGCGGTTCACAGAGCTCTGGGGCGGTTGTGGTCCACACTGGAAAAGGGTCCTGTGTGTCTTTGGCTCACCTGATTCGCACCTTAAACAGAGAACAGTGACGCACCGGAGCCCCTGCAGCCACAGCTAGTGTGAACCCAGCCTGAAACCTTCCAACAATGAAACCCCTTTGATGCTTTGTAAGCTTTGTGGACCATAATTTTCTTGTAAGAGGCAACTGAGTAAATGTCAGAAAAATCCTACTAGAATTGTTGAACTTTATAAAAACCTAATCAGAGTCACTTTCACTGTTGACAGGTGTGTACTGACTAATATTAGTTTGTGATTGGTTAGTTCTAAAGACAGCCACATCTCTAATTATAAGAGGGTGTGTACACCTATGCAACCACATTATTTTATTCATTTATTTATTTGCCAATAAACAATAATTTCAGTTTGTTTTTAATTACACTGCACAGAGTATATATCATATTAAAGGTGGAAAACATTTAGTAGTGATTTATCTTGGTCTGATTCTGATTCTTCTTACATTTCAAAAACCTGCAATTTTTGCAGGGGTGTATAGACTCTTTCTTTCCACTGTATCTTTGAGCAAACAAAGCAACCTGACAGCCCTTGGTGTTTAAAAACCTTGTTGAAGATTATGTAAGAGCCTTCAATTTCTCACAAAGCATTCCTGTGTAGCTACACTTTGTTTTGTTAAGTTTGCCAAGCCCATCAGTAGTAATCATGCTTGCTATGCTGTGTAGCTAACACTAAAGTGCAATGGTTTCGATTATTTTTTTTCTATTGTTCTACTGTATAGATAAAAAAAAAGGCAACTTTAACAGTGGGTGAGTCAAAAACGAATTACTACCCCGAGAAACCAGTAAAAACCGTTCCAGGACATTGACTTTTAACTCCTACAGGGAGGAACCTAAAACACAAAATGGTCCAAAAGCAACAGTTTCTGGCAGGCAGCCTTCCTCATTAGGCTTTGATGAAGCACAGCAGAGTTAAACTGTTGCTTTTATACCTGTACATGTCTATGGATTAAATAAAGTTTTGATTACAGTATATATACAGTATACACACACACACTCTTTTAACAATTCCCCTCTACTAACTATACCATATACCAGTGATGGCAAACCTTGGCACCCCAGATGTATTGGAACTACATTTCCCATGATGCTCAACTACATTGCAGAATGCATGAGCATCATGGGAAATGTAGTTCCAAAACATCTGGGGTGCCAAGGTTCGCCATCACTGCCATATACCATACTAAATATTTGTTTAACTTTTCAGTGGTTCTAAACATTAAACTCAACAATGAAACTGCTGATGTCTCTATTATTGTTCTACCTTTTATAGTTCCAGAACATTTTTATTAGGGGAAAAAGTTGTATCCAAGCAAGTTATGCAATGCAGTACTTGTCATAAGGCGACTGGGCTAGCTACATTTTTTCTTCATCCAGATTTTATGAATATCATTAAATTTTTATGTAATAAAGTCTATATATAGTACAATCTTTTATTTTACATAGACATCTCGTTCCTTAAAGTTATGAAGTTTTTTATAACCTCTGTATAGGAACACAGAAACTAAAGACACTGACAAAACTTGGCAGAATGGCTGCTTGTAGCTGCTGGGAGTCCATTTGAAAGGCAGCATGAAAGTAATCTTTGTTCAGGGAAAACACATAAAACACTAATAAGCAACAAATAGCTTTACTTTTACTAATATGTTTCTTGCTGTTTTCTATACACCAGCTATGATGTTGCAATGTTTCTCTTTTATTCCCATAGGGAGAAGATTACTGCATACTAGATTACTAAATTCACTTTAAAGACACATTTTTGTTTTAGCTTGCACTGCTTCTTCTTGTGACAATAGCATTTTATGTGTCTAAAATTGTAAATTTTGTGAAAGCTTTTTCTTAGTTGTCACCTTAAGGCTGGGTTCACACTATGTACTGCCGGGGGGCACAGTAGGGGGTCCAGTGTATCCTTGTTCATCGTTCCAGGTCCGAATTAGATCAGAATTTTTGTCTGAGTTCGGACCTGAAACAGAGCCAAAGATGCAAAGGACTCCTCTGCTGTGCGCTTCGCGGCCACCCCGGAGATGTGTGAACCAGCTCCATTAAGAGCCAGTCACACTCTCTTGGCATGCGAATTGGATGTGGGGAAACCCGCATTCAATCCGCAATAGTGTGAACCCAGCCAGTGCTGTATATCAAGAGTCACAGTTTGCTCTCTTAAGACTACTAGTTTTTTTTTTCATTCAACTATCTGATGTTAGCGATCTCCCCTGTAGTGCAAGTGTGTTCTGAAGGTGGGACAGCCCCCCGCCAGAACACTCTGGTCAGCGCTCTCAGCCATTTGCTGAAAGTGCTGATCAGGAGCCAATCGACAGATCTTTTTCGGCCATGCCCCTTCGCCAAAGCCATCTGAACGACCTGCTTCTGTCATACAGGCTTCAACACACATGGCCCAAATGATAAACAAGAAAAATGTAAAAGAAAAAGGGCAGACTTTTAAGGTTGCCACTTGATTCCTGAATGAAAATATCAACCAAACTTGTAAATTAGTTAAAAACATATTTATTGGAATACATTAAAAATATTGTCATGTTAAGAAAGTCGATACAGATCATGAGTATAAAAAGAACTCAATTCCAAATTGGAAGACATAAGAACTGTTAGGAGAAATGGTCATCCAGCCTCCTGTGCGCATTGCGCACGCCCTCACGTGCGTGCCATTGATGCCAAAACACTCTGTTTAACCAGACAGCACCCTTCAGTGGATGCTGTCCATTCTACAGTGTTTCCTAGTGTGCTCCCGTGGCTTGTTTTCTAAAGACTTCCTGTATCTGTGACCCAGCTTGCCTGACCCTGTTTGAACTCTGCCTGCACCGACCCTCAGCCTGTCTACATAAAGAAGGAGAAAAGCGCCTCTAAATGCAGACAGTTTATTCTAATCAGAATAAAACACAGGGTGGTTACACTCACAGATGACAGTTGAAAAAGAGCATGTCCGCACATTCGTCTGCGGATAGACAAGGTGAGGAATTGCAGTGTAGTCCGGAATCTTGCGGGCCTCTGGTGTGTGCTGTGGTCCTGAGGGGAACCCACCGATCGGGGCGACCGCCAGCAGTCATCAACCGATATCCGATATCCCTTCGTAGCTGTTGGAATAGCTAAGGGTGTCCAGGAAGCAGCGTGCACCGAGCGTCCCGCGTCACTAATGTGCGACGCGTTTCTGGGTATGCAAAAGCCTGCGACGTGGAAAGCAGGCGCACCCTTTCATCAGGCAATCTAGTGACAGAAGGTGGGCTCACTGCTATATATGGGAACAGATCTGCGAGTGCCATCTAGTGGCTGAAACCAGGATTTATATAACTATAACTGCTCATCCGATTATGTCATATATGCACTAACCTGTCCGTGCGGTTTAATATATGTTGGCCGTACCTTCTGTCCACTTCGCCAACGTTTTGGCAAGCACAGGAGGCTCATTGAGGGTGGGAAAGACATCCATAGCGTCCCCCGTCATTTTGCCGAGACCCACAAACAATCCACAGACGGCTTGGAAGTCTGGGTGGTGGGGCAGATTCCGGGATCTCTCTCTGGTGCGGAGCGTTTCAAAAAGCTCTGCGCCAGAGAGACGCTCTGGATCTACACCCTGGACGCACTCTCACCTGGGGGCCTTAATGAAACCATAGAAATTGCCACTATATTGTGAATCTTTACCAAGTCTTCTAGCTAATTCTTTTTATTTATATCTAGGTTGTTGTACACTCTTTTGGTCCTCACTGGGGGTGGAGGGTCATCTGGATGAGTAAGTAACCACATACACCCACATTGGTACCTTATCAGTAGAATTGTCTCTGGTATTTTTCTAATCATCTTTTCACTTCATCTCCATACCATCCTTCTGCTACCACCATTATTACCATTATAATTACCACTACTTCTATTAACATGTCCCCACCACTACTGGGATTGACCCACAGGAACATATAGGGATGTTTTTCTCAGCGGCTCATCCATCTGAGGGGACTCATTAGTTACCACCTAATGTACTTCCCCATTTTAGAACATGTTGTCCCATCATTCCTGATACATATCCACTACTGATTATTGACAATTTTGATTGTTACTCTGTTATTACTGGTATTTATATATATATTTTTTTACCATTTTTGTTATTTTTGTTATTTTTTTTATATTTATTCTCTAGTTTATTGCCTACAGTAGTCTTACATTTTTTATACGTTTTTTATGTTATATGTTTTTTATGCTCCTTATACTTACTGTTATACTTAAGGTTCTATATACTAAAGGTCATTCAGACACATTTCTTAATTAATTTTTTATGCATTTATGAATTTACAGTGATTACCAGTGTTTTTTCCATTCAGCCATTCTCACTATATACTTTTATGGCATCTCTTATGATATCCCCATGTGGTTATGTCCGTTTTTTACCAGTAATTTTTTATCAGTAATTGTTGCCATCATCGTCATATATTATCTAAAATAGCACCATAAAAACCAGAGGTCAGACGACCCCAGAATGAATGGTCCCAGCAGCGCTCATATATGACTTGTAATTAAACACAGTCTTTCAATTGATAAAATGTTTCTTTCAATATCATGAACAATAGTCCATTGTGTGTCTCAATATTGGGGAACAGGATCACTTCAAAGACTTTATCCTTCACCACACCTCGTGAATAGACAGGGAGGTAAAGTCCCCCAATGTGGAAAAACTCACCAGAGGTAAGTCAAATCAGCGCCTTGTGTGAACAAACTGCAATCAAATCCACTTCGGTTTCAGATCGTCTTTGGGTGTATGGGAACCAAACGATGTTTACCGTGCGGGATTACCTTATTGTGATGTTCCACTCCAAGCAACAAGCTAGTCATTTCCACAAGCATATAATACACATGAAATGCTTGAGCTCAGTAAAATATGTTGGGCTATTGTCTTCATAGCAGAGCACATCCCACTTCTCTGCTAGTAAACAACATTTGTCAAATGTTGTTTACTAGCAGAGAAGTGGGATGTGCTCTGCTATGAAGACAATAGCCCAACATATTTTACTGAGCTCAAGCATTTCATGTGTATTATATGCTTGTGGAAATGACTAGCTTGTTGCTTGGAGTGGAACATCACAATAAGGTAATCCCGCACGGTAAACATCGTTTGGTTCCCATACACCCAAAGACGATCTGAAACCGAAGTGGATTTGATTGCAGTTTGTTCACACAAGGCGCTGATTTGACTTACCTCTGGTGAGTTTTTCCACATTGGGGGACTTTACCTCCCTGTCTATTCACGAGGTGTGGTGAAGGATAAAGTCTTTGAAGTGATCCTGTTCCCCAATATTGAGACACACAATGGACTATTGTTCATGATATTGAAAGAAACATTTTATCAATTGAAAGACTGTGTTTAATTACAAGTCATATATGAGCGCTGCTGGGACCATTCATTCTGGGGTCGTCTGACCTCTGGTTTTTATGGTGCTATTTTAGATATTGTGTTTTATTTTAAGCAGCTGCTGGTAATATTCATTTTTTTAACATATATTTTTTTAACATAATTTCATTATTGATAACAGCATACGAAGCGCAGATTTGAGCAATTAGATTATATGTTACTGGGGTTTGTGTTGGTCTATAGCTCTGTTTGATGTTTAGCATCGTCATATATTATTATCATTTTTATATATATATTCCATATGGTCTATCATCCTTATGATATACGCATGATAACTCCATGACATTTCCCATTGAGTTTTCTCTATGACTATTTCCTATGACATGTTGTTTTCTATGGTATTATCAATGTATATCAGCTTTTTTAATCCTTCATTGTGTAAATCCTGGTTTCAGCCACTAGATGGCACTCGCAGATCTGTTCCCATATATAGCAGTGAGCCCACCTTCTGTCACTAGATTGCCTGATGAAAGGGTGCGCCTGCTTTCCACGTCGCAGGCTTTTGCATACCCAGAAACGCGTCGCACATTAGTGACACGGGACGCTCGGTGCACGCTGCTTCCTGGACACCCCTAGCTATTCCAACAGCTACGAAGGGATATCGGATATCGGTTGATGACTGCTGGCGGTCGCCCCGATCGGTGGGTTCCCCTCAGGACCACAGCACACACCAGAGGCCCGCAAGATTCTGGACTACACTGCAATTCCTCACCTTGTCTATCCGCAGACGAATGTGCGGACATGCTCTTTTTCAACTGTCATCTGTGAGTGTAACCACCCTGTGTTTTATTCTGATTATAATAAACTGTCTGCATTTAGAGGCGCTTTTCTCCTTCTTTATGTTCTAGTGTTATGGTATGGCTAACCTATAGAAGAGCTGCCGATCTGCAGTCTGTCATCCTGGACACCCCCACCTCTACCCCTGCAGACCCGTTGCCTGGCCTTGCGCCTATCTACTGTCTTTCACTCAGCCTGTCTACGACCACGCTTCTGCCTGACCCTCTTGTACTTCAGCTGCCTGCCCGTTAATGACCCTGCCTGTACTCGACTACCCGTTTGCCTGCTCCTTTTGCACTGCACTTGCCCGCTTGCTACTGACCCGGCCTGCATCACCAATCTTCTGCCTGCACGAGCTCCTGGAGGATCCTCACAACATCATCTGCATCCATACCAGCCCTCGTGTCCCCCTGTGCTCCGGAATCTCCTGTCTACTCTATCAGGGGTTCCTGAACCAGGGTCATAAGAGAGGTTGCCCACTGCATAATCAGACTCCACCACCAGGGACGTGACAAGAACACTTGACATAGACCACCGTGTAGAAGGCACACAAACGATGTCCAACAATGGATAGAGTGGTGTCCTGGGGTCTGAATAGGCCAGACTACTGGATCAGTCAGTGTCCGTATAGGGGGATCGCTACGCTTTTCGCTAATAACTTCATCAGGAAATCCTAGTGTTACTAAGAAAGTACATCGAAAATTACCATTGTATCCACATATTTAGAAAAAATTAACAATAATTCATTTTAAATATTAAGGTTGTTTAAACTCATTGTATACATTAGACTGCAAAATCAATTTAAATATAGAGGAAAAGTATCTAGATCAAATTGTGACATCAGCGTGTGAATACATAAATGTATTTATACAGCAACTGAAATCATACATACATGGCACATCTGGATCCCATGCTTGATACCTGTTCATCTATGCAACTGGGTTTGACTTCTACAAAAACATGCCTTAGTTCTTTGTCAGTCAATTTTCACATTTCCCTGCTGATTGTTAGCAAGAAGTGCTCCTGGTCCTGGACAGTTCCTCCGAGGTCATGACCGGGAAAGCTATTAATCCCTGTTCAATGCACTTGGGAGTTGCCTGAGTAAAGACATCTCTGTGTATCTGTTCTCAGCCTCCTATACTAGTTCTAAAACATGTTTACAACCTCTATATATTTCGACAATCCTTGTTATCTGTCTTTTCCAGCCCTTTGCATGTTTGCCTGTGACCCTGCCTGTTGATTTTGCACCATGCTTCCTTTCCTCCTGCTCCTATCTGTTGCCAGTCTGTAACCAAGGGCCGCAACCTAGATGGCGTCCACAGCGCACTCCATCTCGTCTTGTGGGCTGCTTTGGTGAACACCGTGTGCTTCCTTATATCCTGTGCCTCAACCCTCTTTAGAGCATGCAAATACCTAGGGACACAGAAGGATCAATTTACTAAAAGCAAATAGACTGTTCATTTTACAAAGGAGGCTGCATTTTGCACGGGAATTTGACCTAGAGCTTAGGCAATTAGGTGAAGCTATGCTGACTTCTATTATCCAATCACAGTCAAGCAAAAATGCTGTTTCGTCTTGATTGGGTATTCTTTACAAAGTGAAACTTCCCCACATTCAATAAGCTCTGGGGCAAATCCCCTTACAAAGTGCAACTTTCCTTGCAAAGTAAACAGCATATTTGCCTTTAGTAAATCCACCCTAGAGACTCCACTACCTCCATGGCATCAGGATTATCTTGCTGAATAATCTATTGGGGACTAGAGCTAGGTAACTGATGAGTTTTAGTCCTGTTAAATGTATTTTAACAATGTTGGACATTACTGTCAATTTTCACACATTAACTGAAGAAAGGGATTAAAACAAAGTTTAAATAGAAAGTTGTTACAAGAGAGGATGCAGGAATTTCACTTGGAAGCCCAAGAAGAAGGCATGAGGATTTGCAGTAATGAAGCTGTTGGAATAGGGGTAGGGAGACTAGGTTGTGATTATGCTGTAATTAAAGGGGTCATGTGACACCTGCGTGCAAGCTAAGAAGTAGTGCTGAGACATCCAAATGTTGGACTCTACACTGTGTGCAGAATTATTAGGCAAATGAGTATTTTGACCACATCATCCTCTTTATGCATGTTGTCTTACTCCAAGCTGTATAGGCTCGAAAGCCTACTACC
>BLSH010404510.1:610490-620868 GCA_018402905.1 Glandirana rugosa | reverse complement strand
ACCTCATTAAACTCTAAAGTGTATGACGACGAAACTCACTGTGTAACGTCTAGTTAGGGACGGATTGAATGATTTTTGAACAATAATCTGTCCCTCTAAGCAGAAGCCTCTACATAGTGCAGTCAGATCGCTCAAAGCAGCAGTATGTGAAATCTCAAATTACTCCCACAATCTGATCATTGAGTACGATCGCACAATCTGATCGTTGTGTATGATCGTAACGATCATTGTGTTAGGCAGGGATTGATCTGCAATGTGTCACTCAAAGCAGCAGTATGTGAAATCTCAAATTACTCCAACAATCTGATCATTGTGTACGATCGTAACAATCGTTGTGTTAGGCAGAGCTTGATCTGCAATCTGCAACTCAAAACAGCAGTATGTGAAATCTCAAATTTCTGCTATCTGTCCCTCAGAGCAACAGCAGTAGTAATCTCAGGATGCAGGATCAGATGTTAAAATGTCTGTAATCTCTCCCTCACGCCGGCAGCTTCCTCTCCCTACACTAACCCAAGAGCATGTGACATGCAGCACTGTGACTCCAGCTTATAAAGAGGCTGAGTCACATGATGCACTGGCCAATCACAGCCATGCCATTAGTAGGCATGGCTGTGATGGCTTCTAAGGGCAAACCAGTGAAACGTTTGGTGATTGGCTGCCCTGCAGCTATTCAACATGCGTGATCAACTACCAGAACCCGAACCCGAACGTTTTTTGAAATATCTGTGTTCGGGTCCGGGTCCCGGACACCCGAAAGTTCGGTACGGACCCGAACGTTACAGTCCGGGTTCGCTCAACACTGGTCATATTCCACCAACAAAGCAGTAAGAAAAAACAATTGAATGAGCAAGAATGAATGTTCTTAGAGTTCCTGACAACAGGCTCTAAAGAAAAACTTAAACTGACCTGAACACACCTCCTCACCCCAGCGTCCTTTCAATGAGTCTCACCCATTGGGCGCAGGGTAGCAGGCTGGCATGTTCTGAGAAATGTCAGGAAACAAAAGGAACCACACTGCACTCTCCAGCAGTTCTGGTAGTGGTCTATGTAGCACCTCAGACTCTTTCACACATAGAACTGAGGATTCAGCAACTTTCTTCCTGCTGTTACCTTGTAGACAGAGTAACTCTGGGTCGGCTGACCCACTTTCACAATCAGCACCCTGTCTCTGTATATGGATCTCCCAAGTCGCCATTCTTGTTTGTTTACAGGAACCAGGCCCACATCTCACTCTCTGGCCCTCTCCGTGACTTTGGGACATGCAGAAAATCAGAAACAAGGTCATTCTCCCTCTCTGACTGGGAGTCCTCCACAATGTCCATTGAGACATAGGGGAAGTCCAGGCCCCACTCCAAGGTCATGCTCCGCTGCGCCTCCCTCTGAAATCTGGAGAACCTTGGCAGCTCTCTTGCATTTCCACTCCCAGGAAGAATGTCAGTGTCGGGTGATCTTACCACCATTTGATGATAAATTGGTGCCTTGGACTGGGTAGTGGAAGGCTTGCGATAAAACAGCTAGTATACTTGTGCTCCTGCATGGGGGTTCAGATGTTACATTGGGTGTTGGCTCTCTTCCTCCAGCATGGGCTCCTGGATCACTAATCCCTCCGATATGCCACTCCCCCTCATCCAAGCTACTTGATCCAGGAGATGACCACTCGGTCAGCCTTTCTAACCATCCAAACTCACGTTGCAGTCGGGGGACACCCAATTCTAAGGCCCCCTCCCCACCTTCCTCATCCAGCTCACCTGAGGGGTTGTGAACTGACTGACACATCAGGGAGTTTAGCTGATCCTGGCATGGCAGTACTCACCAGGCCAGGTCATAGACCCCCACTCTTTCTTCCCTCTTGCCCTCTGTCTTTGCAGGGGAGTCACCAGGCTGCAACTCTAGCCCGCATTTGAGTGATGCATCCAGGCCCACTCTGGCCTTCCAGGCCTTCCGCAGCTGCAGATGACACAGCGCTGATTGCAGGTCCACAGTGTAATAATGTGGCTCCTGCAGCACCGACACCAGCCAGGTCAGTGGTTCATCACAATGGCCGCATCTGAATATGGCAGTCTGGGCAGATCAGGCACAACCGCTCGGCCCCTCCAATCACTCCTGAGGGCAAGTCCCCCACAAAGCTCCACTCGGACCCCAGTGTCCACCAGGGTCCCCTCCACCTTTTCCGGCAACAGGCGACCACCTTCTGCCATCTTCCTCTCTCGTGCGATGTCTGCTAATAGTTGCACCCCCACATTACCAGAAGAGCTGGCGCCAAAAGTGCTGATAAGCAGGCTTGATGTATGTCACATAGCTGTAACCCCTTGTGTGAAGGATGAAACTTTGCAGGTACGCAGACACTAGCAGAACTTGTCCAAACTTTCTGACTTTGCTGGTGGTTTCCAGTAGCAACAGTAATTTGTAGTAGCCACTGTTTTGCTGAAAAATCCACTTTTAACACTGTCTCTCCCTTTAACAATAAGAACAGTTCCAGGCATACTTTACTGCAAGCAGGAGTTGGAGCAAAAAGTTCAGGATGCCCAGGTTTTGCATAGCGCTGGGCATATTTGTAGGGGATAATGTCTGGCCTTAGCATAGTGTAGGACATATTTGTAATCCATGAGCTCGATCGATAGCCTTGGTTGTGGTTGCCACG
The DNA here is from genome assembly GCA_018402905.1 of Glandirana rugosa. Classification (NCBI taxonomy): domain Eukaryota; kingdom Metazoa; phylum Chordata; class Amphibia; order Anura; family Ranidae; genus Glandirana; species Glandirana rugosa. The sequence continues at coordinate 618,227 of BLSH010404510.1, read as the reverse complement.
GGTGATGGCACATGTTTTACAAATCACTGAATTGCAGGTATTGTTCCTTTAGCAAAAGTCCGTCCCCAGGGCTAGTTGAAGCAACTGGGCAACTGCAATTTGCAGACAAGGCAGCAGCTAGCATTAACTTTTGCTGGTTGCTATGGACAACAGCACACTTGTAACTGTTACTGTTAAGCAGGCAATAGCATCAGTTATTCCCCGGATTCAATCCACACTAACAGTGGAACAAATTACAATTTCCTGGCTCAGTTCTCTTCTGTTGCTAGGGGTAGCGACTGACAGAATTACATGAAACAGGTGAATCCCAGATACAAGCCCCCAAATGTAGTCATGTTCTTCCATGGGAGTGGCTGGAAAGTGTGGTTCACCTGATCACCCTGCCCTCAATCATCTTTTATCCACACACTCAAAGTCACTGAACAGGCCAGAGGTTTTTTTTTTAGGGGTTAAACTAGGATCGGGTAGGGTTGATGATGAGATGCCCAAGAATCTTTACAACTTAACCGGTACCTCTATACACTCCAACATATATACATCTCCATCTTCCTCCAGCACTGACACTTATTGAGTTTCACTTGCCACTCCTTCTCACTCCTACACAGTCCTTAAGATATTTACTAGGCCTGCACCTAGCTAGCACAAATTGCGAGCAGCCATCATTTTAGCTCAGTCTCCAGACCACCCATGACAGGTAGGGGGTGCTAATCCCCTGTGTAGCAAATTGTCGTGCTAGCTAGAAGTTGGATGGACTCATAGGTGTGCTCAGCCTTTTGCATTAGGGTGTGCACCACAAAGCGCAAACAAACATGACTGTGTGTGTATACATATCAGTAGGGCAGAGATAGGTGTCAACAGTTTATTTATATTTTATTTGTTTTTTACAATTTAGTTTTTTTTATTATTCTTTACAATATTATATTTTATTATTTATGTACAATTTATTTTAGGAGCCACATTGGAGGGCTTTGATGAAATATAAGGGGGCTAAACAAACCCCTGATGTCTCACTTTTGAGACAGAGAAAGAGACCGAGGACAGATATTCCCCAGTCCCTTTCTCTGCAGGCAGGCAGCAGGGAGAATCTGTACAGTACCGGGTGACTAGGGAACTGCACCGGCCTGTCTCACTGCCACAGCAACATGTGGATTCCCCTCTGTGTCTTGCATCCTTCCCAGACTGTCTCTCTCACCCCAATCTGCTCCAGGCTGCCTCAACAGTTCACCAGGGGTATGTTGCTCAAGGACTCTTGAAGTTTCTCCCTGAAGATCTCTCCCAGATAGTGTTCTCTCCTGTTGTCCTTTCCACTCTCCCCTGTGCCTGCCACCAGAATCTCACACCTTCTGGCTGCACCTGAGCTCTCCAGGCCCAGGGTCACCCCCCAGACTGGGAGCTCCCCTGACCACAACAACTTTCACACTGGTATTGTGCTAGCTTCTATTTGCCTTATCACTTGTTAAAGCCCAAGCACTGTTTTCTGTACTGTTTACAATAAAGTTATACTCTCCTGCTCTGTGCAAAGGTTTTGCACAGAGCAGCCCCGATCCTCCTCTTCTGGGTCCTCCTTCAGTGCTCCTGGCTCCTCCTCCTTTTGTGAATGCACCCATAGGAAGCCACTTTCCATGGGGGCACTCGTGCGGGCTCACTCCCAAGCCACCCTGTCTATGTCCATTGACACAGACAGGATGGCTCAGGACCTCTCCATTATCAAAGATTTTGATTGACAGGCTCCCACTGCTATCAATCTGCTCAGTGAGGAGAAACAAAGGAGAGCCGCTGGATCCAGATCGGCACAGGTAAGTATAAGGAGGGTCAGGAGGGGCTCTGCGACACAGGTTTTGTACATTAGTGCATAGGATACATTAAGGTAAAAAACCTTTGGGATTTAGGAACTATTTTAATATGCAAAGTAAAAAAAAAAAAATCATTAAACTGACTGTCATCAGTCAACAACATTCTGGTCAGAAAAGACGCCCGGTCTTGATTCTTACAGATAAACTCCAGGCAGAGGCTAAATAACACCCATGTATGCAGGAAAATTAAGGTATGTAATTGTATTTATTTAAACACTCATTCAATGTACAGTACATCTAAAAAATAGCATACGTACCTAAATGTAATTTTTAATTTATCTCTTGTAATGCCCTGTACAGCAATTCACAGACTGAGAGAAGGAAAGGCAAAACTTGGGTAAATAATTTGTGAGGAATTCATAGTTAATATTACAGGGGTTGTAAAGGCAGAAGGTTTTTTATCTTAATGCCTTCTATGAATTAAAATAAAAAACCTTCTGTGTGTAGCAGCCTCCCCAGCACCCCCTAATTAATTACCCGAGCCCCATCTCTCTCCAGTGATGTTCATGAGTGTCTAAGCCATCTGGGACTCTCCTCCTGATTGGCTGAGACACAGCAGCAGTGCCATTGGCTCCCACGGCTGTCAATCAAAGTCAGTTAGCCAATCAGGGGAAAGAGGTGACAGGGCCGGGTAGGGACTCCTTGTCTGAATGGACACACAGAGTTGTGACTCGGCTCGGGTGCTCCCATAGCAAGCTGCTGGTTTTTGGGGGCACTCGGCAGGACGGAGAGGCCAGGAGCAGTAGAAGAGGGACCGGAGAAGAGGAGGATCCAGGCTGATCTGTGCAAAACCAACTGCACATCAGAGGTAAATATATGTACATATGTATGTTTAAGTACATGTTTGTTATTAAAAAAAAAAAAGGCTTTACAATCACTTTAAGTAACATGCTGATGGGGTCGAGAGCAGACTAAGCAGAGGATGAGATGATCAGTCTGCTGCTTCTTCAGGTGACTTACCTAATAGTAGAGAAAAATGAATCTACTATCTGGCAGGGGATGTGTAAATCTTAGGACTGGCCAGACAAATAACAAATCCTGTAGTGGGTATGCTAGATCTAATTTTATTTTAACCAGGTATTTAGGTGTTTGCCTAGAGTTCAGTTTTAAGCATAAGAAAATCAAGCCTTTTTTGATATAATTGAAATGAAAAATGCCATGCAGGTGCACATTTTATTAGTCAACTACTAAGTCACTTTTATTGCACACATGGCAACTGTTTTGATAATCAAAAAGAAAACTAATTCAAAGAGCAATTCTTTTAGAAGGTGCCGAGACAACATTTAATTATCTATAGATTCATTGTACCAACATTTTCTTATTTTGCAAGAGTAACTTATTTCATTAATCATTAATGTGGGTCGAAATGGTGTTCAAAAACAATTATGCCGAGAATACGAAAACATAAAATGTGTTTCTGTCAAAATCATTAAAATACAGAGTGCCAACAGAGAGTTTAAAGTAGGGTATCCCTTTAATCCAGGACACATATGAATTACACAGGTTCTGAGGCTAATTTAATGCAGACAAGGCACCAAGTAAGTTTAATTACCACCTTAATCAGCCACAGAACCTGTGCAATTAATATGTGTCCTGGATTAAAGGGATGATGTGGCAACCCTAGTTTAAAGAACACCTGCAAAATATTGCACTCACCCACACACCCTGAATCCCCTTTCTGTACTTATGTTTTAAAATGTAGCAGTCAAGTGATATTTCAGGGTATTTTTGTTCCAACACTGGGTGGCCTTCCTCAATGCTACAAAGGGCAAATGTAATAATGTATGGATAACAGCACACTGGAGTTGAAGGAAATTGTTGTATTTATTGAAGAATAAAATCCATCAAAAATTGTTCAGACACAGGTACAGATGTGGCAACGAAATCGGATTATGAGTGAGCGAATGTGATTTCGTGAAACATGTCAATCTATTGTTGCCACATCTGTACCTGTGTCCGAACAATTTTTTGATGGATTTTATTCTTCAATAAATACAACAATTTCATTCAACTCCAGTGTGCGGTTATCCATACATTATTACATGTGCAGCTCCAGTTAATGGACTGAACCAGCACTTGTGGAGAGAAGGTCATCACTTCCATCTCACCTGGAGAGGCTTGTCTTGCTGTTTGTTTTAAAACTACAAAGGGCAAAGCTGATGTTACAATATTTTACTGCGAGCTCGGGCCAACATGGTGACACATCCCCAGGGCTCACATGAAGTGATCTGAATGATGCTGCCCATTGTCCAAGCCGAATGAGGGTCAGCAACAAATACTTGAGAGAAGGTGCATACTGCAACAAGAGCTAAATTTTTGTTATTTAAAAACTCTGGACTGTATATTTTGAAAATCATTTTATAAACTGGAGTTCAGCTTTAAGGTGGAGATCACTAGACTACATTGGCAGTATCCCCTTCAAAAGCATTAGACGTCTGAGTCGTGCCATATTTTACATTTACATGTTTTTACATTGCATGCCTTTAAGCACACTGCATTTTAAAAACGTAGTTTGTAGTTACCAAAAAACTGCCATTGCAGGTAAGGGGTGCATGTAGATAAAAACAAATGGTGCAGCTTTTGCCAAAGTGGAATAATGCCCTTGCTATAGGTGTTGGCCATTTATGTACCTTATGAAGTCTGATAAAAAAGCTCACAGAAATTGCATCATCCTGTTCTACCTTGTGGCAGATGCAGTGCTACCTCTGTAGGGGCTGCTGGATATATTACCTGGATCTTCTTCTATTTCAACAGTCAGGCACACATTGTTTCTTTCCACAGCCAGATGCACACTTCCGCTCATTTCTTCAATGATCAGTGTGCTTAAAGGGTTTTGGTTGTTTTTGGTATTTTATTGCAAAACATTAATAGTGAAGGAAATGTAGTGGGATACTCCGAATCCAACTAATTACAGGGACGACAGCTTTTTTAACTGAATTTTGGAATTACTGCATGATACACTGTAAACTCTTGAGCAAGTCCTTTGCAGGAATAATGAACGGTTGCTGTTCAGGACACTAGCCAGTATCCCCTTTCTGCTGAACCAAGTAGCTGACATTCCTAGCACAGAGGGGGGTAGCCAAAGAACCAGGCCCATGTAGCCAAAGAACCAGGCCCCAAGATCTTTACAGTGTGTACTCACAAGGGCTCTGGACCGAATTGAATGGTAACCTCCTTCCAATTCTCCTGCAGCACCCTTCAGTGATCCCACTCAGATCTCCAGGGATGGCTCCCCTCAGTCAGCTCTTCAGAATACTCTAGTTAGCATTTCAGCTCTCAGGTCTCCCACCCAAAGCCACATGGCAGCAGGTGCCCCTCCTCAGCTGGACTCCAGGAAAAGTCCACTTCTGGTGTACTCCATGGAACACAAATACCCATCCCAGCATGCATAGGAGCCCCTATGCTTGTAATAGGCTGAGATGGCATGCATATTCATGCTGCTGATCTGCATGAGTCACTCCTATTCATCCAGCACTTTCCAAACTTCAAAGCAAGACATGTACATTGCTCAGAAAAGTGGAGCCATGGTGTATCAGTAATAGGTGGAAGCTGAATTCTGGGTGCTTGGGGTGTGGCATCCTCTCAAACACCAATAGACAAAATACTCAAATGAAGGGGACAGCAGACAACTCTGTCAATCCTTTAAATTCTTTATTGTCACATACCAATGAGTAAAAACAATGGCTAACACGTTTCGGGGATAAGCCTTGATCACAGCGTACATCAAAATAAAAAACTGAATATATATACAGTATCTCGCAAAAGTGAGTACACCCCTCACATTCTTGTAAATATTCTATTATATCTTTTCATGCGACAACACTGAAATAATGACACTTTGCTACAATGTAAAGTAGTGAGTGTAAAGCTTGTATAACAGTGTAAATTTGCTGTCCCCTCAAAGTAACTCAATCCACAGCCATTAATGTCTAAACCGCTGGCAACAAAAGTGAGTACACCCCTAACTAAAAATGTCCAAATTGGGCCAGTTAGCCATTTTCCCTCCCTGGTGTCATGTGACCCGTTAGTTTTACAAGGTCTCAGGTGTGAATGGAGAGCAGGTGTGTTAAATTTGGTTTATCGCTCTCACTCTCTCATACTGGTCACTGGAAGTTCAACATGGCACCTCATGGCAAAGAACTCTCTGAGGAGCTAAAAAAAAGAATTGTTGCACTACATAAAGAAGGCTTAGGCTATAAGAAAGTTGCCAAGACCCTGAAACTGAACTGCAGCACGGTGGCCAAGACCATACAGTGGTTTAACATGACAGGTTCAACTCAGAACAGGCTTCGCCATGGTTGACCAAAGAAGTTTAATGCACGTGCTCAGCACCATACCCAGAGGTTGTCTTTGGAAACAGTCATATGAGTGCTGCCAGCATTGCTGCACAGGTTGAAGGGGTGGGGCTAACACCATATGCCACACACTGCATCAAATTGGTCTGCATGGCTGTCGTCCCAGAAGGAAGCCTCTTATAAAGATGATGCACAAGAAAGCCTGCAAACAGTTTGCTGAAGACAAGCAGACCAAGGACATAGATTACTGGAACCATGTACTGTGGTCTGATGAGACCAAGATAAACTTATTTGGTTCAGAGTGTGTGGTGGCAACCAGGTGAGGAGTACAAAGACAAGTGTGTCTTGCCTACAATCAAGCATGGTGGTGGGAATGTCATGGTCTAGGGCTGCATGAGTGCTGAAGGCACTAGGGAGCTACAGTTCATTGAGGGAAATATGAATGCCAACATGTACTTTGACATACTAAAGCACAACATGATCCCCTCCCTTCGAAAACTGGGCCACAGGGCAGTATTCCAACATGATAACGACCCTAAACACACCTCTAAAATGATCAATGACTTGCTAAAGAAGCTGAGGGTAAACGTGATGGACTGCCCAAGCAGGTCTCCAGACCTAAACCCTATTGAGCATGTGTCAAGCGTGTGTGGCGTCAACCAGGTTAGGAGTAGAGTTGAGCGAACCAGAACTATAAAGTTTGGGTCCGTACTGAACTTTCGGGTGTCCGTGTCCCGAACCCGAACCTTTGAGAAAAAGTCCGGGTTCGGGTTCTGGGTTCTGGTATTTTATCACGCATGTTGAATTGCTGCAGGGCAGCCAATCAACAAGAGTTTCACTGGTTTTCCCTAGAAGCCATCACAGCCATGCCTACTAATGGCATGGCTGTGATTGGCCAGTGCATCATGTGACCCAGCCTCTTTATAAGCTTGAGTCACTTAATGCTGCAGTCACATGCTCTCTGAGACTCTGACTAGTGTAGGGAGAGGATGCTGCCGGCTCTGTGAGGGACAGATTGCAGATATATATAATAACTAGAGTTGATCGAACCTCTGGAAGTTCAGGTCCTGCTGGTTCGGCTGAACTTTGGGACAAAGTCCGGGTTCGGGTCCGGACAGGACCCGAACTTTGACCCGGACCCCGAAACCCATTGAAATCAACGGGGACCCAAACTTTTAGGCACAAAAATGGCTGTAACAAAGTCCTGGAAAGTCCTGGAGGTCTGCAAAAGGAAGGAAAATGGGGGTAAGGGTCGGACAAGTGCCCTACAAAGAAATGGGGATAGGGAAATAACTTAAAATAATTAAAAAAAAAATAATCACATAAAAAAATTAAAAATGGAGGTGGATGTGGACCATCTTCAAACTGTGTGAGAAAAGTATAAATTAGCGGGATAAGCCATAGCAGTGTTCTAAAATCATCTTCAAACTGTGTGTGAAAAGTATAAATTAGCCGGGAGAAGCCATATCACTGTTCTACAATCATCAAAGTGTGTGTCAAACTTCTACTAACATCTTGGATTAAATATGAAAAGTGTGTGTCAAACTTCTACTAACATCTTGTCACTATACCGAAGAGGGCCGATTAAA
>BLSH010404510.1:555354-580095 GCA_018402905.1 Glandirana rugosa | reverse complement strand
GAGATATCTACCATGTCTACACGATGTAATGTCTGGTTGAGTCCCGTGTGGGGTCCATGATATACCTTTCATTAAAAAGTAAAAATAACAAAAGGAAATTCGTAGTCATTTAGTGACAGGTAAATGTGATGTCAAGGGTGAAACTTCGGTCTAAGGTGTTTAAACCGTTGTTCCACCCGTTTGATAATCGGTCTGAAACGTCACCAGGTGTATTTGGGTGGGTGTATCGTAGGGAAACACTGCGGAGTCAATTGGAAGTTTAGTTTGGTTTGGTTTTCTTTAATCAGTCCACTACGATCTGAAATGGGAAGAGAGATACGGGGACTAGGGTATTCGCTCCTTCACCGAGTTTTTAAGGAATCATTCCAGGTAGAGGATTCTAATGGGGGGGGGGGGGTGTCAATTTTTACGACTTGAGGGGTTATTGGTGTCTTCTTTAGCTACTCCAGTAATCCGTAAATCGGGGGAGGTTTTGGGGACCGGTTCCGCCCGATCGACCAATCTTAGGAGATGGACCTTACTAAGGAATTTTTGAGCCACTTCCTCGCTTATGGGATCAGGGGCATAGAGAGAAGGGTAAAGTCTAGCATCACCTGACTAATTTCTTTTGGTTTGGTTTGATTTGAAGGTTAACTGAGGCGTCACAAAGGGATGCTATGTGGGTGGGTTTATGTGGACCACTGCAAAGTCTGGCTAATAGTTTGCCCACCTTGTTGCCAAATTTGTGGAATCTGGCTTCAAAGTGGGAACTGTAGTGTAAATGGACAGTGATTTACTGATGCTTAAAGGAAAACAATAAAAATGAAAAATTACTTTCCATATAGTACCTGGGGTGTGCCCTGAGTTGGTCTGTAATGTAGCACATCTGTACCATCTATAGAGCCTGCTGCAGCAATAATGACATTGATAAAGCCAAAAAATAAATCTTCACCTGTTCTCCTCCTGAGCTTAGATATTCACAAAATATTTGATAGTGTTGCATGGGAATACTTAGCTGCCATTTTACAGCAATATGTTTTTCAAGGGGAGATTTTTTTTGTGCTCTATTTTGTCCACCCAGGACTTTTTTGCTGCTAGCCATTTATTTCTGTTCTCTGGGGTGTTGTGGTTGAATAGTGCCTGTTGGGCAGCCCTGAGATTATCACTAGCGGTTTTATATTGACATCTTGCATGCTTTTTATATGAAGTGGTGTAAGATATAATGCGCCCTCTTAGATAGGCCTTGCCTGCTTCCCATAACAAGTTAGGATTGTCTGAGTGCATAGAGTTGTGGGAGATATAGTCCTCCCAGGCTTTTGTGATGCACAAGTGAAAATCCTTGTAGATTTGAAGGAAAGAGGGAAATTTCCATATGTTAGGAGTCTGTTTCTGCTCAGCGATTAAGAGGGATATGGAGATTGTGGCATGGTCAGATATTACTATACTGTGGATTTCAGAGTTTGTTACTTTGGGAATCACTGAGTTAGTGCAGAATAGGTAGTCTATCCTCGTTAGGGTGTTATGAGGATTGGAGAAGAAGGTGAACTCTTTGCCTATCGGGTGGTGGAGTCTCCATAAATCAGTCAGATTGAGTGAGTCAATCGTAGGTGTGAAAAGTGTAGGTGGGGGTGTTATGTGAGAGTTGCAATTATTCTTATAGGAGGAACGGTCTTCCTGGGGGTGAATCATGTCATTAAAATCTCCTCCAATAATATGGGGGAGGTGTGGATGTTTCTTTAGGGACACTGAAAGCTTTCCATAAAAAGCTTTACCTGGATTATTTTGTGCGTACACATTCAATATTAAATATTCAACATTGTTAAGTTGAATGTGTAACGTGATCATTCTTGGGTATCGGTATCTATCAAAATCATGTTGTGAGAAAAATCTCTGTGAAGTAAAGTGAGAACCCCAGCTTTCCGGCCAATGGCTTCAGAGCCATAGACGGAGACTACCCACATCTTGCGTCATGTGCAGGGAGGTGGGTTCCTGAAGAAGAGCTATGTCTGGTTTGAGTTTTTTTAGATGTCTTAGGATTTTAATTCTTTTGTGGGGGGATCTAAGGCCCTTCGCGTTCCAGGAGATAATGTTTATAGATAGGAGGGATGAAATGTTAGGTCTGGAGGCTGTTGGCCTGTAGTAGTGCTTAGAGGGATTGCAAGAGGAGTTGGTGAAGCACAGGGTGCCAACGGAGTGTTTATAGGCAGGAGTTGAGTTGGGGTAGGATGGAGGAGGGAAAAGAACAATGAAAGTTGTTTAGGGTGGAGTGTAAAGTAGACATTACTAATAAAGTAGTGTAGCAAACTAGTTAGGAATTTCTCTTCTTCCCACATGTGTAGACTGTGTAAGAAAGCTCCCATTAGAGTACCTCAAGAGAAAAAAAAACTTTAAACATCTGAGGTAGTTTAGCCAGATTCAGTGTGAATTTCCTGCAGTTCCCTATGTAGGGGCACTGGGATGGAGGCTAGGCAGCAGTCAGAAAATGTGGGGAAGGAGAGAAACTAAGGGTCAAGGTCCCTTAAACATGGTAAACACTACAACAAAAGATGAAAATATGAGTCATAGTAATGTCCAAGTGGTGAGGACAAAGTGGAGTGTTGATCCTTACGTGGACCACAAGCAAACATGGCATAGTTACCCATTAAAGGATGAGGTCCAGGAGCTTGGCATTGTGTTTGCAGAGTTGAACAGTCAGCGGTGAGTTGGTGAATTGCTGGCGTTTTATTATTTCAGATGCTTGGGAGAGTCTTTTCTGGGGCTCCTTTGGTCCAGGGGACGGGTGGTCAATGGCGAGGCATTGGTTTGGTTGGAGTGTGCTGGGGGTTGAAGTGAAAATAAAAATAGCTCTGCTTCTGCGAGATTGTGGAATGTGAGTTGCTCTCCATTCGGTGACTTAAGGCAGAGCACTGCAAGGAAGGCCAGTGTGAATTTGATATGGAGTTGGAAAAGCTGTGAGCAGACTTTCTGAAAGGCATTCCTTTTTTTGATACTTCAATGGAATAGTCTGCGAAGATTAAAATTTTAATGCCATCTATCTGTAGAGTTCTGGATTGTCAAAATTTCTGGAGGATATTTGACTTGTCGGCATAGTTTAGATATCTGGCTATAATGGGGCGTGGGGATGATCGATCCGGGTTGTAGAGACCCACGTGGTGGGCTCCCTCTACCGTGGCGGGAGCTGAAAGGCCTAGGGCCTCTGGAATGCGGCAGGCACAGAATCAGATAAGCTTTGGTTTTGTAGTGATTCCGGGACACCCACAAAATGCAAATTGTTCCTTCTTAACCGATTTTCCAGCTCTTCAAGATTTTGAATAATGGTTGTTTTTTTGCTTTGCATGCACCGTACCCTGCATTTGGTATACTTTGTCTTCCAGGCTGGAAATGCAATGCTCTGCTTCATTTAGTCTAGTGTTGTGCTCTTTGAGCTCCCTCTGGATGTGGGCCATGCTAGTAGAGATTGCCTTTTCCACTAAATACATGAAAAAGACAACTATAAGGCGCAAAATCTATGGTATATACGGTCCTACCTGGAGTGGAGACCCCCCTTAGGAGGGGGGGGGAACAGGGGGAGGGATAAAGTGATGGAAGTAAAGGACTACCTACAACCATGACATGACATAAAATCAATAAAATCAATAGTATACACAGTAACTGATCATGAGTAGAGTTGAGCGAACCCGGACTGTAAAATTTGGGTCCGTACCGGACTTTGGGGTGTCTGTGCCCCAAACTCGATCCTGGACATTAAAAAAAAGTGTGCATGCGTGGCTTCTCCGATATGGCAGTGTGATGTCGGAGCTCCGTGCCGCCTCGTCCTAATAACCCTCCGAGGCAGCCTTCAGGACCGACACCTCCACCATCCACGACCCGAGGGCACATGGAGACCTCGGAGCATCCCCCTGAGACCCGCGGGATTTCCCCGCGTCCGCGCTCTGGACGCGATTTCAGGCGAGGCCGAGGCTGCGGCCTATGCATGCGTAAGTAACTGAGGAGGCTATTCGATGGGCTCTTTGAACTCCCTGATGTCCTGAAGTGGGTCTGTTCTTATCGAGGGTTCCAGAGGCCCCCGAATCACTGAAGATCTCCCCCGAGATCCGTGGAGACCTACATCTGGCGCCCGGCGGGAACTTTAACTAGGCGAGGCCGCGGCTTCGGCCTACTACCGCAGGAGTGTGCGGCAGAATCGGGGGAGGCTCCTTCCTGTGTACTTTATCAACCCCCCCAAGCTACTTCTGTGCCACCTTAAGGAATTAAGGACAGCAACTAAGGTCTAAGTCAGGCCCAGGGGGAGATCCCTAAGCCCTAGAGCTCATTCACCACCAACCTAACAGAAAAGTGGGGTTCTCCTCCCATACTACGGTTCACTAAGTTTACCCTCCAACTGGCTGTTTCTCCTTACTATCAGATCAAAGAAATAAGCCCCCCCTTACCTTACTAGCCCTCACTTGATTGATATTGGTGCTCTCATCGGTTCTTCATCCTCTCACAGTGACTGTCCTGGTCTAACTTCCCATCCTCCTCCATCTTACAAAGTGACGCTCCCACCCCAAGATTAGTCCCAATGTACGCAGCAGCGGTAAGAAGGGACATTTCCAAACATCCAAACTTTGCTGACCAGTCCTCTAAACTTAATTCTATGCCTTCCAGCATACGTCCTGCTCCTAAGGATAATCCTGAAGACATGGAGGCAGGGGCCGAAGGGGGATCCCAGATTCACCTAGCCCAAGCTCCACCATCCTCAGAGCCCACCAATCTCCAGGTCCTTTCCCCTGCTTCTACAGTTTCTCTCCTAGAAAGGACCCTAGATGAAATGTTAGCTTCCCCGGCTGGGGACCAAATTCCAAACCCAGACATCCCAGGTCCCCAATCCTCCAGGATTGACATCATTGAACAAAGGACTGAACAAACAATCGCAAAAGCGAATCAAAACACTTCCCAGATTCAAGACCTCCAGGACCAATTGGAAACAGCGCTCTCCAAAATATAAGATCTTGAAAATCGGTCCAGAAGGTACAATTTTCGTATCCGGGGGCTGCCTGAATCCATCACTGATATTCAGGGACCGGTACAGTCTCTTATCAAGGAAATCATCCCTAACATCCCTGAGCACAGGTTGGAGTTAGACAGAGCCCATAGAGCCCTTCAGGCACCCCGCTCAAATGGGCTGCCTAGAGATGTTATAGTCAAACCTCACTTTTTTGCGGTTAAAGAGGAGATTATGAAGCTCTCCAGAAACACCTCCCATCTCTCATTCCAGGGCCACTCAATCCAGATTTTCTCGGACATTTCACCAGCCACTATCCAGAAGAAGAGATCTCTTAAACCCCTCCTTGAGGTTCTGACACAGAATTCCATTAAGTATTGGTGGTCCTTTCCGTTCTGCCTCTCTTTCTCCTTTAAAGGCAAGAATCATGGCTTTTTCTCATTTCATGAAGGGGAACACCTACTGGTTAAACTAAATCTCATTTCATTGGAGCCGGGTACCTCTCTCACCTCCAAAACAGCAGGTCCGTCCAAACGCCCTTCGCCTCAGAGCCCAATTCCACCGGTTTGGCGAAATCAACATTCCAAGAGGTCCAAAGACTCACATCCCCCTTGATCCTTTTGCCTACTCCTCTGAGATCCAACTTCTGGTCTGATAGGCCCTTCCTTAGCCATCAAGGCTTACAACGGACTCTTGCTCTGACTCTTGTTGTGACAATTTTTTCCCTCTCTCAACATTTTAGCTCTGGGGTTGTTAATTATTTTTGTTAACATTAATTTATCCCACAGGTTAACTTCGTCCTTAGGGCACTGTTTTCACCCGAGGGGACGGGGCCCTCTTCGCGGCCCTCACCTGATCGTGGTCCTCCCCCTCTTAGCACGTCCATGCTGGGGGACGCTGGGGGTCTGGATCGGGGTCTGGAGGGTATCCGCAAGTGGGCTTGCAGCCCCCGAGCGTTCTTGTCACGGGGAGATTTTATCTGGCCCCCCTCATTGTTTGGCTAGTTTTCTGCTTGATCGTTATATAGTTGTTATTTCTCTAGGTAATGGTGGATGGTTACTAATAGAATTGAGTTTGTTTCACTGAGGCCCCTCAGAGGGGGGGTGGGCCACCCCTATGGGCTGGGCCCCTCCACCCCTTCGTTGGATGCTCCCTTATTTAGGGGGTCCCTAAGGGGCTCTCTCAGTCAGACAATTGACTGTCTTATATAGGCTGCCACTAAGTAGTATTGTTCTAGTTCAAGTTTCGGGTTACTTCAGGGAGGGGGCGGTGAGCATGCTCCTCCCTCTGCTGTTGGGTTTTACCTCATGGTTCCCCCGAGAGCAGACGCGAAGCTGCCGGTTAGGCAGACGTTACTTGGTTGGTCTCGGGACTGGGCCGCAGGTCTTCTGGCTACAGTCCCCAGACTCCTGAGGGGAGTGGTGGATTTCAATCATCTCCCCTCTCCTTGGCCTTTGTATCTCTCTGTTCTTTTCACCCTTTCTCTTTCTCTTCCTCTCCCTCTATTGTTTGTCATCACTCAGGCACCGGGGCGGCACCCTCCCAAGAGACGCGGTGAACCCCAGTATTCCTCCAAGGTGTTACGCAGAGTTATCGGTTTGGCATCGAAAGGGCTGGGTAAGTCGGACACCAATGACGCTATTCCCTCCCAGGGTTTCAAATATGACACCCCCTACTAATTCTCCAGGTATTTTAAAAGTAGCCTCTCACAATGTTCAGGGCCTCAACTCCCCCCTAAAATGTAGGAAGTACTTTCAAGCAGCCCACTCGCATCGCCTGGAGGTCCTTTTCCTTCAGGAAACCCACTTCCCCTCTCAATTCAACCCGAAGTTTCTCCACGCAGGTTACCCACAATTTTATCTAGCGAATGCTCCGGATAAGACGAGAGGGGTAGGAATAATTTTTGCTAAGGGTCTGGGGTTTCTCACTCGCAGGGAGATCCTGGACCCAGAGGGAAGGTATATTCTCCTAATAGGAGAACTCAGGGGTACCACCTATTCATTCCTCTCCTACTATGCCCCAACTACTGGTCAGGTACAATTTTTTCAGGCTCTGCTTGGCTCTCTTTCCCCCCACTTTGAGAGGTTCCTGATTCTAGGAGGGGACTCCAATACTGCGTTTGACTTCATGTTAGACAAGTCTGGCCCAGCCCGGACTTGACTCCTGCAACCCCCTAAAAAGAGCCTGAAGATTGCCAAACTTCTAAATTCGCTGGGTCTAGTAGATGCCTGGAGGGATCTCAACCCTACCAAGAAGGATTACACGCATTACTCTGCCCCACACAAAACCTTAGCCAGGATTGACCATATTTTTGTGGTTGCCCCCTCTATCCCCTCGGTCTCTAACTCCTTTATAAAGGATTCCCCGCTCTCTGACCACTCGATGGTGGTACTTCACATTAGGTTCCAGGGGGTCTTGGGCCCTAGACCCCAATGGAGACTGAAGGAATCCATTCTAAACAACCCGGTCCATTGCACTTTACTAGGGGAAGACCTTAAAGAGTACTTTAGCCTTAACTCGGGTAAAGAGGTCTCTCACCTGACTCTTTGGGCTTCCCACAAAGCAGTTATCAGGGGCAAGATTATACACCTATCTGCCAAACTTAAAAGAGAGAGAAAGAGGACTTAGTCAAATTAGAGCTTGAATTTCATAAACTCTCTAAGACGCATAAGAAAAACCCGACCCCGCAGTCCCGGGCTAAGCTAGAGGCCGATAGGGCGGCCCTGAATTTAGCTCTGACCACCCAGGCACAGAAACAAGCACAATGGACAAAGGCCCAATTCTACCTTTGAAAAGACCATGTAGGCCCCAAATTAGCAACTAGACTTTCCCCGAAACTTAGAACATTCTCCTTCCCTAAGGTAAGAGACCCCTCGGGGAACCTAACACAAAATCCCCACAAGATCATGGCCTCATTTCAGGGTTTCTATGCTAAGCTTTATAGGTCGGAGTTCCCAGGCTCCTCTTCCTTCCTATCCAATTTCCTAGATAACATTTTCCTCCCTGGCTTGACCAGGGACCACAGTCTTGCCTTAGAGGCTCCAATTTCGGAGACTGAGGTTCTTGATGTAATCAAGCATCTTAAAGGGGGCTCTGCTCCTGGCCCTGATGGATTATCGACAGGATACTATAAGAAATTTGGGGCTATCCTAGCCCCCTATTTAGCCAATTTCTTTAACTCCCTACAAGAGGGATCTTTAGTCAGTCCGGATCTCAACTCAGCCAATATCACGGTTATCCCGAAACCAGGCAAGGACCCCTCAGATGTCTCTAATTATAGGCCCTTCTCCCTGATAAACAACGATCTCAAGATCTTAACTAAAATCCTGGCTAATAGACTAGCTGCCTTTATAGGAGATTATATACATAGGGATCAGGTCGGCTTTATCCCCGGAAGACAGGGGCCTGACCAGATTCGCAGAGCTGTTGACCTTATCTCTCTCCTAAAATCGGGGTGGGATGGGGGCCTCCCTCAGGAAGGTTTAGTACTCTCGGTTGACCTTCAGATGGCGTTTGACACAGTAGAGTGGCCCTATCTTTTTGAGGTCCTCAGCCGGTGGGGATTTGGCCCTCGTTTTAGACAGACCCTTACAGCTTTATATTCCTACCCTAGAGCGAACGTTAGATTGCAAAACTTTCTCTCTGACCCATTTAATATCAACAGGGGTACCAGACAGGGGTGCCCGCTTTCCCCCTTGATCTTTGCGATTGCTATGGAAACCTTGGCGATAGTGATAAGGGAGCATCCAGACATCAAGGGGATAAGTTGTGGCTCACAAACCTATAAATGCGCCCTCTTTGCAGATGACCTATTATTATTTATTACCTCCCCTCTTACCTCGGTCCCGAATATCCTTAAGATCCTGCGGGACTTTGGTGAAGCATCGGGCCTAAAGGTCAACATGACTAAATCGATAGCGCTTAATATAAATGTTCCTGAGCTGTTACCAGGTGCACTGGAGTCCTGACCACATTCCCTACTTAGGTATTAAACTTTAAGCAAGCATTGACCGGTTATACTCTATCAATTACCCCCCATTACATAAGCAACTTATAGACGATATAACCTGCTGGGGGAAGTTGAACCTCACCTGGCTGGGCAGAGTAAATGCGGTCAAAATGACCCTACTTCCCTTCCCATCCCAATTAGAAAACCACAGCTCCTCAAACTCCAAACAATAATCAAAAAATTTGTATGGGGAAGTAAAGGATTCCGATGTCCGGCTGAGGTCCTCTGGAGACGTCGTAACCAAGGGGGTCTGGGGCTCCCTAATCTTTGGAGGTACTACCAAGCCGCCCAACTGGCACAATTTTCCACGGTTTACATGCAGACCAACAGGCCAGACTGGGTGGGAATAGAGAGACAGGCAACCCCTTTTAATACTCTGGACTACCTGGTGTGGGCTAAACCTAAGTCTAGACCCCCAATTTTGTCCCCAACGCTCTCTCACTCAATAGCCCTATGTCATCACTTATTTAACACCATAATGTTAGCGTCCGCCGTTCGCCCTTTAGAACATATTTTTAACAATCCCCGGTTCCCTCCGGGACAAAATATCAGGGCGTTTAGCTGGTGGACCAACAAAGGCCTATACAGAATAGGTCATTTTCTCTCTTCGTCCGGTCCTTTCTCCCTCGAGCATTATGTTAATAAATTAGAAATGCCCCCAGCGGAAAGATTCCACTTCCACCAGATACACCACTTCATAACGTCGATCTGGAGATCTACTATAGCCCCCGGAGAACTCACCCCATATGAACGGTGGTGCTCCGATAGCTCTGTGCAGAAAGGGGGAATTTCAATCATCTACGCGTCACTAATTGATCATCCCAAGAAACCCCCTTATGCCAAAAGTTGGGAGAGGGACTTGGGCCTAGGTTGGAATGAGGACCTCTGGTTTTATCACTTTTTGAAATCCTTCAAGGGTATAGTGAATATATCCTTGATGGAAGCAAGTGTGAAGGTGATCTCTCGGTGGTACTTGGTCCCTACCCGACTGTCGTCCATGTTCCCGAACTCCTCCCCAATGTGCTTCAGGGGATGCCATCTCTTGGGCTCCTGTCTCCATATCTGGTGGGAATGCCCTAAGATCAGGGGATTCTGGAATAGAATCTTCTCGTTACTAAGGTTGGTTACAAGCCACCCTATTCCTCAATGTCCCCTAATAGCTCCATTAAATCAAAGACCAGGGGGCCTTTCTAAGTCCCTCTACAAATTAACCCACTTTATTCTGCTGGGTGCTAAGCTCACCCTGGTGAGAGCCTGGAAGAAACCTTATGTTCCTTCAACGCAGCTAAGAGAAAAATTAATTGGATCATGTCCCAAGAAAAAATCGCTAACATCCTCCTTGACTCTTCTGCCAAATTCAATTTAGTATGGGATCCCTGGCTGACATACCTCAACCGGACCCCTTAACGCGGCCTTGTGTCTCTTGCAGACGGTCCCCCCTAGTGCCTTCTAAGCATTTCATTCCTAAAACTTTCTACTTTTTCTCTTTCCCCCCTCTCTCTTTCCTCCGCTCCTCTTTACTCCTTTCCCCCTCCCCATCTTTCTCTCCTCCCCCTCACATCTGTTTCATGATTCTTAACAGTGATAGGTTTTATGTCATTGCTCTTAAGGGATATACTTTACCCTGTGATTGCTTCCATGTACCTATTTTGTAACTTTGTTGATTGCTTTTGTGTCATCTAACTGTTTGGTCACGCTGGCTCTTGCATGACCCTGGCTCGGACGCAGTTTGTTCCCCTTTGGGGCTCTGGGCAAGGGAATGCACCTGAGCCGAGGGTGTCACTCTCAAATTTCCATCTTTGGAATGGGTTACTCATGTATTCCTGTCAATGTCGTTTGATTGGAGTTATGTAGTTATCTAGGGTAAGGCCCTCCCTTACCTTCTGTCTGTTTAAGTATCGGTATCTGTTAAATACCAATAAAATTTTCTTGGAAAAAAAAAGTCCGGGATCTGGTTCGGTATTCAGGTATTTTTGGGGCCTTTTCTATAGCTGCTGGGCAGCCAATCAACAAGCTTTCCACTAGTTTGCCCTTAGAAGAAATCACAGCCATGCCTACCAATGGCATGGCTGTAATTGGCCAGTGCATCGTGTGACCCAGCCTCTATATGGGGCTGGAATCACGTAGCGCCGCATGTCAGATCGTCTCAGACTAGAGTAGGGAGAGCTTCATGCCGCTGCTGTGAGGGAAAGATTAGCGTTCACAACCATCTCAGACAGCATTAGGGAGACCTTCATTGCTGTCCTGTGAGGAAGACATTAGCGTTCAGAACCATCTTATAGTGCATTAGGGAGATATTCCTGTCTGTGCTGTGAGGGAGACATTAGCGTTCAGAACCATCTTATAGTGCATTAGGGAAACGTTCCTGTTGGTGCTCTGAGGGAGAGATTATCGTTCTAAAACCATCTCCTACTGCATTAGGGAGAGGTTCCTGTTGGTGGTCTGAGGGAGAGTTTATCGCTCTAAAACCATCTACTACTGCATTAGGGAGAGGTTCCTGTTGGTGCTCTGAGGGAGAGATTATCATTCTAAAAACATCTACTACTGCATTAGGGAGAGGTTCCTGTTGGTGTTCTGAGGGAGAGTTTATCGTTATAAAGCCATCTCCTACTGCATTAGGGAGAGGTTCCTGTTTTTGCTCTGAGGGAGAGTTTATCTTTATAATACCATCCACTACTGCATTAGGGAGAGGTTCCTGTTGGTAATCTGAGGGAAATATTCTCATTCCAAAACCATCTACTACTGCATTAGGGAGAGGTTCCTATTGGTGCTCTGAGGGAGATATTCTCATTCTAAAACAGCTACTACTGCATTAGGGCCAGGTTTCTGTTGGTGCTCTGAGGGAGAGATTATCGTTCTTAAACCATCCACTACTGCATTAGGGGGAGGTTCCTGTTGGTGCTCTGAGGGAGAGTTTATTGTTCTAAAACCAACTACTACTGCATTAGAACCAGGTTCCTGTTGGTGCTTTGAGGGAGAGTTTATCGTTATAATACCATCCACTACTGCATTAGGGAGAGGTTCCTGTTGGTGCTCTGAGGGAGATATTCTCATTCTAAAACCATCTACTACTGCATTAGGGCCAGGTTTCTGCTGGTGCTCTGAGGGAGAGTTTATCGTTCTAAAACCAACTACGACTGCATTAGGGCCAGGTTCCTGTAGGTGCTCTGAGGGAGAGTTTATCATTCTAAAACCATCCACTACTGCATTAGGGAGAGGTTCCTGTTGGTGCTCTGAGGGAGAGTTTATCGTTCTAAAACCAACTACTACTGCATTTGGGCCAGGTTTCTGTTGGTGCTCTGAGTGAGAGATCATCGTTCTAAAACCATCTACTACTGCATTAGGGCAAGGTTCCTGTTGGTGCTCTGAGGGAGAGATTATCGTTCTAAAACCATCTCCTACTGCATTAGGGAGAGGTTCCTGTTGGTGGTCTGAGGGAGAGTTTATCATTCTAAAACCATCTATTTCTGCATTAGGGAGAGGTTCCTGTTGGTGCTCTGAGGGAGAGATTATCATTCTAAAAACATCTACTACTGCATTAGGGAGAGGTTCCTGTTGGTGCTCTGAGGGAGAGTTTATCGTTATAAAGCCATCTCCTACTGCATTAGGGAGAGGTTCCTGTTGGTGCTCTGAGGGAGAGTTTATCGTTATAATACCATCCACTACTGCATTAGGGAGAGGTTCCTGTTGGTAATCTGAGGGAGAGATTCTAATACCAAAACCATCTATTACTGCATTAGGGAGAGGTTCCTGTTGGTGCTCTGAGGGAGAGTTTATCGTTATATTACCATCCATTACTGCATTAGGGAGAGGTTCCTGTTGGTTCTCTGAGGGAGATATTCTCATTCTAAAACAACTACTACTGCATTAGGGCCAGGTTTCTGTTGGTGCTCTGAGGGAGAGATTATCGTTCTAAAACCATCTACTACTGCATTAGGGCCAGGTTCCTGTTGATGCTCTGAGAGAGAGTTTATCCTTCTAAAACCATCCACTACTGCATTAGGGCCAGGTTCCTGTTGGTGCTCTGAGGGAGAGTTTATCGTTATAAAACCAACTACTACTGCATTAGGGCCAGGTTCCTGTTGGTGCTCTGAAGGAGAGATTATCGTTCTAAAATCATCTACTACTGCATTAAGGAAAGGTTCCTGTTGATGCTCTGAGGGAGAGTTTATCATTCCAAAACCAACTACTACTGCAGTAGGGCCAGGTTACTGTTGGTGCTCTGAGGGAGAGTTTATCATTCTAAAACCAACTACTACTGCTTTAGGCCAGG
This sequence comes from Glandirana rugosa, assembly GCA_018402905.1. NCBI lineage: Eukaryota > Metazoa > Chordata > Amphibia > Anura > Ranidae > Glandirana > Glandirana rugosa. Next base: position 566,850 of record BLSH010404510.1, on the reverse strand, counting down.
TTCCTGTTGGTGCTCAAAGGGAGAGATTATCGTTCTAAAACCATCTACTACTGCATTAGGGCCAGGTTCCTGTCGGTGCTCTGAGGGAGAGTTTATCATTCTAAAATCATCCACTACTGCATTATGGAGAGGTTCCTGTTGGTGCTCTGAGGGAGAGTTTATCGTTCTAAAAACAACTACTACTGAATTAGGGCCAGGTTCCTGTTGGTGCTCTGAGGGAGAGTTTATTGTTCTAAAACCAACTACTACTGCATTAGGGCCAGGTTCCTGTTGGTGCTCTGAGGGAGTGATTATCGTTCTAAAACCATCTACTTCTTCATTAGGGCCAAGTTCCTGTTGGTGCTCTGAGGGAGAGTTTATCGTTCTAAAACCAACTACTACTGCATTAGGGCCAGGTTCCTGTTTTTGCTCTGAGTGAGAGATTATCGTTCTAAAACCATCTACTACTGCATTAGGGCCAGGTTCCTGTTGGTGCTCTGAGGGACAGTTTATCATTCTAAAACCATCCACTACTGCATTAGGGAAAGGTTCCTGTTGGTGCTCTGAGGGAGAGTTTATCGTTCTAAAACCATCTACTACTTCATTAGGGCCAGGTTCCTGGTGGCGCTCTGAGGGAGAGTTTATCGTTCTAAAACCATCCACTACTGCATTACTGAGAGGTTCCTGTTGGTGCTCTGAGGGAGAGATTATCGTTCTAAAACCATCCACTACTGTATTAGGGAGAGGATCCTGTTGGTGCTCTGAGGGAGAGTTTATCGTTCTAAAACCAACTACTATTGCATTAGGGCCAGGTTCCTGTTGGTGCTCTGTGAGAGAGTTTATCGTTCTAAAACCAACTACTCCTGCATTTTGGCCAGGTTCCTGTTGGTGCTCTGAGGGAGAGATTATCATTCTAAAACCATCTACTACTGCATTAGGTCCAGGTTCCTGTTGGTGCTCTGAGGGAGAGTTTATCGTTCTAAAACCAACTACTACTGCATTAGGGCCAGGTTCCTGTTGGTGCTCTGAGGGAGAGATTATCGTTCTAAAATGATCTACTACTGCATTAGGGCCAGGTTCCTGTTGGTGCTCTGAGGGAGAGCATATCATTCTAAAACCATCCACTACTGCATTAGGGAGAGGTTCCTGTTGGTGCTCTGAGGGAGAGTTTATCGTTCTAAAACCAACTACTACTGCCTAAGGGCCAGGTTCCTGTTGATGCTCTGAGGGAGAGGTTATCGTTCTAAAACCAACTACTACTGCATTAGGGGCAGGTTCCTGTTGGTGCTCTGAGGGAGAGTTTATCGTTCTAAAACCATCCATTACTGCATTAGGGAGAGGTTCCTGTTGGTACTCTGAGGGAGAAGTTTGCCGTTCTAAAACCAACTACTACTACAATAGGGCCAGGTTCCTGTTTATGCTCTGAGGGAGAGTTTATTGTTCTAAAACCAACTACTACTGCAATTTAGGGCCAGGTTCCTGTTGGTGCTCTGAGGGAGAGATTATTGTTCTAAAACCATCTACTTCTTCATTAGGGCCAGGTTCCTGTTGGTGCTCTGAGGGAGAGTTTATCGTTCTAAAACCATCCATTACTGCATTAGGGAGAGGTTCCTGTTGGTACTCTGAGGTAGAAGTTTGCCATTCTAAAACCAACTACTACTGCAATAGGGCCAGGTTCCTGTTCATGCTCTGAGGGAGAGTTTATCGTTCTAAAACCAACTACTACTGCAATTTATGGCCAGGTTCCTGTTGGTGCTCTGAGGGAGAGTTTATCGTTCTAAAACCAACTACTACTGCATTTGGGCCAGGTTCCTGTTGGTGCTCTGAGGGAGAGTTTATCGTTCTAAAACCATCCACTACTGCATTAGGGAGAGGGTCCTGTTGGTGCTCTAAGGGAGAGTTTATCATTCTAAAACCAACTACTACTGTATTAGGGCCAGGTTCCTGTGTGTGCTCTGAGGAAGAGTTTATCATTATAAAGCCATCTCCTACTGCATTAGGGAGAGGTTCCTGTTGGTTCTTTGAGGGAGAGTTTATCGTTATAAAGCCATCTCCTACTGCATTAGGGAGAGGTTCCTTCTGGTGCTGTGAGTGGGAGGTTATTGTTCTAAAATGATCTCATACTGCAGTAGGGACTGGTTCCTGTCAGTGCTGTGAAAGACAGATTATCGTTCTAAAACCATGTCATACTGGTGTAGGGAGAGGTTCCTGCTGCTGGTGTGAGCGTTGCATTTCTTGCACAAAAAAAAAGTGCATCTACAATTTTCTTGTTTTAAAAAAAAATAAGAAAAATAATTTATTATTCTTTTTTTGTATTAATAAATAGTGCTACAAAGTACATTTGTGTCCAGAATGAGGAGAGCGTCAAATAAGGGACGTGGTGGTGGTCGCGGTGCTGCTGGTGCTGCTGGTGTTGGTGGTGTTGCTGAAGCTCCTGTTGCAAGTAGAGGATGTGGTCGATCTGTGACAGCTACATGCACAAGTGAAACACCTTCCTCAGGTAGCCGACAGAACCTTCAATGTTTTATAGTAGGCCCCAATGCCGCTCAACGAATGGTGAGGCCAGAACAAGTACAGGCGATAGTAGATTGGGTGGCTGACAATGCCTCCATGTCCTTCACATTGTCTCCCACCCGGTCCCTTGATGAAAGCTCAGAGATGGCACCTGAACCCCATGGCCATCTGTCTTTCACCTCAGCCCTTGTAAATCAGCCAAGCAGTCTGAGCCCCAAGTCATGCAGCAGTCTCTTATGCTTTTTGATGACTCTGCTGCTGTGCTTTCTGTGGGCCATCCACATAGCCCTGGCCCAGAAGTGGAAGACATTGAGTGCACTGATGCCCAACCACTTCTGGTTCAGGATGAGGACATGGAAACACCACGGCAGCACGTCTGTGATGATTATGACGAAACACAGGTGCCAACTGCTGCGGCTTTCTACAGTGTGCAGACTGACAAGGAGAGCAGTGGTGAAGGCTGGGTGGAAGATGATGTGGAGGATGATGAGGTCCTAGACCCCACATGGAATGAAGGTCATGTGAGTTACGTGTGCAGTTTGGAGGAAGAGGTGGTCGTCGCACAGAGGCACCAGCATAGCAAAAGAGGAAGCAGGTTGCAAAAGCGGAGCGAGCATCCCCTAGAAAGTAGGCCTGCTACTACCCACCACACCCAGGGACCTAGCACACCAAAGGCAGCTCAAAGGCGTTCCCCGGCATGGCAGTTCTTCAGACAATGTGCTGACTACAAGACACAAGTGGTTTTCACACTGTGCAATGAGAGGCTGAAGCGAGGCACAAATGTTCTAAACCTGAGCACAACCTCCATGACTAGGCATCTAAATGCAAAGCACTTGCTGCAGTGGAATAAGTACCTCAAAATCCAAGAAAGGTCTCGGCCCCCTCCTGCTTCCTCTTCTGCTGCTGCCTCGGCCTCTTCCTGTCACCTGCCACCCAGCAAAGAGACGATGTGACAGCAACGCCACCATGTCCGCCACCATCCCCAAGCATTTCCACACGGTCCCATGGAAGCTTACAGCTCTCCATCTCCCAAACACTGGAGAAAAAAAGGAAGTACCCCCCTACCCACCCACGATCCCTGCCCCTGAATGCCAGCATTTCAAAATTCCTGGCCTTTGAAATGCTGTCATTCCATCTGGTGAACACGGACATTTTTAAAAACCTGATGGTGGTTGCTGTCCCACAGTACGTGGTTCCCAGCCACCACTACTTTTCCAGGTGAGCCATCCCTTCCCTGCACAAACAAGTCGGGGACAAGATCAAGTGTGCACTGCGCAACGCCATCTGTGGAAAGGTCCACTTAACCACTGACTGATACGTGGACCAGTAAGCATGGGCAGGGATGCTACTGTATATCTCGCTAACTGCACAGTGGGCGAATGTTGTGGTGGGTGGGCCTGAGGTGGCTAGCCATTTGGCGCATGTCCTTCCGCCATAGAGGATTGCAGGGCATTTCTCTTTGCCTCTTGTTGCCTCCTCCTCCTACTGCGCTTCCTCCTCCTCCTCCTCTACCACCTTCTCATCCGCTCAGGGTAACACCTTCACCACCAACTTCAGCACATCCAGGGGGAAACGACAGCAGGCTGTTTTAAAACTGATAAGTTTGGGGGATAAACCCCACACTGCGCAGGAGCTGTGGAGGGGCATTGAACAACAGACCGATGAGTGGTTGTTGCCACTGAGCCTTAAGCCCGGCCTGGTGGTGTGCGATAATGGGCGAAATCTTGTAGCGGCTCTGGGCCTAGCCGGTTTGATGCACATCCCTTGCCTGGCACATGTGCTGAATTTGGTGGTACAGAAATTTCTAAAAAAATACCCGGATATGTCAGAGCTGCTGCAGAAAGTGCGGGCCGTCTGTGCACGCTTTTGGAGTTCTCACCCTGCTGCTGCTCGCCTGTCTGCGCTGGAGCGGAACTTCGGCCTTCTCGCTCACCGCCTCATATGCGACGTGCCCACAAGGTGGAACTCCACCTTGCACATGCTGGAGAGACTGTGCGAGCAGCAGGCAATAGTGGAGTTTCAGTTGCAGCACACATAGGTCAGTCGCTCTGCGAAACAGCACCACTTCACCACCAACGAGTGGGCCTCCATGCGAGACCTGTGTACCATATTGCGGTGTTTTGAGTACTCCACCAACATGGCTAGTGCCACTGATGCTGTTCTCAGCGTTACTATCCCACTTCTATGTCTCCTTGAAAAAAACACTTTGGGCGATGATGGAAGAGGATGTGGCACAGGAGGAGGAGGAAGAGGGGTCATTTCCACGGTTATAAAGCCAGTCATTCACAAGTGGCTCGGAGGGTGGGTTCCTGCAACAGCATAGGCCAGGTCAAAAATTTTCAAGCCAAGGGAAGGTTCTGGAGGATGACGAGGATGAGGATGATCATGAGGAGGAGGAGGAGGAACTGTGTTCACAGCAGGGTGGCACCCAACGCAGCTTGTGGGCATCACTGGAGCATGGCTGGGGGGATACGGAGGACACAGTTGATACACCTTCCACAGAGGACAGCTTGTCTTTGCCTCTGGGCAGCCTGGCACACATGAGCGACTACATGCTGCAGTACCTGCTCAATGACAACCGAGTTGCCCACATTTTAACTTGTGTTGATTACTGGGTGGCCACCCTGCTGAATCCCCGTTACAAGGACAACGTGCCATCCTTAATTCCCTCACTGGAGCATGATCGGAAGATGCGCGACTACAAGCGCACTCTGGTAGATGCGCTGCTGAGGGCATTTCCAAATGACACCGGGGGCTAAGTGGAAGAAAAAGGCGAAGGCAGAGGAGAAGGGGGAGGAAGAGGTCACCAACGCAGCTGTAGCACCGCCAGCACCTCAGATGGCCGAAATGTGGAAAAGCTTTGTCAGCAGCCCTTCCACCACAAAACACCACCACCAGCTGATAGGCAACGTCTTAGCAGGAGGCAGCATTTCAGCAACATGGTGGAACAGTATGTGTGCACACGCCTACACGTACTGACTGATGGGTCTGCCCCATTCAATTTCTGGGTCTCCAAATTGGGCACATGGCCTGAGCTTGCCCTTTATGCCTTGGAGATGCTGGCCTGCCCTGCAGCCAGTGTATTGTCTGAACGTGTGTTTAGTAGGGCAGGGGGCGTTATCACAGACAAGCGCAGCTGCCTGTCCACAGCCAACGTGGACAAGCTAACCTTTATTAAAATGAACCAGGCATGGATCCCACAAGACTTGTCTGTACCTTGTGCAGAATAGAGATTTAGACCGTCCTCACACAACCATTGTTATCCTTTTTTTTTTTTGAATGTCTCAATATTTTGGGGGTTACCCCAATTGTAAAAAAAAAAAAACAAACAAAAACAGTGTTGGCTACCTCCTCCTCCTCCTCCACCACCGCCACTTCCACCTACACTGCCACGGTCACGGCCTAGTCAACCCCTAGGCTCCTACTACACATCCACCTCCTCCTCCCATTTTTATTTTTCTATGTGATTTTAAGTTATTTCCCTATCCACATTTGTTTGCAGGGCACTTGTCCTACTCTTACCCCCATTTTGCTTCCTTTTGCAGCCTTCTAGCCTTTTCCATTACTTTTTTACAGCCATTTTTGTGCTCAAAAGTTCGGGTCACCATTGACTTCAATGGGGTTCGGTGTCCGGGGGCAAGTTCGGATTGAGTTCGATGCCATGAGTTCTTACATACAAGTCCAGTGTGTCAGTGAATGAGGCAGGGAGTCACCAAATAGTGACACAGATGGTCCGACAACACGCACTGTTGGCAGCTTTCAGTGATGGCAAGGAGAGGCACCTCTAAGTGCAATATGCAGACACAAAGTTTATTAAAAAGGTTAAAAACACTCACATGGTGAATGATAAATAAGCACAACTGTCACCCAACAAGAGGAACAGAACCAGTCAATAACCAACATTAGGTGAAGGTGGTATGCCGCTGTATAGTCCTTCGTCCCACATGGCCGTGTGGTGGATGATAGCCAGCTGTCTGGCAGTGTGGAAGCCAGGTTGGGAACGCAGCTCCGGCTGGTCGCGGGTCCAATGTTGTGGGAGTCCTGCGCTACTTCGTCAGGCAGCAAGAGGGAGTCAGTGTTTAGAGAGGTGGGAATAAGGAAGTGAATATAGAGAAAAGAGTGGAAGGAGTGATTAATGAGACTACACTATGAAAAATCGGAATGACTATAAATATATATGGGACTGCAATAAAAAGAAAACAAAGATGACCAATAAAAAAAAAGAAAATAAAAGAAAAAGGCATCAGATAGTATGACCGGCAGACTACTATAGTATATTAGGGAAAAGGGAATGGCATGGTACGATCAAAACAAGGAGGGGAGGGGGAGGGGAGGGAGGAAGGGGGAAGAAGGGACAATAATCATAATAAATAGTAAGGATTTTTGTATAAAAGGCCTGTGATATGTACAAGGAGGGAGGGCAAATAAAAAGCTAATAAAATCACAAGACTTCCCTTTTTAATAGCTGGATATGGGATAGCGGGGTAACCAGATTACATAGTAAACATAGTAACCAAGAGGGGAAAGGAATATATATATTTTATATTTATATACCCACAGGGTAGGAACCATAACTGGGGTTACCAACAACTAGCTAGGATGAGGGGACCAACATTGGCGTGCAGGAGGGTGGGGGGCGGGGGGGTTATTTTATTCCCCCAAGAAGGTGGGAAACTAGGAGAGGAAATATGTCTACAGACCCATGAGGCTAGACGCATAGCTGAATGTATATACAAATGGCTAGGAATGGGAGAGCCGCCCTAAGGTTGGAAGGGGGGGAGGGAGGAGATGGGGGAGGGGAGGAAGGGGACAGTGGGAGGAGAAAAATTAAAGAATAGTGGAAACCTCTATACACTCATTCAAGCCACCAGGCGAGAGAGCGTCCAAAGTATATATCCAGAACGTCTCCCTGGCACACAATTTTTTGAACCGTTCCGCCACAGGGAGAGTCCTGGGTATCTGTTCAATAACCCACACTGATAGGCCCTCAGTGGACCCATCGTGAACTTCCAGGAAGTGCCTAGGCACATTATGGTGATCTCTTTTATCTTCGATGGCTCTCCTATGTTGGCCGAAATGACATCTAAGAGTATGTGTGGTTCGACCAACATAGACCAGCCCATATGGGCATGAGAGACCATAGATGACAAAATCCGAGGCACAGGTATAGAAGTCTAATATGGAATAGATTTTACCTTTAACCTTAAAAGACTTTTGTCTATGCTGAACAAACTTACAAGCCTTGCATAGTATTTTGTGGCATTGATACATGCCTGCAAGGGGAAATAAGGTGGGCCTAGGCAACTTCTGGCCTTTGTCCGTTTTAAGCTTACTCGGTGCTATCTTACTCTTCAGGTTGGGTGCCCCGTGGTACGTAATCTTGGGTCGGGAAGGAAGGGTGTGTTTTAAGAGAGGATCTTGTAACAATATATCCCAGTGGTTGGAAAAGATGGTCTCCATTTTGTGAAACTGATTATGAAACATGGTGACAAATTTTAAGGGCTGTGAGGTGGAATTGGTATGGGACAGTTTGGGGGGCCTACCTTTCTGATAAGTGTTATGGGCCTCATTGATCAATTTTTCGGGATATTTTTTATCCCTAAATTTCTTCTTTAGCACCATGCTTTCTTTCTCATAGTCAACATCCAAAGAACAGTTCTGGCGAATTCTACAGAACTGCCCCTTAGGGATGTTGCGTATCCAAGGTGGGTAGTGGCAACTTTCATAATGAAGGAAAGAATTCCCAGTCATGGGTTTCGTATGGTTTTTGTCAATAATGGAGTGTTCTACACGGCCTAGTTTTAGATCTAAAAACACAAGTGTATGGGGGTCAGAAACATGACTAAATGAAAGATGATATGGATTATTATTGCAATATTGAACAAATTGAGAAATTTTGGTGGGGAACCGTCCCAGATGATCACAATGTCATCTATATACCTACCGAAAAAAACTGTGAGCTGAAAAAGGATTGTTTGTGTGGATATATTGGTTTTCCCACAGACCCATGGCCAGGTTGGCATAAGAGGGCGCAAAATTAGCGCCCATAGCCGTTCCCTGGGTCTGTAGGTAACAATCACCATCAAAATTAAAATAATTGTGAGTAAGACAAAACTTAGCAGATTCTAGAATGAAGGCCATCTGTCTAGGGTTAATCAAAGGGTCAGAGGACAAAAAATGATTCAGGGCCTGCAAACCATACTCATGTGGAATGGATGTGTACAATGAGCACACATCCAGGGACAGCCAAACATATGTTGGTTCCCATCTATATGGAGAGAGCAGCTCAAGGAGGTGGGATCCATCCCTAAGGTAGGTGAGCAAGGTGTGAACAAGTGGCTGCAAGAAACGGTCAATATATAGACTAAAACCAGAAGTAGCGCTATCCATAAAGGCCACAATAGGCCTACCTGGTGGGACCTTGTCATTTTTATGAACTTTGGGTAGGTGATAGTAATAGGGAATGGAGTAATAGTCAGAAGGAAGCTTGCGTCCGTCTTGCATAAGACGTTCTCCTCCAGACCCATCCTAACCAAAAATTCCGCCTCAGTGGCAAAGGAGGAGGTGGGATCACCCCCTAGTTTTTTGTATGTGTTGGAGTCGGCCTACAGTCTATGGGCCTCGGCAATGTAGTTGGTCTTATCCTGCACCACAATGCTGCCACCTTTGTCAGCTGGCTTGATAATTATATCATGCTGCTGCATAAGTGCATTTAGAGCAGTGATTGCTGACGGGGGCAAGTTGTTAGTACCAAGAGAGTTAGATTTGCATAATTTTTTCAGGTCTGCAAAAACTACCCTATAGAAACTTTCTATAAACGGACCCTTGGCATGTGTAGGGAAAAAAATAGACTTGGGTTTGAGTGAAGAGTTAATGATGGGTGGAGAAGTAGCCAGATGTTGGGTGAATAATTCTAAAGACCTGTCTTCCAGAGACAGGATTTCTAGGGTGTCAAACAGGTCATCATCAAAATTGAATTGAGTAGGGGAAGTGGGATTGGGAAGAGACAGTGACGGTGTGGTAGAAGGGACACTATTATCCCCTGTCCTGATTTTGTGTTTTTCTTCTTTCAGATAGAAGAATCTTTTGAGTGTGAGGTTCCGTAAAAATTTGTTCAGGTCTTGGAACAAAAGGAAAGGGTTGGGCCTGTTGGTGGGTGCAAAGTTTAGGCCTCGACCCAATAGGGCAGATTCAGCCTGGGATAAAACATATGAAGACAAATTGAAGATCTTCATAGTTTCCGTACCTTGGAGAGATTTTCTATGGGATCTAGTCCGTCCTCCTCTACAGCCTCTCCGGAAAGTTTTCTTTTTTTGTTGGCGGTATGAGGAGGACTGAGGACTAAAAAAGGAGACCCAGGAGAAGTACTAATAGGGGGGTCTACATCCCCAAAAATTATAGGCCCCTCTACTGGATGGGCATGATGTAATCCCTGGGGCGAACTGGTGATGGTGGAGGAAGAAGAGGGTGGGTGGTTATTGGAGCCAACCTGGAGTGTATGGTCGGCCCCTGTCACATCCCCCGAGAAAGGGGAAGGACGGGTGGTGGAGATGTTATTACTGATAGGTCTATTATAGAACCTATTAAGTGATTCCATTTTGTTATTCAATTTTTTTTTTATGTCGTCTGTCCAAAGGGTGACGAATCAATGGAGTCCTAGCTCTGTAGTGGGGGAGGGATATGGAAGGTGGAGAAGGGATGGGATGGGTGCAGGATGGGGACGAGCAGAGGGCTGGGGGCGGTGGGACCTCGGGGCCCCGGGGGAAATGGACCACCAGGAAGGGCGTATTGGTCCCTAGGTGCTGGAAGGTCACCCTGAACAGTTCTTTTCTTGCTCCAAGAAAAAACGACATTGCTTTTATAATCTGCAATGTATCGTCTGAATTTGATTAGCTTAACGTTAATTAGGGAATCTTCATCTTTATTGGTCACCATCATCCCGTGACCAGCTGGAGCTGTGTTCCCAACCTTCCACATTGCCAGACAGCCGGCTACTGTCCATTACACGTCCGTGTAGGACAAAGGACTATACAGCGGCATACCATCTTCACCTATCGTGGGTTATTGACTGGCTCTGTTCCTCTTGTTGGATGACAGTTGTGCTTATTTATCATTCACCATGTGAGTGTTTTTAACCTTTTTAACCACTTCAATACAGGACGTTTATACCCCCTTCCTGCCCAGACCAATTTTCAGCTTTCAGCGCTCTCACACTTTGAATCTCAATTACTCTCCCATGCTACACTGCACCCAAACAAAATTTGTATAATTTTTTTCACACAAATAGAGCTTTCTTTTGGTGGTATTTAAGAACCTCTGGGTTTTTATTTTTTGCAACATAATTGAAAAAAGTGCGAAAATTTTGAAAAAAAAAACACTTTTTTTTCGTTTCTGTGATAAAATTTTGCAAATAAGTAATTTTTGTCCATAAATTTTGGCCAAAACCTATAATTCTACCTATCTTTGGTAAAAAATAACCCAAATAAGTGTATATTATTTGGTCTGTGTGAAAGTTATAGAGTCTACAAACTATGGTGCAAATCATTAAATAATGATCACACCTGATGCACTGATGGCCTGTCTCATTTCTTGAGGCCCTGAAATGTCGGGAAAGTACAAATACCCCCCAAATTACCCCTTTTTGAAAAGTAGACATTCCAAAGTATTTAGTAAGAGGCATGGCAAGTTTTTTGAAGTTGTACTTTTTTCCCACAATTCTTTGGAAAATTACGAAATTATTATTATTTTTTTTTTTTGCACAAAATTGTCAAAACAACAAGTTATTTCTCACACACAGCATATGTATACTTCCAATTACACCCCAAAATACATTCTGCTACTGTCCCCGAGTATGGCGATACCACATGTGTGAGACTTTGTCACAGCCTGGCCACATAGAGAGGTCCAACATGCAGGGAGCACCGTCATGCATTCTAGGAGCAGAATTTTCACATCTAACACCCTTTTTTCATGTTGAAGTTTTTTGAACGGTACGGAGAATGA
>BLSH010404510.1:532317-553711 GCA_018402905.1 Glandirana rugosa | reverse complement strand
TCATGAACAGTGGAAAGGTAGTCCTCGGGTACTCTGATGGACAGGTGACGGGTACTCGGGTACTCTGATGGACAGGTGACAGGTACTCGGGTACTCTGATGGACAGGTGACAAGTACTCGGGTACTCTGATGGAAAGGTGACAAGTACTTGTGTACTCTGATGGACAGGTGACAGGTACTCGGGTACTCTGATGGACTGGTGACAGGTACTCGGGTACTTTGATGGGCAGGTGACAGGTACTCGGGTACTTTGATGGACAGGTGACAGGTACTCGGGTACTTTGATGGACAGGTGACAGGTACTCTGATGGGCAGGTGACAGGTACTCGGGTACTCTGATGGGCAGGTGAAGATAGTTCTAAAAAGGTATTTACAAGCTTCATTTTAATAAAATACTAACCCTGTTTGTTATGACTAGATATAATAGAAGGGTTGGCAGTAACAATTTCTAATTTTTTATTTCTACTAATAGCGACAGGATGGGGGGCAGAGACACAGACACAGGAGCTGACAGACAGGGTGGGAGGGAATGAGGAGGGCAGAGGAGAGCTGCGGATGACAAAGGGACGTAAACTGATCATGGTGATCAGGGCTCAGCAGCCATGATTATTGTGGTCAGTACAGAGAGGGGGACACAGGAAGTGGCAGGATCAGACCGATTTTTTACAGTTTAGAGAGGGGCAGAATAGACAGCACAAGCACTGTGCTGTTTAATCTGCTACAAGGGAACCTTTTTTTTTTTTTTAGGGTTGCAAACACTTTAAGACTCCCATCTCCACACCTGTGTCCAATAAATCAGATAGTTGCTCAAAACACGATATGTGGAGGTATCCTGTAACTGGCGTAATGCCTCATCTCTATAATCATCTGCATTAAGGTGCAAGTTGCACCCAAAAGTGGAACTTCTGCACATCTGTCTCTGTTTTTGGCAGGTACCCTGTCCCCACTTTCGTTGGACCTCGCTGCAGTGAGGTACATCAGAAGTCCAGTCCCCTCATCCTCCTTCCCCTGGTGCCTGGACAGTAAGAGCACAGCACGCTCCATGCATGTGCAGTAGGGACCCGGCTTCACGGCCGGGTTCCCTTACCAGCAATGGCAGTGGCAGCACCCGATAGCTGATAATAACATCAGCTGCGGTGCCGACATTGTTGGATACAGTATGTGTAGCTGCTGACTTTTAATTTTTAGAGGGGGGGTGGAACTCCACTTTAAGGATAACAATTGATCCAAACTAAATTATTTTGAGATTTTAGGCCGACAATGGCAGATCTTTCTGTCTTAGTTAATTTTTTTCTGCCAAAGTTTGGATCAGTTGTTATTTTCTCCCTAAGTTGTACAAGATCTTGCTCTACAAGGACCTGAAAGGTATAGCTGCACTCCTAGTGTTCACTGGATAGTAATATTTGTCACCCTTATACTATATGTGATGTCTTCATCAATACCATACATATCACCTGTGGTCTCCGACTGGAGCCCCTCAAGAGAGGACCTTACTACCTGGTCCTGAAAATCAAAAGTAGCATTATACAGTTCATGAGAGTCTCCAGGCGGGTCCCCTGGAGTGAAAAAAATTCACATCTAGCAAATTAAAGACCCTAAGAAGGTAAAGAGATTTCTGTAGGTAAGAAAGATGAGCAGTACCCCCAATATATATTATAAAATCTCGCTTAGTTACCACCTTTATTATCGTTACCATATCCAGTCCTACTCATATTATCACCCTCAGTTGAGCAAAGGTGCTCCGCCTGTTTAATTAAAGAATGTTGCACATTGGTTAACACAATGGTGTCTCCGCCTATGGCCTCCATGATATAAACCTTCTAACGCACAGCATGGGTACACCTTTGATAACGTCCATGACGAAACGCGTCAGTTGACCTCCACTGTGCATCATTACGTCATTCCGCCCACCACATCCGCACGTCACTTCCGGATCCCCATCAGCGTGTTGCCGAGCGTGTCTCCACTTGGGATAGGGAGCCCGCCTGGGACTTCCTCCTATCGGAGGTACACACAGACACACCGGATCCAATAGTTGACCTCCCACGGATGTTTATATGGTTCATCAAGGACTGACTTTTTATAGCGCCAATCTTCAGTTTTTATTGCCATTTTTACATTGCCGTTTTAGCACCGCTTTTAATTGGATATTCCCCTGCATTTTTGAATAAATTTATTTGTCCTTTACGAATTACACTATGGATTCCTTTCTCTGTTTCTTTATCTAAAACCGGATGGAAGATCACCCCAATGAAGTGGACCAACACAGGATTATTATACAGGCACTTGCTTTGGTAAGGAGGGGACCTACGGGGGAGCACGAGTGTAAAAATCACCTCAGTCACAGATGAAGTTGCATATATGATTTGTCACTTTGAAGCACTGAACACTTTATCAATTAATTTTTTTACCTCAAGTTATATGTTACACATCTAGAGAAGATCAAAAGTGTATGAACTGTCAGTTTGAAACATCAAGGACTTTCGCTGTTTAAAATAGTACCGCACAAAAGAAATATATGAAAAGAACGGAGTGTTTTATGAATATTTAAGGGTTACTACACCATGCATAACATCAGACTCTGGAATATGTGTGCATATTTTACATTCACATTCTAAATACCACATTGCGTACATATACTAGCACATGAGGACTAGCACATTTAATACTTTTTATTTATACATATTTTATCATTTATTGTTATATTTTATATGCACAGTGGATGTTGTTTCACATACCAGCACATGAACACTAGCACATTATTTTGATGAAGACACCTATTTTTTAATTATTATTTATTATGTATCTATTTTTTATGAGTATTACACAGAAGTTCACAATAGATTTTAACCCCTAAGGAGTTATCATATTGCATATATAAATAAATTAACACTGAGTATACCTAGATATAAGTACATGCAGCAGCGCCATATCCAACTTTACCAAAATCAGATTTCTGTAAGTGACAAAGCATGAGAAAGATTAATAACATTAGCAATAAAATCTGTAGCATCAGTCACCTGTATCAATCCTTTTTGCTTCTCGTTTGCCAAGGATAGTTTGGTCTTTTCGGAACCATGTCTCCCTCTCTTTGTTTTTCTTTTTTCTTTGTTTTGTTGGATTTGTTTCCCGATCTATCAAATTGTTTTTTTGGAAAATCCTTGGTGAAAACTGACGGCGCTGAACACCTAGAAGTGAGCGATGATCTCTCATCTATGGTATCAGAATGTTCAGACTGTGAATCTGATACATTGGGAGAGCTAAAGCTGATATGTCTCTGGCTCCTCCGCTGGTATCTTCTGCATTTCTTGAGAATTGAATGTGGTCTGTCAGTATTAACACGGGTGTAAATATTGCCTGATTGATAATATCGCACATTCCTTAAATATTTCTGCCTCTTATTGTTTATAATTTCTTATGACAGTTTGTCTAGGGATTGTAACTGCCTATTCATTACAATTTGATTCAGTTAGGAATATTATAACAAAATATTTACCCATATTGTCCACTGATAAAGATCTGGCTCCCATAGTGTCAGCAGGCTGTAAACTTTCCACAATGTTGAGTAGCATGTTGTCTCCCAGTTTATATCAGTCCAGATCTTACAAAAAAAATGGTTACAAACTATGGGTTCATACATTTGTGGTAATAACACATGTCGTTTTTGTGACTGCCACTCCAATCAGCATAAAAGTATTGTCTCCTGTGATACTGGGAAGAAGTTTTTGATTCAAGATTAGAGTTGATTGAACCTCTGGAAGTTCGGGTTCTGCAGGTTCGGGAACTTCGGGACAAAGTCCGGGTTCGGGTCCGGGCTTGACCCGAACTTTGACCCGGACCCCGAACCCCATTGAAATCAATGGGGACCCGAACTTTTAGGCACAAAAATGGCTATAAGAAAGTCCTGGAAAGTCCTAGAGGTCTGCAATAGGAAGGAAAATGGGGGTAAGGGTCGGACAAGTGCCCTACAAAGAAATGGGGATAGGGAAATAAGTTAAAATAATTTTTAAGCTAAAATCACATAAAAAAATTAAAAATGGAGCTGGATGTGGAGTTGGAGGTTGAGGAGGTGGTGAAAGTAGCAGAGGAGGAGGTAGCTAACACTGTTTTTTTTTATTTTTGGAATTTTTTTTTTTTTAAACCAGCTATTTAGATGCACTTTTTAATTTTGTGCAAGAAACAATAATCTGTCCCTTTAAGCAACAGAAGGAACCTCTCCCTATAGAACTAGGAGATGATTTTAGATTCTAAAATCATCTCCAAGTTGTACAGGGAAAGCCTCCAGCTGTTGCTTTAAGGGAAAGATTATTGTTCTAAAATCATCTTCAAAGTGTGTGGGAAAAGCCTGTTTCAGCCGCATAGAGCCATATTAGTGTTCTAAAATCATCTTCAACGTGTATGGGAAAAGCCTGTTTCAGCCGCATAGAGCCATATTAGTGTTCTAAAATCATCTTCAACGTGTATGGGAAAAGCCTGTTTCAGCCGCATAGAGCCACATTAGTGTTCTAAAATCATCTTCAAAGTGTGTGGGAAAAGCCTGTTTTAGCCGCAGAGAGCCATATTAGTGTTCTAAAATCATCTTCACAGTGTGTGGGAAAAGCCTGTTTCAGCCGCATAGAGCCATATTAGTGTTCTAAAATCATCTTCACAGTGTGTGGGAAAAGCCTGTTTCAGCCGCTTAGAGCCATATTAGTGTTCTAAAATCATCTTCAAAGTGTATGGGAAAAGCCTATTGCAGGGGCATAGAGCCATATTACTGTTCTTCCAGCCGCATAGAGAGCCTTATTATTGTTCTAAATTTTAGAACACTAATATGGCTCTCTGCGGCTGAAACATGCTTTTCCCACACACTGTGAAGATGATTTTAGAACACTAATATGGCTCTCTGCGGCTGAAACAGGCTTTTCCCACACACTGTGAAGATGATTTTAGAACACTAATATAACTCTCTGCGGCTGAAACAGGCTTTTCCTACACACTGTGAAGATGATTTTAGAACACTAATATGGCTCTCTGCGGCTGAAACAGGCTTTTCCCACACACTGCGAAGATGATTTTAGAACACTAATATGGCTCTCTGCGGCTAAAACATGCCTTTTCCACACACTTTGATGATGATTTTAGAACCCTAATATGGCTCTCTGTGGCTGAAACAGGCTTTTCCCACACACTGTGAAGATGATTTTATAACACTAATATGGCTCTCAGCGGCTGAAACAGGCTTTTCCCACACACTGTGAAGATGATTTTAGAACACTAATATGGCTCTCTGTGGCTGAAACAGGCTTTTCCCACACACTTTGAAGATGATTTTAGAACACTAATATGGCTCTATGCGGCTGAAACAGGCTTTCCCCACACATTTTGAAGATGATTTTAGAAGAATAATCTTTCCCTTAAAGCAACAGCTGGAACCTTTCCCTGTACAACTTGATGATGATTTTAGAACACTAATCTTTCCCTTAAAGCAACAGCTGGAACCTTTCTCTGTACAACTTGATGATGATTTTAGAAGAATAATCTTTCCCTTAAAGCAACAGACTCTACCTAGTCCAGTCAGATCGTTCTGTGCAGCAGGATGAGGTGTGCAATCTGTTCCTCAAAGCATCAGTACTAGTATCTCTCCCTAGTCCACAATCAGATTGTTCAGTAATGCAGGATGAGATGTTCTGCAATCTGTCCCTCACAGAGCCAGCAGCATACTCCCCCTAAACTATCCTGAGAGCATATGACATGCAGCACGATGACTCCAGCCCCATATAGAGACTGTGTCACATGGTACACTGGCCAATCACAGCCATGCCTTTAGTAGGCATGGCTGTGATGGCTTCTAGGGAAAACCAGTGAAACACTTGTTGATTGGCTGCCCTTGGCAGCTTTTCAACACGTGTAATAAAATACCAGAACCCCGGACCCCAACCCAGACTTTTTTTGAAAAGTTTGGGTTCGGGTACGGGTCCCGGACACCCAAAAGTTTGGTACGGACCCAAACTTTACATTTCGGGTTCGCTCATTTCTATTCAGGAATACATTCATTATGGCACCAGCAATGTTGTTAATGTTGGGGAGTGCAAACTTTGCAATAAGCAGTATTTGGGGTGTACATCAATACCCGTGAGAGCCAGCGTTAGTGAACATTTTCATGGGGCTTCATATATTATTGATAAAAAGGTATGCCAGGGCAGTGCACAGCCTGTAATTAGAGTTAGGGAAGAGTTATGCTTTTGAATATTGGACTCTGCAATTGGCTTTGCACATTTCTAAGTAAAGCATTTGAAACATTGTCCCTGCCTGGTCTGAAGTTTTAAAAGGGTGTAATTCAAGTAACCAGCATACACATAGTCCACCGAGTGGGTCTTAAACACATTGGGGTATGAAAATAACTGTGTGGAGTGGTGTAGTATAAGACACGAGTGGTTACCTAGGGTAAGAGAAGTTTTACAGCAGCCAGTCAATAGAGTTTACCAGGTATAGGTGGAACGGCCAATAGCAGCAAGGGAGAGGTTGTCTGCGTTTCTTCTATAGCAACAGGAGTAAACTCGCACTGCAGAGGTACCCATCCTGTTAAAGAATTAAGTGCCCAGGGCTTGGCTTGTCCCTCCTAAATGCAGATTACAGAGGAACTGTACATTGTCCCGGGGGCCCAAGAGTTAACTGGAGAACAGGTACAGTGCAAGTTTGCATGGTGTAGGTTCACCTCTAAGAATAGAGGTACACCTTAAAGCGGTAGTAAACCCGTCCATTTATCAGTGTAAAAACCAGTTCCATTTCCAGCATGTGCCGGAAATGTAACACTCCCATTGGTTGTGCTCTAAACCAAACTGTCAAACCATCCAATGGCTGGTGTCATAGCTGATCACATGTGCAGCATCATAGCAGTTGTAGATTAAACAGAGGCCAAGATGGCAGCTTCCTTGTCTGAAAATGATAGGAGGGTTTACTACCACTTTAAGGTCGAGTATTCACCCAAGGCAGCATCAGCCTTGTCCCAGGGCATTGTTGAAAATGGCACAAACTAAAAGGTACTCCACGTGTAGTAAAGTGACCCTGTACAAAGTGCCTAACATATTCCAGAAGAACCCACCCTGGGGTAAGCTTCTCGTGTGACCCTTGCTTGGTGCCCAATGAGGAGGGGAGCATGGAGGACATGACAAACAACTACCAACTGCCTGAACCCCCCCCCCCCCCCCTTTACACATGCTTTTTAATTCATGTCTAAAATACAGTACATAAAAAACTCAGGATAGTTGTGTGCCATTCTTCTAGATAGAATATTCTCATATTTACATTTTAGTGCAGAACACTTAGGAAAAGTGGTGTGAAAATAGTTTGAAGTGCACTTTACTTGAAAACATGTACAAAAAAAATGTTTAATGCTCATTATAGGAAAAAAAAGAAGTTGGAGGAAATTACTTCATAAAAGCAGGAACTTAATTTCCTGTAAAAACTCAGTTCATGTAGACCGCACATAAATCATATTAATGTATTAAACCACATTAAAAACATTCATTCTTCATTATTCTTCAATGCGCACGTCCCCTCCAGACATATTTCTCACTCTACAGGGTTCACATCCAACAAAGATAATTCTCACTCGGAAGTGTACACAACTTAGCAGCACTATCAAGAGTCAGCAGCTGGGCGACCAGGCATACAGTATCTCACAAAAGAGAGTACACCCCTCACATTTTTATAAATATTTTATTATATCTTTTCATGTGACAACACTGAAGAAGTTACACTTTGCTACAATGTAAAGTAGTGAGTGTACAGCTTGTATAACAGTGTAAATTTGCTGTCCCCTCAAAATAATTCAATGCACAGCCATTAAGGTGTAAACCACTGGCAACAAAAGTGACTACACCCCTAAATGAAAATGTCCAAATTGGGCCCAATTAGCCATTTTCCCTCCTCAGTGTCATGTGGCTCGTTAGTGTTACAAGGTATCAGTTGTAAATGGGGAGCAGGTGTGTTAATTTTGGTGTTATCACTCTCACTCTCTCATACTGGTCACTGGAAGTTCAACATGATATTTCATGGCAAAGAACTCTCTGAGGATGTGAAATAAAGAATTGTCGCTCTACATAAAGATAGCGTAGGCTATAAAAAGATTGCCAGGACCCTGAAACTAAACTCCAGAATGATGGCCAATACCATACAGCGGTTTAACAGGACAGGTTCCACTCACAACAGGCCTTGGCATTGGCGGCCAAAGAAGTTGAGTGCACGTGCTCAGCATTATATCCAGAGGTTGTCTTTGGGAAATAAACATATGAGTGCTTCCAGCATTGCTGCAGAAGTTGAAGGGGTGGGGGTCAGCCTGTCAGTGCTCACACCATACGCCGCACACTGCATCAAATTGGTCTGCATGGCTATTGTCCCAGAAGGAAGCCTCTTCTAAAGATGATGCACAAGAAAGCTTGCAAACAGTGTGCTGAAGACAAGCAGACTAAGGGCATGGATTATTGGAACCATGTCCTGTAGTGTGATGAGACCAAGATAAACGTATTTGGTTCAGATGGTGTCAAGTGTGTGTGGCAGCAACCAGATGAGGAGTACAAAGACAAGTGTGTCTTGCCTACAGTCAAGCATGGTGGTGGGGAGCTACAGTTCATTGAGGGAACCATGTACTCTGACATACTGAGACAGAGCATGATCCCCTCCCTTCGGAGACTAGGCTGCAGGGCAGTATTCCAACATGATAACGACCCCAAACACATCTCCAAGATGACCACTGCCTTGCTAAAGAAGCTGAGGGTAAAGGTGATGGACTGGCCAAGCATGTCTCCAGACCTAAACCCTAATGAGCATCTGTGGGGCATCCTCAATTAGAAGGTAGAGGAGCACAAGGACTCTAACATCCACCAGCTCTGTGATGTCATCATGGAGGAGTGGAAGAGGACTCCAGTGGCAACCTGTGAAATTCTGGTGAACTCCAGGACCAAGAGGGTTAAGGCGGGGCTGGAAAATAATGATGGCCACACAAAATATTGACACTTTGTGCCCAAGTTAGACATGTTAACTTAGGGGTGTACTCACTTTTGTTGCCAGCGGTTTAAACATTAAGGCTGGATTCACACCAGTCCGGTGCGAATTCCAGCCTGTCTGCTCCCGGGAAGGGGCAGAGCAGCTGTTTAGCGGCTCCTGTCCATTCCTACAGCGTAGCAGCTGCTGGGGGAGGGAGGGGGAGGCGCCACGAGCAGGGGAAAATATCCCTGTCCAGTGCGGAGTGCATCTCCATATTAGATGCGCTCCCATTGAACACAACGGGCTGGGAATTCGCACCGCATTGCAAAAAAACGCACACGTTTTTTGTGCAATGCGGAGTGCGAATGCACCGGACATATGTGAACCGGACACAGTGAAATCAATGTTTTTTCAAGTGTCCTGCGAATTGGATGCGGTTTAACCCGCATCCAATTCGCATAGGTGTGAACCCAGCCTGATGGATGTGTGTTGAGTAGAGTTGAGCGAACTGTAAAGTTTGGGTCCGTACCAAACTTTGGGGTGTCTATGACCCAGACCCGAACCCGGACATTTGAAAAAAGTTTGGGATCGGGGTACGGGTATTTTATCCCGCCTGTTGTATAGCTGCAGGCAGCCAATCAACAAGCGTTTCACTGGTTGGCCCTTAGAAGCCATCACAGCCATGCCTACTAATGTCATGGCTGTGATTGGCCTTTGCATCATGTGACCCAGCCTCTGTATAAGCTGGAGTCACGTAGTGCTGCATGTCACATGCTCTCAGGCTAGTGTAGGGAGAGGATGCTGCCGGCGCTGTGAGGGACAGAATGCACATATAATAACATCTCATCCTGCATTACAGAACGATCTGATTCTGGACTAGGTGGAGATTACTACTACTACTGCTTTGAGGGACAGATTGCAGATCTCATCCTGCATTACAGAACGATCTGGTTCTGGACTAGGTAGAGATTACTACTACTACTACTGCTTTGAGGGACAGATTGCAGATCTCATCCTGCATTACAGAACGATCTGATTCTGGACTAGGTAGAGTTTACTACTCCTGCTTTTAGGGACAGATTGCAGATCTAATAACATCGCATCCTGCATTACAGAACGATCTGATACCGGACTAGGTAGAGTCTACTGCTTTGAGGGACAGATTATTGTTCTAAAATCATCTCCTAGTTCTATAGGGTCAGGTTCCTGCTGTTGCTGTAAGGGACAGATTATTGTTCTAAAATCATCTCCTAGTGCTATAGGGAGAGGCTCCTGCTGTTGCTGTAAGGGACAGATTATTGTTCTAAAATCATCGCCTACTGCTATAGGGTTAGGTTCCTGCTGTTGCTGTAAGGGCATATTATTGTTCTTAAATCATCGCCTACTGCTATAGGGTCAGGTTCGTGCTGTTGCTGTAAGGGACAGATTATTGTTCTATAACCTTCTCCTAGTTCTATAGGGAGAGGTTCCTGCTGGTGCTGTAAGGGACAGATTATTGTTCTAAAATCATCTCCTAGTTCTATAGGGAGAGGTTCCTGCTGCTCCTGTAAGGGATAGATAACTGTTCTATAATCATCTCCTAGTTCTATAGGGAGAGGTTCCTGCTGGTGCTGTAAGGGACAGATTATTGTTCTAAAATCGTCTCCTAGTGCTATAGGGAGAGGTTCCTGCTGCTCCTTTAAGGGACAGATTATTGTTCTATAATCATCTCCTAGTTCTATAGGGTGAGCTTCCTGCTGCTCCTGTAAGGGACAGATTATTGTTCTAAAATAATTGCCTACTGCTATATGGTCAGGTTCCTGCTGTTGCTGTAAGGGACAGATTATTGTTTTAAAATTGTCTCCTAGTGCTATAGGTAGAGGTTCCTGCTGCTCCTGTAAGGGACAGATTATTGTTCGATAATAATCTCCTACTTCTATAGACAGAGAGGTTCCCGCTGGTGCTTTAAGGGACAGATTATTGTTCTATAATCATCTCCTAGTTCTATAGGGAGAGGTTCCTGCTGCTCCTGTAAGGGACAAATTAATGTTTTATAATCATCGCCTACTGCTCTAGGGTTAGGTTCCTGCTGTTGCTGTAAGGGACAGATTATTGTTCTAAAATCATCGCTTAATGCGATATTAGGTTAGATTCCTGCTTTTGCTGTAAGGGACAGATTATTGTTCTATAATCATCTCCTAGTTCTATTGGGAGAGGTTCCTGCTGGTGCTGTAAGGGACAGATTATTGTTCTATAATCATCTCCTAGTTCTATAGGGAGAGGTTCCTGCTGCTCCTGTAAGGGACATATTATTGTTCTATAATCATCTCCTAGTTCTATAGGGAGAGGTTCCTTCTGCTCCTGTAAGGGACAGATTATTGTTCTATAATCATTGCCTACTGCTATAGGGTGAGGTTCCAGCTGTTGCTGTAAGGGACAGATTATTTTTCTATAATCATCTCCTAGTTCTATAGGGAGAGGTTCCTGCTGCTCCTGTAAAGGACAGATTATTGTTCTATAATCATCTCCTAGTTCTATAGGGAGCGGTTCCTGCTGGTGCTGTAAGAGACAGATTATTGTTCTAAAATTGTCTCCTAGTGCTATAGGGAGAGGTTCCTGCTGCTCCTGTAAGGGACAGATTATTATTCTATAATCATCTCCTAGTTCTATAGGTAGAGGTTCCTGCTGGTGCTGTAAGGGACAGATTATTCTTCTAAAATTGTCTCCTAGTTCTATAGGTATAGGTTCCTGCTGCTCCTGTAAGGGACAGATTATTGTTCTAAAATCATTGCCCACTGCTATAGGGTCAGGTTCCTGCTGTTGCTATAAGGGACAGATTATTGTTCTAAAATCGTCTCCTAGTACTATAGGGAGAGGTTCCTGCTGCTCCTGTAAGGGACAGATTATTGTTCGATAATCATCTCCTAGTTATATAGGGAGAGGTTCCTGCTGTTGCTGTAAGGGACAGATTATTGTTCTAAAATCATCTCCTAGTTCTATAGGGAGAGGTTTCTGCTGCTCCTGTGAGGGCCAGATTATTTTTTTATAATCATCTCCTAGTTCTATAGGTAGAGGTTCCTGCTGTTGGTGTGAGAGGTGCATTTCTTGCACAAAAAAAGTGCGTCTACGTTGCTGTTTTCCAAAAAAAAAGAAAAATAATTTATTATTCTTTTTTTTGTATTAATAAATAGTGCTACATAGTACATTTGCGAGCAGAATGAGGAGAGCGTCAGAGCGGCTAACAATGCCTCCAGTTCCTTCACATTGTCTCCCTCTCGATCCCTTGATGAAAGCTCAGAGTTGCCACCTGAACCTCATGGCCATCTGTCTTTCACCTCAGCCCCTTGTAAATTAGCCAAGCAGTCTGAGCCCCAAGTCATGCAACAGGCTCTTATGCTTTTTGATGACTCTCCTGGTGTGCTTTCCTTGGGCGTTCCACATAGCCCTGCCCCAGAAGTGGAAGACATTGAGTGCACCGATGCCCATCCAGTTCTCTTGCAGGATGAGGACATGGAAACACCAGCGTAGCATGTCTCTGATGATGACGAAACAAAGTTGCCAACTGCTGCAGCTTTCCTCAGTTTGCAGACTGACAAGGAGGGCAGTGGTGAAGGGTGGGTGGAAGATGATGTGGATGAGGATGATGAGGTCCTAGACCCCACATGGAATGAGGGTCATGCGAGTGACGTGTGCAGTTTGGAGGAAGAGGTGGTGGTCGCACAGAGGCACCAGCACAGCAAAAGAGGAAGCAGGTTGCAAAAGTGGAGCGAGCGTCCCCTAGACAGTAGGCCTGCTACTACCCACTGCACCCAGGGACCTAGCACACCAAAGGCAGCTCAAAGGTGTTCCCCCGCGTGGCAGTTCTTCAGACAATGTGCTGACGACAAGACACAAGTGGTTTGCACGCTGTGCAATGATAGCCTGAAGCGAGGCATAAATGTTCTAAACCTGAGCACAACCTGCATGACCAGGCATCTAAATTCAATGCACAAACTGCATTGGAATAATTACCTCAAAATCTAAGAAAGGTCTCGGCCTCCTCCTGCTTCCTCTTCTGCTGCTGCCTCGGCCTCTTCCTCCACCTCTACAGTGACAGTGTCACCTGCCACCCAGCAAACAGAGCATGTGACAGCAACGCCACCATGTCCACCACTGTCCCCAAGCATTTCCACACAGTCCCATGAAAGCTTACAGCTCTCCATCTCCCAAACACTGGAGAGAAAGAGGAAGTACCCCCCTACCCACCCACGATCCCTGGCCATTAATGCTAGCATTTCAAAATTCCTGGCCTTTGAAATGCTGGCATTCCGTCTGGTGGACACGGACAGTTTTAAAAACCTGATGGCGGTGGCTGTCCCACAGTATGTGGTTCCCAGCCGCCACTACTTTTCCAGGTGAGCCATCCCTTCCCTGCACAAACAAGTCGGGGACAAGATCAAGTGTGCACTGCGCAACGCCATCTGTGGCAAGGTCCACATAACCACTGATACATGGACCAGTAAGCATGGGCAGGGATGCTATATATCACTAACTGCACACTGGGCAGATGTAGTGGTGGGTGGGCCTGAGGCGGCTAGCCGTTTGGCACATGTCCTTCCACCACAGAGGATTGCAGGGCATTTCTCTTTGCCTCCTCCTCCTATTGCACTTCCTCCTCCTCTACCACCTCCTCATCCACTCAGCGTAACACCTTCACCGCCAACTTCAGCACATCCAGGGGGAAATGACAGCAGGCCCTTTTAAAACTGATATGTTTGGGGGATAAACCCCACACTGCACAGGAGCTGTGGATGGGCATTGAACAACAGACCGATGAGTGGTTGTTGCCACTGAGCCTCAAGCCCGGCCTGGTGGTGTGTGACAATGGCCAAAATCTTGTAGCGGCTCTGGGCCTAGCCAGTTTGACGCACATCTCTTGCCTGGCGCATGTGCTGAATTTGGTGGTACAGAAATTTTAAAAAACTACCCGGATATGTCAGAGCTGCTGCAGAAAGTGCGGGCCATCTGTATGCGCTTTTGGCGTTCTCACCCTGCTGCTGCTCGCCTGTCTGCGCTGCAGCAGAACTCGGCCTTCCCGCTCACCGCCTCCTATGCGACGTTCTCACAAGGTGGAACTCCACCTTGCACATGCTGGAGAGACTGTGCGAGCAGCAGCAGGCAATAGTGGAGATTCAGCTGCAGCACGCATGGGTCAGTCTCTCTGCGGAACAGCACCACTTCACCACCAACGAGTGGGCCTCCATGCGAGACCTGTGTACCGTATTGCGGTGTTTCGAGTACTCCACCGATGCCGATGATGCTGTTCTCAACGTTACTATCCCACTTCTATGTCTCCTTGAAAAAACACTTTGGGCGACGATGGAAGAGGATGTGGCACAGGAGGATGAGGAGGAGGAAGAGGGGTAATTTCCACGGTTATCAGGCCAGAAATTCACAAGTGGCTCGGAGGGTGGGTTCCTGCACCAGCATAGGCCAGGTAAAAAATATTCAAGCCAGGGCACAGTTCTGGAGGATGAGGAGGATGAGGAAGATGATGAGGAATAGGAGGAGGAACCGCAGCAGGGTGGCACCCAATGCAGCTCGTGGGCATCACTGGAGCGTGCTTGGGGGAATACGGAGGACACAGATGGTACAACACCTCCCACAGAGGACAGCTTGTCTTTGCCTCTGGGCAGCCTGGCACACATGAATGACTACATGCTGCAGTGCCTGCGCAACGACAGCCGAGTAGCCCACATTGTAACTTGTGCCGATTACTGGGTGGCCACCCTGCTGGATCCCCATTACAAGGACAACCTGCCGTCCTTAATTCCCTCACTGGAGTGTGAGAGGAAGATGCGCGACTACAAACGCACACTGGTAGACGCACTGCTGAGGGCATTCCCAAATGACATCGGGGGCTCAGTGGAAGCACAAGGCGAAGGCAGAGGAGGAGGAGGAAGAAGCCACCAAAGCAGCTGTGGCACCGCCAGCACCTCAGAAGGCAGGGTTATCATGGCCGAATTGTGGCAAAGCTTTGTCAGCAGCCCGCCACAACAAACAGCACCACCAGCTGATAGACAATGTCTTATCAGGAGGCAGCATTTCAGCAACATGGTGGAACAGTATGTGTGCACACGCCCACACATACTGACCGATGGGTCTGCCCCATTCAACTTCTGGGTCTCCAAATTGGGCACATGGCCTGAGCTTGCCCTTTATGCCTTGGAGGTGCTGGCCTGCCCTGCAGCCAGTGTATTGTCAGAACATGTGTTTAGCATGGCAGGGGGCGTTATCACAGACAAGCGCAGCCGCCTGTCCACAGCCAGGGTGGACAAGCTAAAGTTTATTAAAATGAATCAGGCATGGATCCCACAAGACTTGTCTGTACCTTGTGCAGAATAGACATTTAGACCGGCCTCACACAGCCATTGGTATACTTGTTTTTTTTAAATATGCCTCAATATTTTGGGGGCTACCCCAATTAGAAAAAAAAACAAACAAACAACAAAAAGTGTTGGTTACCTCCTCCTCCTCCTCCTTCTCCTCCTCCACCACCGCCACTTCCACCTACACTGCCAAGGTCATGGCCTAGTCAACCTCTAGGCTCCTACTCCACATCAACCCCCCCTTCCCTTTTTTATTTTTTTCATTTGATTTTAAGTTATTTTCCCTATCCCCATTTTTTTTATAGGGCACTTGTCCTACTCTTACCCCCATTTTATTTCCTTTTGCAGCCCTCTAGCACTTTCCATGACTTTTTTACAGCCATTTTTGTGCCGAAAAGTTTGGGTCCCCATTGACCTCAATGGGGTTTGGGGTCCGGGGTCAAGTTTGGGTAAAGTTCGATCCTGAACTTTTTCGCGAAGTTCAGCCGAACCCGCCGAACCTGAACATCCAGGTGTTCGCTGAACTCTAAAAATAATCTGTTAGTAAAAGCAGCACACATTACACACGATAGACATTGCTAGGCACACATTTAATCCCTTGATCGTGTCCTTAGTACAGTGACAGTGTATAGTATTATCACTGATCACTGTATTAGTGTAACTGGTGACGTCAGTGGCAGTTAGTCAGTTCCCCCCAGCATCAGTTAGTGTCAGATTTCCCGCTGCACTATTGCAGTCCCATTATAAGTCGCAGATCAATGCAATTAGTAGTATAATGAATAAGTTAAAATTCCAATCTACATACACATTAGTTTGTAGACGCTAATACTTTCACACAAACCAATCAATATACACTTTTTATTGGATATGTTTATAGCAGAAATTAAAAAATATTGGTTTTTTTTCAAAATTTTCAATTTTTTTCATTTATATCACAAAAAATAAAATACTCAATTATGATCAAATACCGCCAAAAGAAAGCTCTATTTGTGTGAAAAAAAATTATACAAATTTTGTTTGGGTGCAGTGTTGCATAACTGTGCAACTACTAATTAAAATAGTGCAGTGCTACATAGCAAAAATGGCCTGATCATTGGTGCAAAACCTTCCGGAGCTGAAGTGGTTAAATCTTGGTTTATGTTACAGATTTGCATCAGCTGTTACTGAGGAAATGTACGAACTATGTATGAGCTTCTTTTACATACTCACCTGTGTCTATGTCCAAAATAAAGAAATAAAAATATATAAATACATATCAATTGGCAGATGAAACAGCTCCTATATGTGTACTTAATCTGTATACAGTATGTATCTCAGCAGATTGAAAGAAAAAAGAAATGACTCGATTTCCCCATCCACACATTTGATTTGGATGTGGGAATTCTGCCCCCTGAAGTATTGTATTCTTGCAGCTGAGGGACTTACTTGCCATTAGAATACACTGAC
This sequence comes from Glandirana rugosa, assembly GCA_018402905.1. NCBI lineage: Eukaryota > Metazoa > Chordata > Amphibia > Anura > Ranidae > Glandirana > Glandirana rugosa. The sequence continues at coordinate 536,951 of BLSH010404510.1, read as the reverse complement.
CAGCATTGCCAGCAATTGCAATATTAATCCATGTATTGCCAATTTGAATGTTTTGGATAGAGTGGAAAGGATTAAGGACCTTTTAACGTAATTGTAAAGGCTTGTTTTTTTTTTTTTTTAAATAACAAACATGTTATACTTACCTCCTCTGTGTAGCTGGTTTTGCACAGAGTAGCCCGGATCCTCCTCTTCTTGGGTCCCTCTTTGCTGCTCCTGGCCCCTCCTCCTATAGAGTGCCCCCTCAGCCAGCAGCTTGCTTCAGGGGGCACCCGAGCCGAATCAGAGCTCCATGTGTCTATTCAGACACAGAGCCCCGACCTGGCCCCAGCTTTCTCTCCCCTGATTGGCTGACTGATTGACAGCCGTGGGAGCCAACGGCCCCGCTGCTGTGTCTCAGCCAATCAAGGGGAGTCTCCTGGATGGCTGAGGGGATTCTGGACATCGCTGGAGAGAGAAGGGGCTCAGAGTATGTAATTAGTGGGTGCTGGGGAGGCTTCTACACACAAAATGTTTTATATCTTAATGCATAGAATGCATTAAAGTGATGCTAAACATTCACATTTTTTCGCCTATATCTGTTACTAAATAATAGCATTACATGAGAAGTCTAACCTTTTTGTGTCATTTTCACTTCTAAGTTTGTTATTCAGGCTCTGTTTTTCCCATTTCCAGTTGTCCTGTTTGCTGGGTGACCCATGTATTGCCGATCTCATGTGTCAAAGCACATGGGAGGCAGAGCTACAGTGTCCTCTGTGCCCGGGGGCACAGTGAGTGTGGACCCAGCAAACAGGACAACCGGAAATGGGAAAAATGGAGCCTGAATAAAACAACTTAGAAGCGAAAATGACACAAAAGGTTAGACTTCTCATGTAATGCTATTATTTAGTAACAGATACAGGGAAAAAAACTCCTTTAGCCATTTCCGGACTGCCAGCCGGCATTATATGACGGTACTTTGCAGATAGCTACCATAACCCCGGTATCACTTTAACCACTTCGGCCCCGGAAGGATTTCACACTTTAGGACCAGAGCAGTTTTTGCGATTAGGCCCTGCATCACTTTAACTGACAATTGCTCGGTCGTGCAATGTTGTACCCAACAAAATTTGCGTCCTTTTTTTCCCACAAATAGAGCTCTCTTTTGGTGGTATTTGATCACCTCTGCGTCATTTCTGATCGCCGCTCTAAACAAAAGAAGAGCGTCAATTTTGCAAGAAAACACAAATTTATTACTTTTTGCTAAAATATAAATCCAAAAAAAAAATATAAAAAAATCTTGTTTTCCATCGGTTTTGGCAGATTTATATTCTTCCTCATATTTTTGGTAAAAAAATCACAATCGGCGTTTATTGATTTTGCACAAAAGTTGCCGCGTTTACGGACGATGAGAATTCATTTCTGGGGTTTTCATTTTTTTTTTACTAGTAATGGTGGCGATCTGCGATTTTTAGCGGTACTGCGATATTGCAGCGGACATGTCGGACCATTTTGACTCTTTTTTGGGACCATTGGCATTTATACAGCGATCAGTGCTATAAAAATGCACTGATTACTGTGTAAATGCCATTGGCGGTGAAAGGGTTAACCTGCAGGGGCGCTCTAAGGGTTATCTGTGTTCCCTGGGCATCTTCTAACTGTGTGTGGACTGCCCTGGCTGGGGAAAGGGGATGATCACGGCTTCCATATACAGGAAGCCTGTGATCATCGCCTTCCCCCTCTAACAGAACGGAGATCCGTGTTTACTTACATGGATCTCCATTCTTTCACTGCGGGGGGCCATCGCGGGTAGCCGGCGGTGACTGAGTCCACCCTACCCACTCCCCAGCCCCCCACACACAGTGAGTGCTAGTTATCGCAGCCGCCATCGCATGGTGGCAGTTTGCGATAATGAGCCACTCTGTCGCCGTCAGACTGTGGTCGGCGGTCGGCAAGTGGTTACACAGCGGGCGGCCTGCCTGCAGATTAAAAGTGGTCTCTGCGGTGGATTTTCTGTGAGATCACTTTTATCGGGGGGTGAGAGAGGTGCCCCCCGCAACTTTCCCGTCATCTCCGCTGCTTACCGCACCCGCCTGTTATGGCGGAGATGATTGGTCTTCTATCCTCAGAGTATGGATATCGAGTGAGCGGAAGATGTGGCACGCTCAGCTCTATAGCATTGAAGGGCGGAAGCGAAAACAAACATCACTTCCGCCCAATGCTCTTAACCACTTCAGCCCTGGAAAGATTTACCCCCTTCCTGACCAGAGCACTTTTTGCGATTCGGCACTGTGTTGCTTTAACTGACAATTGCACAGTCGTGGGCCGCTGTATCCAAACTAAATTGATGTCCTTTTTTTCCCACAAATAGAGCTTTCTTTTGGTGGTATTTGATCACCTCTGCGGTTTTTATTTTTTGCGCTATAAACAAAGAGAGACAATTTTGAAAAAACCCAATATTTCTTACTTTTTGCTATTATACATATCAAAAAATAAAAAATAAAAAACACATTTATTTATCAGTTTAGGCCGATATATAGTCTTCCTCATATTTTTAGTAAAAAAAAAATCGCAATAGGCGTATATTGATTGGTTTGCGCAAAAGTTGCCACGTTTACAAACTATGAGAATTAATTTATGGGGTTTTTATTTATTTATTTTTTTAGTAATGGTGGTGATCTTTGATTTTTATACTGCGACATTGCGGCGGACATGTTGGACACTTTTGACACTTATTTGGGACCATTGGCACTTATACAGCGATCAGTGCTATGAAAATGCACTGATTACTATGTAAATGTAACCGGCAGGGAAGGGGATAACACTAGGGGGCGATCAAAGCATTAACTGTGTTCCCTGGGATGTGTTACTGTGTGGGGGCTGGGCTGACTGGGGGAGGAGAGTGATCGCTGCTCCCATATACAGGGAACATATGATCACTCTCCTCTCCCCTGTCAGAATGGGGATCTGCTTGTTTATATTAGCAAATCCCTGTTCTGTCACTGTGGGGGGGGGGGGGCGATCGTGGGTAGCCGGCAGACAATGAGTCCACCCTACCCACTCCCTGGCTTCCCTGCTACACAATGAGTGTGCGAGCATGCCTCCAGTGGTATGCGCGTGCCCACGATCCCACAATCCTGTGGCCGCCGTCAAGTGACGATGGTTCGTGCAGGAGAGCCATGTTGCTGCCGTCAAGCCACGGTGGGCAGTCGGCAACAGGTTAAAGAGAAACATTTTTTTTTTTTTTAATTCTATTTAATTTTTTTTTTCTATTGCATTTTAGTGTAAATATGAGATTTGAGGTCTTTTTGACCCCAGATCTAATATTTAAGAGGTCCTGGCATGCTTTTTTTTCCATTACAAGGAATGTTTACATTCCTTGTAATAAGAACTAAAGTGACCCAATTTTTTTTTTAAATGGACGGTGTAAAAATACAAAATAAAAAGTAAAATAAATAAGAAAAAAATATTTAAAGCTGAGCCGAGCTCGCACGCAGAAGCGAACGCATATGGAAGTCTCGCCCGCATATGAAAACATTCTTCAAATTACACATGTGAAGTATCGCCGCTATTGTTAGAGTGATAGAAATAATTCTAGAACTACACCTCCTTTGTAACTCAAGACTGGTAACCTGTAGAAATTTTTAAATGTCACCGCTGGAGATTTTTAAGTGCCATTCCATAAGAGGGCACAATTTTGAAGCATGACATGTTGGGTATCAATTTGGCTAACTTTACTGTTGTCTAATTCTTTAATTCAAAAAAGTGGATTTTTTCCCAAAAAAATGCGCTTGTAAGACTGCTGCGCAAATACGATGCGACGTAAAATACTTCAACAACCGCCATTTTATTCTCTAGCGTGTTAGAAAAAAATATATATAATGTTTGGGAGTTCTAAGTAATTTTATAGCAAAAAAACTGATTTTAACTTGTAAACACCGAATCTCAAAAAGAGGCTCGTCCTTAAGTGGTTAACCTGGTATTGGCAGGTTCAACAGTGCCTGGATGAATACAAAACAAGTAGGCTGTTCTTCCCCGATGCATTTCAAATCTTGATGTTCACATACCTTTAAGATTTTATCTTAATTATAAAATAGTTAAAATTAAGATATACTGTAAATGAACAATATGGGTAAGGATGGTTGTCAGGATTATATCCTTTACTTTAGCTCCAAAGTATTGTGTGAATAATGCATAAGTAACAAAGCAAAGGAGCCCTGAATCTCATGTTTACATTTTTTACTAAATAGAATGTGGTCAGAGAATGGAGAACATCAAAAAGCATCTCTTTCATCTGTCAGAACTGTACATCATGCTAATACTATAAAGGAGAGAAGCCGAAGTTCTTCAAGCCTTGCTTCAGAGCATTTTCTCATAGGAATCATACGCAAACAAAATGAACTGATCCACACAGCTGACTTAGCCTTTTTTACTTGTTTTCAAACATTTTATTTATTAAGCATACTTTGGTGCATGTTGAAAGGAAACGAAACAATGAATACGTAATAAGTGTGTTATGAAACCTCGATTTCATTTCCTATATTAGGACTGTTGGTAGGAATGGGTATAACAAGTAAATGTCATATAGAATTAAAATTGATAAAATATTAATTCTATTTTAGAATTTCCATACACTTGTAGTTCTAAACTTTACGTAG
>BLSH010404510.1:498604-521001 GCA_018402905.1 Glandirana rugosa | reverse complement strand
CCGATACGTTTCACCACCGCATTGTTTAAACCGCCCCTATGCAGAAGGAATGAGAAGAATATCTTTCCACCTCAAAACCAGCGGCAGTTAAACAGCGCCAAAAGACTGCCACAAATTGAAATTTGGATAATGCAGCACCGTTGAGACGAATGAGGAAAGCCCAGCAGGGCGATTCTGTAAATATTGTACCACTGTGGTAACCAGGCAAATGGGAGAGCCATGCACCCAGAGCAGCTGAAAAAACGCACCTCTACTGGTCTGATCTGTCTTGGATCAGCGGATAAACAGGACTACCGAACAGCCGTCACAGCAGACATCCTCTGCTGGCAGGCCCTCATGAGTGGCTTTAGACGCACTAACCAATTCACTGACCCTGAGGACTCCGTAAAATGCTACGGCAAAAGCTGCCCAAAACAGCAGCACTTTATAACTTGAAGAGCATACAGAGCACAGCTGTAGAAACAAGGCCCACAGTATATCAAAAGTAAATGGCGTCAGGCGTCTTGGAAACTTTGCAATAACCTCTTATGGCCTGTTAAACCAAGAAGTCCTTGGTGAAATCCTGTATACCCCATAACTTGAACCAGAAGGCCAAACCGGCCAACTTGCGATTAATGGCAGAAAATGACACTCCCTCTGCAAAATTCACACCAAATGAAATAGATTAAAAGGTGTCTGACCTCCGGACTGACCATGTCCACCCCTGCTCGATTCATAAGCTCCCCCCAATCCCGCCAGACCTTGTAGTGCAAAGACCATGTCGCCTCACTCAAGGAATTATGAATGAATCCGGAGACGATTCCAATGCAATTTCCCACAGCCGCCGTATACAAGAACATGTCCAACTGAAAGCGAGACAAAGCATCAGCCAAAGTATTTTTCATCCCTGGAAGATGAACAACAAACAAAAAGACATTTAATTGAAGACAACTCAAAACAAGATGCCGAAGAAGCCGAATTACCGGCGGAGAAGACCCTGACAGATGATTAATGACTTGGATGATGCCAAGGTTGTCACAGTGTAGCCGAACCTTCTGGTTGCGAAAGGACTCCCCCCATACCTCTATGACAACTAAAACTGGAAAGTTCAAGAAGAACTAGATTCTTCAAAAAAAAACTGCCTCCTGCCATGCAGCAGGCCAGCATTCTGCACTCCACTGAACCCCAAAGCATGCGCCGCAACCAGAGGAGCTGGCAGCATCTGTGTAAAGGTCCAGATCGCAGTTACTGATTGGCCCATTCATGCAGAGGGACCGCTCCATTAAACATCTCCAGAAACACATGCCACACCTGAAGATCTGCTCTGTGCTACCTACTCAATCTTATAAAATGCCTGGGGGAGTGCACCCACAACAACCAAAAAGCTGACTCAATGCCAGTCTTAGCCAAATGTGTGCCGCGACTGTAGTGCCTCACCCAATAAACTGCATCAAATGAAGTATAGGACACCGCACATGCATGCGGGTCTATGGAATTGTTAACAGACCCACCCTTCGGGAAAAAACGATGATGGATGAAGCGGAAATTATTTGGTACCTTCTTTGGAACTATGCCCAACGGTGAAACCACCAAACGTTCCAGGGGAGGTGACCCATTGACACTTCCTTGAAATCACCTCAGAGTGAAAATACGCGGACTGCAAATTATCAGACATGGGCGAAATTTGGGCCAGTGAACAAAGAATCAAGAAACCCTATGAAAAAACAGCCTCCAAAAACAATCTGGGTATCTATTTAGAAAGGGGGGCATCCTGTCCACCCTCACTGGAGTCTTGCCTCTTTCCTGTAGTGTCACCGGAATGGCACTTTCCAGGCTTGAAGCAGCAAAACAGGGGGTGGGCCCCTCCGCAGCCAGAGCATGCATGCTTAAAGCGGCAGCTGGTGCCGAATCTACAGGCACCTTAATTGAATTGCCAACAAAATCCATGCCATTTTGTGGCCGGCTGTCCAGGGGCTGACGGACTCCAGGCCGCTCCTGGAAAAAATGAAGTGCTGATGTCCTTATGATCCCAGCGTAACAATGGCCCAATGGCTTTTCGTTGACGAAACTGTTCGTTGAAACGCAGCCAAGCCATGCCACCATAGACCCTATGGGCCTCGCTAATGACATCCAGGTAGCAAAAAAGTGGGGAAGAATTCTTAGGAAACTTTTACCCAATGACACTCGCAAGAATAGCAAAGGCCTGGAGCCAGTTCCCAAACGTTCGCGGAATCAAGCAGTACCGACGCTTCATCTTCCCTCTTGGATTCCTCAGGTTTAATCCTATCAAGGTAAAACTTCTCCAGAGGCAACAACGTGAAAATCTCCACTTATTCGGCCCACCATATTTTTTCCCTCACCTCCGGTTTAAGATGCGTACCTAAAGGGCCCTTGAAACAGACATGCACCTCACATTTTGCCACATCGGCCAAGCGAATGGTGTCAGAACCCTTACCCGCACCCCTCGACGCTTCAGAAGAAATCGCACCCATGATTCCAGAAACCCCTAAGTCCCCCATCACCTCTGGAGCTGTACTAGAACTGGATGCAGCAGCCAGCCCCATTAGACTGGGAACAGTTATGTATCCTGGAGGATCCTGCGGCCAGGCCGACACAAGCGAGGCGCTAGAAGGGGCACTAACATCAAACTGTTGCACCAGGAAATGCATCCCCCGCAAGCCTGTAGCCATCCCTGACCCACTGGGAACCTGTCCCGCTGTGTTGGTGGTGGGGGGTCCTACTATGAAGGGAGGAGTGCCCAAACCCGCTGTGGTGCCCTGACCCACTCCCACTCCCATCAACGAAGACAAAGCATCCTGAACAGAAGAAAAGGGTTTAGAGGTGCACTTACCAGGCTGCCTAGGATCAGACCCCACACCTGCAGTTCCAGAATCCACTGCTGGAGAACAACGGGAGCGCTCAACAGAGCTCAGCGGCTCCCCCTCGGACTTGGAGGACTCGTGCATCTGACGATTTTCCAAAAGCCGTTGGTCCGGCACGGCTGCATCAACCGCAGGACCTGACCACTGGGCTGAAGACGCAGACTTCCTCCTCTTCACCCCAATGCTGCTAGAAGGGGGGTTCCTCTGTGGCCTGCACTCCGGGAAGGGCCACTGCTGTGGGGGGGGGAGAGTCTCCAGCCGATCCTGACGACTGGCCAGAACCTGCAGCTGGGCCTCTCCCATGTCTGTGAGGGGGGATTCCGGCCACTCCTGCTGTCAGGCTGGAAACAGCAGCACGTGATCTCCCAGTTCTGTGAGAGGGTCTCCGGCCCCTCCTGACGACTGGCTATAACCCACAGTGCGTCCTCTCCCTCGTGGAGCTACCTCCTGTCAGGTTCTGTTATAGAGGCCAAGATGCTGAGAGGGCTCCCCTTGCAGCTAAGTGCAGTACGTCTCTGGGGATGGAACAGGGAACACAGTGCCCAAAGAAACACGGTTTGCCAGGTGCTTGCATGAAGTCTGCAGAGCCGATCGCCCAGAGGTGGCTGTAGCAGGCTGGAAGCACTGGAAGACTGGAAGTTCTGAGGTTTTTGACAAGGGAGAAGCCAGAAGCAGAGCCAGGGGTCATACACATTAGATCAGTCAAGGAGCACAACAGGAGCAAGCCTGTGTCAGGTATGGAAGACAGGGTAAGCAGGGTCACAAGCCAGGCCGGGGTCAAATGCTGAGAGAAGGTCAAGGCAAGCCGGGTCGGTAACGGGAAGTCCACAGATCAGGATACAGAGGCACAGGTACATGGATTAGCTGAGATAATCCAGCAACATCAGATTGTTAGTAGCAGCTTTAAACAGGCAGCTTGGCACCAACATATGTCACAATGAGCACGCCTGTTAGCGCTAGCGCACATGCATGTGCACCTGTGTGCGATGCGCGCACACATGGGAGCTCTTTGTGCCCATCCATGTTGGTTATGGGCAACATTGCCATTGCTGCCACGAGCATCTCCCTAACAGTGCCCCCCCCCCAAGGAGCAGCCTCTGGTTTCCCAAACGGGCCCATTTTTATGTGTTGCGGAAGTTCTGTAGCAGTCTAGGGGCATGTATGTTTCCTGCAGGTTCCCAAGAATTTTCCTCTGAGGAATAGCCCTTCCACTTAACAAGGGATTGAATTTTCCTACCTCTCTTCCGGCAGTCCAGGATGGCTTCCACTTCATACTCATGTCATTCCTCATAATGACTGATAGAGGTGGCAACTCTTATCTCCCCGGGAATGGGCTAGGTACAGCTGGTATCAACAAGGAGACGTGGAACACCGGGTGGATCTTGTAGGATACGGGTAGAGCAAGTTCAAAAGCCACGGGGTTCACTTCTCTTTTAATCACAAACAGGCCCAAAAATTTTGGCCCCAGTTTCCCGGAAGGACAAGAAAGTTTGAGATTAAAAGAAGACAACTATACCTTGTCTCCCACCTTGTAGATGGGATTCCCTCTTCTCCTTTTGTCATATTGTTTCTTGCAATCCTCTTGCGCCTTTCGTATGGTTTCCTGGAGGACCTGGTAGTTGGTTTGGTTAAGGTTTATTCTATCTTGTACAGCTGGTACCTGGGATTCAGCAACGATGTTTGGCAGGAAGGAGGGGTGAAACCCATAGTTGGCCCAGAAGGGTGTCTGATTGGTGGCCCAGTGTACAGAATTATTGTATGTGAATTCAGCGCATGGCAGTAAAAATGCCCAGTCATCTTGAGAAAAGGAACAGAAGCAGCGTAGGTATTGTTCCAAAGTTTGGTTTGTCCTTTCTGTTGGGCCATTATTCTGAGGATGGCAGTCAGAGGATAGAAAGACTTCAATGGACAAGATCTTGCAAAAGATTTTTCCAAAGGCCGGAGGTGAACTGCACCCCTCTATCAAAGACAATGTTATTAGGTAGCCCATGTAGCCTGACTATTTCTTTGGTAAGGATTTTTGCCATGTCCAAGGAGGAGGGTGTGCCCAACATGGGCAGGAAGTGTGCAATCTGGGATAGCCGGTCCACCACCACCAAGATGGTTGTGAAACTCTCTGATGGAGGCAGATCAACTATGAAGTCCATAGATATATTCTTCCAGGGTTGTTCTGGAACCGGAAGCGGCCTTAACAGACCCCAAGGTTTTGCATTGGTGCCCTTATTACATTGGCATGTGACACACAAGTTTATGTACTTCTTGCAATCAGACTTCAGGTAGGGCCACCACAAGTATTGCTGGATAAGGGCAATCGTCTTCCGCACACTGAAGTGCCCGGCAAGCTGGTGATCATGAAACCTCTTTAGAGCTTGTAATCTGACTTCCTGAGGGACTAAAATTTTGTCCTGGTGCCACAGGAGACCTTCATGATTTCTCAGAGATTAAGTTTCTGGTTCTGTACACTGGAGAGAGCCTTGCTCAATAGAATCCCTTAAGTCGGGTTGAATCAGAAGAAAATTTTGAGTGGACAGGATTGTTCCCGGGGGGGGTTTCTTCTGGCACGTCTAGGAACATCTGAGAGAGAGCATTGGCCTTTCCGTTCTTAGATCCTGGATGGTAGGTAATGTGAAAATTGAATCTAGAAAAGTATAATGCCCATCAAGCTTGTCAAGGTTTCAAACGTCTGGCGGTTCTTCGAGCAAGTATCTCCACTCTTCCAAAGCTGTTTTTATCGCCAAAAGTTCTCGATCTCCCACATCATAGTTTCTTTCAGGTGGGGTCATTTTCCATGAGGAACAATCTACAGGGTGCAGAAGTGACTTAGGAGCTTGTCGTTGAGACAGGATGGCTCCTGTGGCCACCTCTGAAGCATCAACTTCCAGTACATAAGGTAAAGTGGGGTCAGGATGCTGGAGAACAGGTGCAGAAACAAATACAGACTTGAGTTTGTCAAAAGCTACCTGGGCTTCAGAAGACCATAGGAAATAGGAACCTTGGCGCATTAACTGGGTAATGGGTGCAATGATGGCAGAAAAGTTCTTGACAAATCTTTGGTAAAAGTTTGCAAATCCAATAAACCTCTGGACACCCTTTTTGTCTGATGGAGGTGGCCATTCCAGTATGGCTTTCACTTTATGGGGATCCATAGCAATTTCCTCTGTAGAAATAATGAGTCCCAGGAACTGAATTGACCCTTTTTCAATGTCACATTTCTCAGCCTTGACTTACAATCCATGTGTCCGTAGGGTAGATAATACTTTTTTTATGTGTTCTCTGTGGATCGCTAGAGTGGCTGAAAAGACAAGGATATTGTCTAGATACACAATGATGAAATTGTCCAGATACTCTCGGAAAATATCGTTCACAAAGTGCTGGAACATGCCTGGGGCGTTACGGAGTCCAAACAGCATCACCAGGTACTCAAAGTGACCGAAACATATATGGAATGCCATCTTCTATTCATCCCCCTCACGTGTACGAACAAGGTTGTAAGCGCCCCGTTCAGTTTGGAGAAGATTTGAGTGGTATTGAACCTTTGAAATAATTCTGGGATGAGGAGAAGTGGATAATGATTCTTGATGGTAATTTTATTCAGTTCTCTGTAATTCACACATGGTCTCAAAGTCTTGTCTTTTTTTCTACAAAGAAAATGCCAGCACCCGCAGGAGATGAAGATGGGCGAATGAACCCCTTTTACAGATTCTCATTAATGTATTGCCGTAAAGTTTCAAGCTTAGTCTCTGAGAGGAGAAAGATACGACCAAAGGAAATCTCAGAACCTGGAAGTAACTCAATTGGGTAATCGTAGGGATGATGAGGAGGAAGGGTATCAGCTTTCTTTTTATCAAAGACATCCAGGAAATCTTGGTAAGCAGGTGGCATGAGTTGACTGGTACTGGAAACTGGTTGTAGAGTCAAACAGCTAGAAAAGTCTTTGGAAGCAGGAGTCAGGCAGTGCTGTTGACAGTACATCGAAGTGAAGTGGACTTTATTCTTGAGCCAGTTAATTTGAGGGTTGTGCGCTTGAAGCCACGGAATTCCCAGGATGACTGCAAACATGGGGGAGCACAAAATATCAACACGTACCAACTCCCGATGGCCAGAGTCGGTCACTGTAAGGAGAGGTACAGTCTAGCCCAGAACTGAGCAGAGAGCCATCGGCCAGATGTACTGTCAGCTGTTGTTTTTTCATAGCAAGGGGAATTCCAAGTCTCTTAGCCAAGGTCAGGGCCAGGAAGCAGCTTGTTACGTACCAGGTAGTGAGCCTGATGGCAGGGGATGGCCTCTCCTACGTCCCCGGTTCGAGGGACCGCTGGGAGTGAGACAGCGGCCACAGGAGCACAGTGAGGTATGAGTGCCTGTGGTAGTTCGGTAATGTCCACCAGCTGGAGGTCCGTAGGATTGCTGGAGATGGAGATGACCTACATGGCTATAGGTGCAGCCAGGAAGTAGCAGTCCGGAAGAAGCTGGATAAAACTTGCAGAGCTGGAAGCTGCAGAGGTCTGGGTGGCCACAGACACTGTAGAAGAGTCAGGTGCAGGCAGGGTTGGCAACGAGCTGGCAGTGAGGTACAGAGGAGCAGGAAGAAGAGTGGTCGGGACAAGCCGGGATCGGGTGCAGGTAGAAAGCAGGAGAGTCTGGACAAGCTGGGACAGTAACGGATCAGGAACAGATATCAGGCAACAGGTAAACACGGGTAACACTTTAGATCAGACAGCACCTGCTCTGAACATCAACAGGGCTTAAATGGTCGTTTTGACGCCAGAACGGGCTTGCGCACACATGCACGCAAACGGCACCAAAGTTGTTAGGTGTGCCTCTCCTGAGGGGGATCAAGCTGAGGGCCTCCTGACATTACATTACAGGCAGCCTCCGGATGCCCAGTTGGGTTCTTCTTTGCGGGTGGCTGCAAAGAAAGGCATTTACCAGATCCGGGGCATGTAGATTTTGTTCGGGATCCCAGGAATTTTCCTCGGGTCCATAGCCCTTCCACTTAATCAGATATTGTATTTGCCCCCTTCTCCTTCTACAGTCCAGTACAGCCTCCAGCTCGAACTCTTCATCCCCATTAATCATTATAGGTGCAGGTGGACCTGTCTCGCGATCGGGAAAAGAGTCTGGCACCACAGGCTTCAATAAGGAGACATGGAATACTGGGTACATTTTAAAGCTTTGGGCAGAAACAGTTCATAGGAAACCTTGTTAACTCTCCTTTTGACAGGGAATGGTCCCACATATTTAGGTCCCAGCTTCCTTGATGGGCATGCCAGCTTCAGGTTGGTTGTAGCCAACCATACTCAGTCTCCTGTTTGTAAAATTAGTTCCCCTCTCCTCTTTCTATCAAAGATTCTTTTGCTGTCTTCTTGTGCCTTGCTCATAGCCTCCTGCAGCAATTTGTTGTTGTGGGCAAAGAAGTTCAGAGTGCTTTGGACAGCAGGCACTGAGGACTCAGGGATCAAGTCTGGCAGGAAGGTGGGGTGAAAACCAAAGTTCACAAAGAAGGGAGATTGCTTGGTAGCGGAATGGTAGGAGTTATTGTATGCAAACTCTGCCATCGGCAGGAGGGACACCCAGTCGTCTTGGACAAATGATGAAAAACAGCTGAGGTATTGCTCTAGGGTTTGGTTTGTCCGCTCCGTTTGCCCATTTGACTGGGGGTGGTAGGCCGATGATAGAGACACTTTTATTTTCAGGGTCCTGCATAGTGCTTTCCAGAATTTGAGGTGAATTGCACCCCCCTGGTCGGTAACAATATCTTTGGGTACACTATGGAGTCAGATGATCTCTTTAATGAACACCCAGGCAATCTCTGGAGCAGAGGGTGTTCCTTTTAAGGGCAAGAAATGGGCCATCTTTGTCAGCCGATCAATTACCATGAAGATGGCCATGCAGCCTCCGAGGGAGGCAGCTCCACTACAAAATCCAGAGAGAGATCATGGCCCATGGTCGGTCTGGTACTTGCATAGGTCAAAGCAAGCCCCAGGCCTTGTTCCGGGTGCAGTTGGAGCAGGAGTTGATGTATTCTTTACAGTCCTTTTCCAGGTCAGGTCACCAGAAGGTGCACTGCACCAGCTCTAGGGTCTTGTGGATCCCAAAGTGTCCTGCCAAGGGGTGATCATGATAGAGACCTAGGATGGTTACTCTGACCTCTTTTGGGCCAAAAATGCGGTTCCCTTTCCACAAAAGACTCTCTCTGACCTGCAAGGTGTTTCTGATTGAGCCGGAAGTTCCTATGGAGGCCTGCTTCAGCTGCAACAAAAGGTTAGTTTGAGGTACTCGAGATTTTTGTGATTCGTGTAGATCAGTATTGGATGAGCAGCCCTTTCTAGCAGGTATCTCCATTCTTTCAAAGTGGCCTTAATGGCCAGGAGTTTCCAATCTCCTACGCTTTTCTCAGCCAGGGCTCATGAAGGCCACCGGATGGACTGAACTGTTGAGGCCTGAACGTTGGGAGAGGACCGCCCCGACAGCACTCTCTAATGCGTCCACCTCTAGAATGTGGGGAAGAGCTGGATCTGGGTGGCGCAATAAAGGGGCTGATATGAAGAGTTCTTTGAGGTTTCGAAGGCGGTTTGAGCTTCCGGGGACCAGCGTAACCGGACCCCTTTGGTGAGCTGGGCGATGGGTGAGATAATGGCAGAGTAGTTTTGGATGAATTTATGGTAGAAGTTGGAGAATCCAACGAACCGCTGGACCCCCTTTTTATTGATAGGTGCAGGCCAAGACAGGATGGCCAACACTTTTTGTGGATCCATCTCGATGCCTCCCGGGGAAATGATCAGTCCCAAAAACTGAATACTCTGACGCTCAAACTCACACTTCTCGAGTTTGGCGTAGAGTTTGAGCTGGCGGAGGCGGCAGAGGACCTTCTTGATATGCTCCCGATGGATTTCAAGTGAGGAGGAAAAAATAAGGATGTCATCCAGATAGGCTATCACAAAGTTGTCTAAGAAGTCCCTGAGAATGTCATTGATGAAGAACTGGAAGGTGGCCAGGGCATTGCATAGTCCGAAGGGCATAATGAGGTATTTAAAATGACCAAACCAGGTGTGGAACGCGGTTTTCCATTCATCCCCTTCCCAGATGCGAATGAGGTTGTATGCCCCTCTTAAATCCAGCTTTGTGAAGAAGGTGGCAGAGCGTAGTCGCTGGAAAAGTTCTGGCACCAAGGGAAGGGGTAGCGGTTCTTCACCGTAACCTTATTCAGGTCCCGGTAATTAATACACGGCTGGAGTGTGCAATCCTTCTTCTCCACAAAGAAGATTCCCGCACCGGCTGGAGAAGTGGATGGGCGAATGAACCCCTTCTGCAGGTTCTCGTCAATATAGTCCTTAAGGGTCCCTGACTCCTTCTCGGACAGTGGGAAGATCCATCCGAACCAAATTTCTGCCCCAGGGAGAAGCTCAATCGGGCAGTCATAAGAGCGGTGTGGAGAGAGTGTGTCCGCCCCTTGCTTACTAAACACGTCCAGGAATTTGTGATAAGCTTGGGGTACCTTCTGACGGGAGTCATGGTCTGAGTCAAGACACATCAGAGTTGAGGGGGCAGGACGGGTATAGGGAGGAAGTGTTCCCGGCAATATGAGGACTGGAACTGGATTAATCCAGAACTTCAATTGATCCAGGGGTCGTGGGCTTGAATCCATGGCAGGCCTAGAATGACTGGGAACAGTGGAGAAGCATTTGCGTCCAGCCTTAGCAAAACACTGTGATCGGAAAGAGTGGTGGCCAGCAAAGGTGGGGTCTCCTTAGACACTAGCCCTGACTTGACACGGGACCCGTCCACCAGGAACACAGAGAATGTCTGTTCCTTGGATTAGAGAGGAATTCCATGTTTGGCTGCAAAGTCCAGGTCAATGAAGCAGCTGCAAGCCCCTGAGTCCACAATAGCCGTGACAGAAACTATCCTTACGGGCAGTCGGAAGGAGATTGGAAGGACTAGGTGGGCCTGTTTGGCCAGCAGCAGTGTCTGCCCCATTGAAGAGCCAACGAACCCCCTTTGGTGTTTGGCTGGGCACTCATGCACATAATGACCTGCTTCCCCACAGTAGAGGCAGAGGCTGACATGGAGCCAGCATGCACACTCTTCAGGGGAAATGGGAGGCAGAGGTGTGGCCTTGAGTGATGCCGGTTTCTCCCACCAGCGTTCATGCAGACGGAGATAAATCTGAATGGACAGCTGCATAAGGTCTTCCAAGGAACTCGAGACTCCCACCCGAGCTAATTCATCCTTAATATAGTAAAGCCATCAAAGGTGGGATTTTTATAGGCGTATAGAACGTAGAGGAGCACGAAGCAATACCCTGTGGGGCAGGTAGGAAGTGACCAATATATGTCCAAGCAAGATAGCTGGAAGGGAGGAGTCACCCCAAAAGGGGCACAGCACCCAGATGTCCAAAGCGGACCCACCGCCAAATGGGGGAGATCAGGAGAGCAGAAACTCTCCAACAAAGTGACCGCAAAGCTAGCCGTCCTCGGAGCCACTGACCTGTACAGCCCTGGGTGGCACATTGTTGGAGAGTTTCTGCTCTCCTGATCTTCCCAATTTGGGGGTGGGTCCGCTTTGGACATCTGGGTGCTGTGCCCCTTTTGGGGTGACTCCCCCCTTCCAGCTATCTTGCTTGGACATATATTGGTCACTTCCTACCTGCCCCACAGAGTATTGCTTCATGCTCCTCTATGTTTTGCATATCAGTTCGATCTCTCTACCTAAGAATATCCTCTACTATAATTTCTATACATCCCACTGCTGCAGCCTTGGATCTAGCTCCTTCATCTTGAAACTCTGAAGGCTCTAATGTGCTTGGGCAGACAGTCTTGTTTCATAGTGTCCATTTTGATCATCGAATGTACCCTATTTAGGCGGAGGGTCTTTGCACCCATTCTACTCTACATACATAGTATCCTGAAGTTTTGGGTGATATTGCTGTTTTTAATTATTGACCACATACCCCTGAGGAAGATATCTACCTGCTAACATCGAAACGCGTTGGGTCTATGTCTGCCCCCTCCAGTGTGGCAGATCAGGGGTCTCTTTTTTAATTCACTGTATGTTTTCATGTTGTGCTGTCTCCAGACCCCATTGGGGACACTGATTTCTGTGGTTTGTTGCCATCACATGTTTTGATTCTATTGTGGCTTGATTTTCTGTATAATTTTTGATGATGATTATATTTTTTAACTGTATCAATAAATGTTGATTATGTTTTATATATACCTATTTCTCTTCTCTTGTTGAGTTGGTCCTCCCATTTAAAGTCCCACTTAGGGGGTTGCTTCCACATATTATTCAATTAGTAAAAACCAGATACTATTCCTGTTGGATTTTGTACCTTTAAAGGTTGCCAAATATGGACCCGTCTGTGTACGGGGGAACAAAGGATTTATACGGTGGTGTTCTATTTCTTGTTAGGTAAGCTAGTGGTCAATGCAATAAACTGCAAAAGAAGAAAAAAAAAAAAAAAAGAGAAAGGAAAAAAGAAAAATAGGGGGAAAAAAGGAGGGGAGAAAGAGCTGATACTCATGTAAAAATAGATTAAATCCATATTTGCCAGCCCAAACAAAGGTACCTACCAGTAAATGTAAACTGGCGGCCACTCGCACTGTAGGTCTGGCTTATCCAAAAATCCTAAAGGTCCTCATACTGGAGAGGTAACAAGGATACTGAAATGCAAGTAATAGGACATTAAAGTCCATATGCAAAGGTACCATGCTGAGCAACAATGTGCTAAGTCTGAAAAAGACTGAACTACCTTTTTGAAGATCACCATAGACCATGTCGTTCATCCACTCGTACACCTGAACTGGATTGAAGGACTGAGAGAATATATAAGGGCTTTGCAATTATTCAAAAATTGCTGACAGCCCTGCATTTGTTTCTGGAGCCAGAATGATCCCACCACCGTGGGTGGTGCTACTGTGGAGCTCCCTGTCAGATGGCGGAGGGCGTCACATACAAGAACCGGAAGTAGGGCTACCCCGGGAACTGGAAGTGATGCCGTCGGCCATCTAGCTGCCGATGCAGGCTCACTCCAGGAAGGCAAGTCCAGGTGGGCTGTGTCGCAATATGACAAAGCACCACTAGATGGCATTTCTGAACGAGGGGGCTATGATGTTATGTTTAAGTCTGTACCTCTGATGAAGGTGATCCACACCGAAATGCATTAGGCCTTGCACATAACTGGATGTTGTATACAGCATTATTGTCATTTGCTTTGATGTATCTCATGACTAAGATTTTTTATGAATTATATGCTTTCAAAAAATAATTTTAATATTGTACAACCAATACATTTTGATATTTTTATAATAATCTTGTTGTTGTGCCTATAAAAATCCCACCTCTGACGGCTTTAGTATATTGTGTATCTATTTAGGGATGATGGCATATGGCTCAGCTGGGTGAACGGGTTTTCTTTATATATTTATAATTCATCCTTAAGGCCTTCTGACAGGCCCAGCCGGAACTGGTGCCATAAGGTGGCGTGGTTCCAGCTGGTATCCGCTCTCCAGCGCCTGAAGTCAGTGACATAATCTTCGATGGCTCTGCCATCTTGCCAGAGGGAAAGGAGAGCGGATTCAGCTGTAGCGGACCGTTGAGGGTCGTCGTACAACTGTGACATGGCCTGAAAGAATGAGGATAGAGTATCCAGCTGGGCATCTCTGGTTTCCAGCAGGTGATGAGCCTAGGCCTGGGGTTGGTCCCTAAGCAGGGATATGACAAACCCCACCTTGGTAGACTCCAATCAGAAGGTTAGTGGCTGAAGTGAAAAATAGAGCTGGCATGCATTGAGGAAGGCTCTATACTAAGTCTGATCTCCGGAAAATCTTTCAGGGGTAGGTACCCGAGGTTCTGGAGCAGGCAGCATTGTGGCAGGGTACATACTGGCTGCAATTGCAGAGACCGGGGTGAAGGTCAGGACTTGCTCCTCAAGGCAGACATGTTTTCCCTGTAGGGACCTGATGGTCTGTGTGAGGTCTGTGAGGTGCTGGCTGACCTCAAGTAGGACAGAGACCCCCCTTGCATACTCAGTCATGGCTCTCTGATACTGTTACATACCAGGTAGTGAGCCTGATGGCAGGGGATGGCCTATCCTACAACCCTGGTTCGAGGGACTGCTGGGAGTGAGACAGTGGCAACAGGAGCATGGTGAGGTATGAATGCCTGTGGTAGTCCAGTAATGTCCACCAATTGGAGGTCTATAAGGTTGCTGGAGATGGAGATGACCTACGGGGCTAGAGGTGCAGCCAGGAAGTAGCAGTCCGGAAGAAGCTGGAGTAGGCTTGTGGAGCTGGAAGCTGCAGAGGCCTGGATGGCCACAGACACTGGAGAAGAGTCAGGTGCAGGCAGGGTTGGCAATGAGCTGGCAGCGAGGTTCAGAGGAGCAGGCAGAAGAGTGGTCGGGACAAGCCAGGATCGGGTGCAGGCAGAAAGCAGGAGAGTCTGGACAAGCCAGGTCGGTAACGGATCAGGAACAGATATCAGGCAACAGGTAAACATGGGTAATGCTGTAGATCAGACAGCACCCACTCTGAGCATCAACAGGGCTTAAATGGCCGCTTTGGAGCCAGAACGCGCACACACGCGCGAACGTGTGCAAGCGGCACCAAAGACGAAGAAAGGTGTGCCTCTCCTGAGGGGATCTAGCTGACGGCCTTGCTGACCCAGCTGCAGGCCCCTGTCTCAATGATGGCTGGGATCCGGTCCTCCTCTTTCACTACATGTAATAATACAGGGATAACAAGGTGCGATGAGGAGGAACCGGATACTTGACAGTACACCGTCGTCTGAGTATATGGCTTGCTGGGCCTGATGGGGGAATTGCATAGAAAGTGTGCATTTCCTCCGCAATAGAGACATAAATTCGCCTGATGGTGATGGAGCTTTTCTTCTGGGGAGAGAGCTGAATGGACCAAGCCAATTTGCCTCGGTTCCACTTCAGAAGCGGGGGGTGCCAAGAGGAGTGGTTGCTGGAGGGGAGGGCACCTTGGGTAGCATCCAAGTTGGACAAAAGGATTGGGATCTTTTGGACCACCGTTCCCGCAGACGCCTGTCCTGTAAAGTAGCGGGACTTGCTACTCTGACTAATTCATCCTTGAGGGATTGAGGTAGACCCAGCCGATATTGGTATTTCAGAGCAGCTGCATTCCAGCCTGTTTCTGAGGACCATTTGTGAAAGTCTACTGTGTAATCCTCGGCTGGACGCCATCCCTGCTGTAGTGTGTGCAGTGAGGCTTTGGCTGTCGCCATATGCTGGGGGTCATCGTATAATTGTGCCATTGCCTCAAAAAATGCATCAGCAGAGTCTATGACAGGGCTTCTTTGTTCCAACAAGCCATGGGCCCAGATCTGGGGTTCATCCAAGAGTAGAGATATAATGAAACCCACTTTTACAGACTCCACAGAGAAAGTCCTTGGTTGGAGAGTCAAGTAGAGTAGACAGGCATTTTTGAAAGTTCTAATCTTTTTCCGGTCTCCGGAAAATCATTCAGGTGTAGGTACTCAAGGTTCTGGTGGAGGATTCAACACAGTAGGGGTAGATGTGGTGCATTCCTGGGCAGCGGTGGAAGAGCTGGTAGAAGGTGGTCCTGGGTCAGAAGAAGTGGGTTCCACAGACAGATGTTGCAGGCAACCCTCCAACTGGAAATAGCCGTCTTGTAGCCTTTGCTCCTCTTGGGTCAATGTGGTGACCTGTTGACACAGACCCTCCACAGGGGAAACACCTCCGTCGGCCTCAGGCATGAGTGGATTATACTGTCCGGTTCTGGTATAGAGGCCGAGATGATGAGAGGGCTCCACTTATGTCTAAGTGCAGCGCATCCCTAGGGATGGAACAGGGAACACAGTGCCCAATGAATCACGGTTTGCCAGGTGCTTGGTTGAAGTCTGGAGAGCTGATCCCCCAGAGGTGGCTGTAGCAGGCTGGAAGTACTGGAAGACTGGAAGTGCTGAGGTGCTTGACAAGGGAGAAGCCAGTAGCAGAGCCAAGGGTCATACACATTAGATCAGTCCAGCAGCACAACGGGAGCAAGCCTGTGTCAGGTATGGAAGACAAGGTAAGCAGAGTCACAAGCCAGTCCGGGGTCAAATGCTGGAGAGAAGCAGCAGCACAGTCCAATTACAAGCCAGAGGTCAGAACCGGTGAATCAGAGAGCAAGGTCAAGGCAAGCCAAGTTGGTAAAGGGAAGTCCATAGAACTGGATACAGAGGATCAGGTACATGGAATAGCTGAGATAATCCAGCAACATCAGGTTGTTAGTAGCAGGTTTAAATAGGCAGCTTGGCGCCAACATCTGTCACAATGAGCGTGCCTGTTAGCACTAGCGCGCATGCGCGTGCGTGCCTGTGTGCGATGTACACACCCGCACACTTGGGAGCTCTTTGTGCCCGTCCATGTTGGTTATGGGCAACATTGCCATTTCCACCACAAGCATCTCCCTGACACCTCCCCAGCAGGGACATCACTGTGGGAAGCAGCTGCATGCTCCGCCATCCTGCAGCAAGCAAGCAGGACCGGAGACACAAGGAGGCTCAGGACTTGACCTGCTGAGCTCTGCCCACAATGGGGATTCCTCCCAGAGTTGGTGCCAGAGTCAGCAGAAGGACACGGCTGTGTTGTGTCCGGAGGTTCCTCATAGGGGCTCCTAAGATGGCGCTGAGCTAGGGTGGGGGAGGGGGGCTGAAGCAATTAGGGGGCCATGCCCTGTGAGCAAGCAGAGCCAGGGGATCCCCCGAGGCTGGGCCCACCACTCCCAGCAGCGCAGTGACCTGCTGCTGGAGCCAATCAGTGGCCATAGTTGTGACCATAGTCTGCAGCTGCCCAATCAGGGGGTCCAGGTTGCCCATGGCGGTATCCAAACTTGGAGGCTCTAATGCAGCAGCAGGGGACACCAGCCGAACATTCTTCATCCATAAAACTCCTTTCATGCTAGCCCTTCGCTATTTTTTTTTTTTTTTTTTTTGCGCTTCAGGCTGTCCTAACTATTTACAATATGTACAAATATATACAATATAGGAAGCAAGAATAACTGGGGCAATGCAAGAAAGGGGAAATCAGGACTGGGTACAGGAGCAAGGTGAGCAATAGAAAGGGAATAGGATGCAAGGATAGCTCAAAAGCATGATGAATCTGGAAGCAAGCAAGGCAATCAAAACATTGACGTGAGTTGCAATTGTAGAGGTGGGACTTAAGTGTCCTCTCAGAAGCTGGGGCCGGGTGGAACTGATTGCAGGAACCTGCTAGCTGCTGAGAGACACCCACTGGTGGTCACTGGAACTTCAGCTTTCAGCCCAGATAACCACAGTACCACCAGCAGGTGAACCAGGTCCTTCAATAATGTTCACATTACATAAAAACTCCCAGTGGTAAATTGTGACCCTATCGAATCCATTGCTCAAATATGTGAACGTTTTCTTTAGGAGAGTGACATCCATAAAATAATAATTCATATTTTTCATGTTCCGTTAATCCAATCACCAGATTTACACCAGGTGAGTCCCTCTCCCTTTTGACTCCACACTCACCAGAAGGCAATGTATATTTAGCATTTGATCTAAATCACATGCCCAAGAAAACTACATGGGCCCCCACTTATGTCGGGATTTAAAGGCAGTACTACAATTATGATTAAAAGTATATATTTTTATTACAAAATTTCAATTGTTAAAATAAAAAGACATTTTTAAAATGATATGAGGGAAATTATATAACAATTTAGTTTATACTAGATGGACAAAATTCTTTGAGGATTACTTTATCTATCAGAGTTCACACTGTATTTTATATTTATATTGGTTTAGTCTAGCCTTCAGATTTTATAGACCTATAAGAAAAAGGGGGGGGGGGTCTTAACCAGTAATATACTGATTCTTAGATATTAAAGTCACCCAATGTTCCAACTAGCTACTATGTAGAGTTGCCTCATATAGTGCACAGCTTAATTTATAAAGTATAATGGGACAAGGTGAAGCTATATACCAGCCAAGCATGACTAGTCAGCTTCTAAGTTAGATTTAATTGAAAACAGATCAGTATTATATACTGTATGTGTATACTGAAGCAGCTTGTCAACAGATGAATTGGGCAAGAAAATAGGGGTGTCCAAACACCTACCTATTTAACAGATAATTGTTGCTGAACTAACTAATTGATGAATTCTGAAAACAACAATGAACAGAATTATGCATGATCTATCTTCAATACCAAACTCAGATAATTGGGGAAAGGTCAATGTATGGTTGATGTATTCTTTTAAAAATGTCTGTTTATTTTAACAAATTAAATTTTGTAATAAAATGATATACTTTTAATTGTAATTGTAATACTGCCTTTAAAACCCTGCCATAGATAGGGGTTCATACCCCATGTAGTTTTCTTGGGTATATCACAATTGGGATGTGGAAGCTTCTAGGCCTATTTTTATATTAACTGATCTAAATCACACTCAAGATTTAATCCAGGGGCTGGTAATCCGCAGCAACAGGATATAAATCAAGTGATGTAACTTGAATAGGGAACAACACCACATAGTGTAATCATATTTTACCCTAGGTCGGGACCATATGGCGACCGGAAATGACGTCAGCACGCTGCCGGATGTTACGAACACCGCTGCAATAGCAAGGAGTGAGTGTGATGAGGCACCAGTCACAGACCCATGGTGGCAATCTGACTGTTTCATATGTGGATTTATTGAAACCACTAATTTTTTACATTGTGACACATTTATAATGTGATTTTAAAAGGGGGAAGGTTTATTTAGATAAAATCCAAACCGGATTACACTATGTGGTGTTGTTTTGTTCCCTGCTCCTGTTGCTGCGGATTACCAGCCCTCTAGATTAAATCTTATGTGATTTAGATCAACTGCTAAATATACTCTCAGTGGCCACTTTAGTAGGTACACCGGTTCAATGCTTTGTAGCAAAAATTGCTAATCAGCCAATTACATGGCAGCAAATCAATGAATTTAGGCATATAGATGTGGTGAAGATGACTTGCTGAAGTTCAAATCGAGCTTCAGAATGGGGAAGAAAGGGGATTTAAGTGACTTTGAACGTGGCATGGTTGTTGGTGCCAGATGGGCTAGTCTGAGTATTTCAAAAACTGCTGATTTTTAGGCACAACTAACCAGCTCTAGGGTTTACAGAGAATGGTCTGAAAAAGAGAAAATATCCAGTAACTGGCAGTTGTGGTCGGCCTCTTACCGACAGGATGATATTATAAGCGTGCCAGGCCTGAAGTGTGCCTCGACCTGGCTGACCAGTATACCTGAAAGAGGGCATACCCTGAAATTTGTGAATAATTGCTGCCTGCCTAGAGTCCTAGGGCCCCGGGTGGGTGGGTGCCAGAAAAACGAGCTGACACTGCCAGGGAGGAGAATGGAGCCTTATGTACTCCAGACTCCTCCCACAAATACAGGCTAGCCTGCGGCCAGCCTTAACACTTGTGGTCGGCCTCTTACCGACAGGATGATATTATAAGCGTGCCAGGCCTGAAGTGTGCCTCGACCTGGCTGACCAGTATACCTGAAAGAGGGCAAAAAAGACACGAAATAGGTAGAACATGTTTATTACAGCTGATGGCCATGTAATTACAGCAGTAAGGCATGAAAAGCTTGCACCACCTCCACATGAGGTTCCGGTATATAACGCTGGAAACACGCTGACTTCCACCTCCCCATGTACTTGATAATATGCGCCGGTACTCCCTGTTTGGAGGCAGCCGACGCTGCCCCAATCCTAAACGAATGACCTGAAAACCGGCTGGGATTCAGGTGTAAGTTAGACAACAACATGCGAACATGCGTTATGAACTGTTTTGATGACAAAGGGTTCACCGGGAAGGGGAGCAAAGGTGAGTCCGCTGGATCCTCTGCAAAGAAGCTACTTAAAGCATCCAAAACAGCCACCGGACACCAAGGACCTCCTGTACCATAAAATTTTACCACGTACCCTGGCCCCAGTTGCCTGGTCTTAGTAACACCCAACCTCAGAGCATAGTAGCCCTGATGCTTCGTGAGACTGTTTTTCCTCAAACTTGTAGAATGTGCTGAGGCCTGGGTCACCTCACCAGGCCTGAGGAACCCAAAGTAGCTCATGTATATGGCTGCCTTCAAAACTAGACTTGCCGCCACCCCGAACGGGGCTGCCGACAACAAGTCAGACATGTCCTTCAGCATTCTACCCGTGACAGGCAAACGTGCCCTCTTTGTTTGCACCTGCGCCTTTTGCATCCCCTTTAGCATCGCTTTCAGAGGGTGAGCTGCAAAAATGGACGGGGCATCAGGATGGTATAAAGACCTGAAGTGTTGAACACCAGCCAGATACAGCTTCACTGTACTGGCGGCCAGCCCCAACTCACTATGGCAGTGAGCGGCGAAAGCCATTATGAAACCGGCATCTCCAATAGCCCCATATGGGTAACGTTCCGAGAATCCCTGGAAGAGTGACCACCCCTTGTTGTATGCCTTCATGGTACTTCTGGACAGCGAACTATTGGCCAAAGTCCTAGCCTGCTCCCACCACCTGCTTAATCCATGACCAATTGCTGGAAACTGGGTATAGCTCTGCCCTCCAGATTCGCTCCCGGATGCTGAAAGAAAAATTCCTGCATGTTAAACCGTGACAACGCGTCTGCCGCCCTATTGCACCTACCCTCGATGAACTCTGCCTGAAAATGAAATCTATGCTTGAGACCCAACCAAGTCAACCTACGCATAAACGACATAATCAACAACGAGCCAGATCTGCCCTTGTTGACTATGCCGGCCGTGGCAGAATTGTCCGTGAAGAATATTACAGCTTTTCCTGTCCATTCTACCCCCCAAGTAACTGCAGCTGCCACAATCGGGTAAATCTCGAAGAGAGCTGACGTTTGTGCAAACCTTGGTAACTGAAAGACCTCGTGTGGCCATTGACCGGCAAGCCATTGATCACCATAAATTGCGGCGAACCCCATGGAAGCTGCCGCGTCTGAGAACACCTTAGGTGATTCAATGTCTGGCTGTGGAATGAGCAAAGATATACCATTCCAGTTGTTGAGGAAATGATCCCACATAACCAGATCTGCCCTAGCGTCTGCCTGCAACCTAATGACTGTATCCCCATCTTGTGACAATGGTAATAAAGCCAGTAAACGGGAGATAAATGACCTCCCTTGAGGAATGATCCTCATGGCATGATTCAACATGCCCACTAGGGACTGCAGTTCCCTCTTTGAACATGTTGCTGACAGGACCGCCCTCCGGACTACTTCCCGGATCCTTAACAGCTTCTCTTCAGGTAGACTAGCCACCAAACTAACGGAATCTAACGAAATTCCCAGAAAATTGATGATCCTGGAGGGACCCTCCACCTTTCGAGCAGCCAAAGGAACGTTTAGCTCCGCAAACAGCCAAATGAGAGCATCTAGATTCTTAGGAGATGCTCCCGGATCCTCAAGTAACAGGAAGTCGTCCAAATAATGGACCACCCGCTCACAACCTTGACAGTTCTCCAAGATCCAATGCAGTGCCTGAGCAAATAAGTCGAATAGATAAGGACTACTTTTTGACCCGAATGTCAACTTGGTGGCAAAATAGTACCTCTCCCGCCATTTAATACCGTACCACTGCCACAACTCGGGTCTGATAGGCAACAGTTTGAAGGCATCAGCTACGTCCGCTTTGGACAACCATGCGCCCCTACCTACCTGTAAAATAAGCTGAATAGCTACATCCACCGAAGCATATTTTAAAGAAAACTCTTCCGAAGGTATGAGTGCGTTAAGACTTGGTACATGAGAGAAATGAGGCGCAGACAGGTCGTAGATTAGACGTAGTTTATTGGAAAACTTACCACAGACTACCCCTATCGGGCTGACCCTCCACATACCAAATGGCGGCACCGAAAAAGGGCCTATCACGAATCCTTTCTCCACCTCCCCTTCCAGCAACTCGTCTATCACCCCAGCGAAACTATCTGCTGAACGCAAGTTCCCACACTCGAACGTCTGTGTGGGAAGCGTGACCAAGCCTGTGTGAAAACCCCCCGAGAAACCATCCACCAGAAACTGCCTAAAAACTGGGGACGGATGACTGTCCAGCAGATGACCCAATAATGGAACATTTACCTGGCTCAGTCATGATGAGGCCGACCTTCCCAGGCAAGCAGTCTTCGGATGAGCCCTGAAGCAGCTGGAGCAAACATGCAACAGCCTACAATGAATGTAATTACATCCAGTTTGATTGTAGTTGTTGTAGCTCCGTTTGCCCGTCCAGCCAAACCGGTCTGTCCCGTCGAGCAGTCGTAGATGCCCAGGAAGACCGGTCCAGCTATTCAATCCCTCCGGATAAGTAAAGGACCCGTTCCGCGTCCATACGTTGTTGATGTTAGTTTGACCTACATTAATGTAAGTAACATCCGACAACGTACAAACGAGGTCGACGAAGTCCCGAGTAGGCTTCTGACGAACGGACCCTTCCAGCCGGAGTAGTACTGACTCGGTCCATTTACAAGGTAATAACCCAGTAGACGACCTGTCAGTAGGCAGGGGTC
>BLSH010404510.1:424927-435578 GCA_018402905.1 Glandirana rugosa | reverse complement strand
TCTCCATCTCGAATAAATCAATATTCCGCACATCTGATGCATCATAGAGCCTAATGACAAAGCACAATCAGAATTTAAAACCACAAAAGACAACATGAACATTTTATGAATTTAAATTTCCATCTACAGGGTGGGCCATATATATGGATACACCATAATAAAATGGGAATGGTTGGTGATATTAACTTCCTGTTTGTGGCACATTAGTATATGTGAGGGGGGGAAACTTTTCAAGATGGGTGGTGACCATGGCGGCCATTTTGAAGTCGGCCATTTTGAATCCAACTTTTGTTTTTTCAATAGGAAGAGGGTCATGTGACACATCAAACTTATTGGGAATTTCACAAGAAAAACAATGGTGTGCTTGGTTTTAACGTGACTTTATTCTTTCATGAGTTATTTACAAGTTTCTGACCACTTATAAAATGTGTTCAATGTGCTGCCCATTGTGTTGGATTGTCAATGCAACCCTCTTCTCCCATTCTTCACACACTGATAGCAACACCGCAGGAGAAATGCTAACACAGGCTTCCAGTATCCGTAGTTTCAGATGCTGCACATCTCGTGTCTTCACAGCATATGGTTTTTTTATGGTTTTTATGGTCAGTAAAAACCAATACCGGATGAGCTACTCCTTCCAGGAGGTACCGCCATTCCTCCAAAGCCAACTTGATGGCCAGCAATTCCCTATCACTGACATCATAGTTCCAGCAAGATGGTGCACCACCACATTATGGGTGTTAAGTCCAAGCATTCCTAGATGAACAGTTTCCTGGAAAGTGGATTGGTCGTCGTGGGCCAGTTGAATGGCCCCCAAGGTCTCCCGATCTGACCCCCTTAGACTTTTATCTTTGGGGTCATCTGAAGGCAATTGTCTATGCTGTGAAGATAAGAGATGTGCAGCACCTGAAATTATGGATACTGGAAGCCTGTGCTAGCATTTCTCCTGCGGTGTTGCTATCAGTGTGACAAGAGTGGGAGAAGAGGGTTGCATTGACAATCCAACACAATGGGCAGCACATTGAACACATTTTAAAAGTGGTCAGAAACTTGTAAAACAACTCATGAAAGAATAAAGTTACGTTAAAACCAACCACACCATTGTTTTTCTTGTGAAATTCCAAATAAGTTTGATGTGTCACATGACCCTCTTCCTATTGAAAAAACAAAAGTTGGATTCAAAATGGCCGACTTCAAAATGGCCGCCATGGTCACCACCCATCTTGAAAAGTTTCCCCCCTCACATATACTAATGTGCCACAAACAAGAAGTTATTATCACCAACCATTCCCATTTTATTAAGGTGTATCCATATAAATGGCCCACCCTGTATATACTGCAAAAATCATTAATATAACAAGAATTGCCTATGCTGAATGGCAAATAAACCTCAATAAGTATACTTGTTTAAAAAAGAAACCTTTTGTGAATGTAAAATATCATATTTAATGGAAGAATTTTACAAATACACCACCCTAAAGCAGCATTTGGCTAGAGGGATTGGAGGGAAGAGTATACCCAGGTAGTATAAGGAGGCCCTGAAGTGGTAGGATGCTCATAGATCATCAGGGCACAGAACACTTGTGATTTGTAGTCATTTTATAGCATTTTAAGAGGTTGCGCTCTTTAAGGACAGATTCATTTTATAATTAAATATTCCCAATCCTCCTAGCCCCTTAACCTATTCAAAGCTTACACCACTTCTTTCCAACAGCAGTGGTTTCTGGTGATCCCCAATTCAGGAATATTCTCTGAGCTGTCTGTGGCTGTACTATAACTTCTCATAAGTTATAATATATATATCTAAGTTATTGTCTACTGATCACTGACGTTTCTGGGGAGTAACTTCCAGGTGCAAACAGTACCAAGAAGGTTTCTGAACAAAGGATGCCAATACCCTTTCTGAGGATGCCACCATCACAAAAAGGTAAACAGTAACTGGGGGGGGTGTTAACTTAGAATCTGTCAGGAGGCTCAGAGGTGGGGGTTGAATATATTTATTATAAATTCAACCTGTGCTTTTATTATGAAGGAAGATCCACCATAATGGAGTTGTGGAGTGTAAAGCCTAGTACACACAGGCCGAATGTCAGGCAGCATTGGCCAGTTCAATAGAAACCAGCCAACATTCAGTCCATGTGTACTGAAACCGGTCCCACAAAAGCAGGCCATGCGGCCATCTTCTTTCGAAAGGGCATGACCAAAAGGTCTGCCGATCAGCTGAGAGTGCTGACCAGAGTGTTCTGGCGGGGTGCCATCCTCCCTGTCAGAACACAATAGAACAGCAGGAGAGATCACTGTACTAGCACCGTATAGTGGCTCCGACCTGAAATGTCAGGTTTTTGTCATTCAGCCCGCTGGGTTGAATGAAAAAAAACTAGTAGTGTGTGCCAGGCTTAAAGGTGTATTGACAACTACACAAGTGAAAATGGCATGTCCTAAACCATACTGAAGCTAACAATACTGGTATGGTACAGGTAAGTTATAGTGCCTACAAGTCAGACATTTATTATATTTATGCATTAATGTTTAACTTTTAGTATGCCTTTTTAGGTCTTTATTTAGGTTAGCACTGTATATTAGGAAGTATAATATATCATTCACTGAACACTGGTTGAACAAAATCATACAGCAAAGACTTTATAAGGAGCCCACATTTGGTGAAAGGCACTGTCATCTCTGTCGCCTCTACCCCTTCTTGTTTGATGTCCTAATCCTGAGAACCCTTCTCCTTTCAAGGAAAACCAAAAACTCCTTTCTCTGTTGCCTGGTGCTGCTGCCACTTTATCATGCTCCCCCACCCTAAAAAGCAATGGACCACAATGATATTCATCCCGGAGTTCTAAGAGAACTTTGAGGTATTGTTGTTGGACCATTAATGAATATTTTTTAATCAATCTCTTCTAACAGGAGAAGTTCCCCATGACTGGTGAACAGCTAATATTATACCTATCCTCAAGAAGGACAGTAAGGTAGAAGCTGGTAATTACAGGCCAGGGACTTTAACAACGGTTCTAGTCAAGTTAATGGAATCACTTCTGAAAAGAAGAATCATTGATAACTTAAAAACCCACAACTTGCTGTATCCAAAGCAGCTTGGCTTTACTGAGGGCAGATCATTTCAGACTAATCTGACTGAATGTTTTACTATATCACCAATGTTTTGGACCAGGATGGTGCTGTGGACATAGCATATCTTGATTTCAGCACAGCATTTGATTCAACTCCACATAATGATCTAATACAAAGGTGGTTCAAGCTAGGGCTTAATCCTTGGGTGGTTCAGTGAATATGGAGCTGGTTAAAGGAGAGATACCAGAGTGTGGTTGTAAATGGGGTTCATTTGGAACAGAAACTAGCCAGTAGCTGTGTACCATAAGGCTCCGTACTAGGTTCTGTGCTATTTAACCACTTCAATACTATGCACTTAGAACACTTTACTACCAGACCAATTTTCAGTTTTCAGTGCTGTTGCGCTTTGAATAACAATTGCGCGGTCGTGCGACGCTGTAGCTGTACCCAAACAGATTTTTTATCATTTTGTTCCCACAAATAGAGCTTTCTTTTGGTGGTATTTGATCACCCCTGCGGTTTTTATTTTTTGCGCTACAAATGAAAAAAGAATTTGAAAAAAAAAAAATTCTCTATTTTTGCCACAAAACTTTGTAAATAAGTAAATTTTCTCCATCACTGGTGGGCACTGATGAGGCTACACTGACGGGCACTGATGTGGCAGTACTGATTGGCACTGATGAGGTGGCACTGATGATGAGGCACTTATATGCAGCGATGATGAGCACTGTTAGGCGGCACTGATAAGCAGCACAGACGGGTACTGAGAGGTGGCACTGATATACAGCACTGATGGGCACTGATATGCAGCACTGACGGACACTGCTAAGCGGCACTGATGGGCACTCATAGACAGCACTGATTGGCACTCATAGGCGGCACTGGGCACTGATAGGTGGCACTGATGGGCACTGATAGGTGGGCACTGGTAGGTGGCAATGGTGGGCACTGATATGTGGCACTGGTATGCACTGATAGGGGCACTATTGGGCACTGATAGGGGCACTGGTGGGCATATACACTGATAGGGGCTCATTCCCTGGTGGTCTAGGGTGGCATCTGAAGGTGGCACTGAGTGCCATCCACACTGGGCATTATGTCACTTACCTGGTGGTCTAGGGGGGTCTCCCTGGTGGTCCAGATCGGCTCGCTGGGGGTCCCTGGTTGGCTCCCTGGTGGTCCTGGGTGGGCACATCCCTGGTGGTCCCTGGGCAGGCTCCCTGGTGGTCTAGGGTGGCGATCCGAGGGAGGGCTGTGCTAATAAATCATCAGCACAAACCCTCCCTGTCAGGGATGCAGCTGATCGGCTCTCCACTCCTCAGGTCTGCAGACCTGAGTACAGGAAAGCCGATAAACGGCTTTCCTGTGTTACACTGTGACCAGCCGTGATTGGTCACGGCTGATCACATGGTAAAGTGCTTCGGATCGAAGCGCTTTACCGAGATCGGTATTGCGGGGGTCATACTGACCTCCCACACCACCGATCGCCACGATGCGCGCCCCCCCAGGCGCGCGGCGGCTTGTTATCCTGAGGACGTCATATGACGTCCAGTCAGGATAACTGAGCCACTTCCCGGCCGTCATTTTGCATACGACGGTCGGGAAGTGGTTAATCTATATGTAAGTGATATAAGTAAACGTTTGGTGGGTGGGATATATCTTTTTGTTGATGACACAAAAGTATGCATTAGGGTGGATATCCCTGTAACATGGAACATGATTTGGTATTGCTGGAAGATTGCTGAGTGGTGAAACAGTGGAAACTGCAGTTCAATGTTTCTAAATGTAAAATAATGCGCCTAGGGAAAAAGAACCCTTGAGAGAGTACAACATTGAGGGTACAGTGTTGGCCAGCAGTACAGAGGAAAATGAGCAAACAGTGTGGCCAGAAAGTGGGAAAAGCTAATAGAATTCCAGGATGCATCACTGCAGGGTTCACCAGCAGGAGAAAGAAGGTCCTGCTTCCCCTATATCAGTGTTTCTCAACTCCAGTCCTCAAGGCACACCAACAGGTCATGTTTTCAGGATTTCCCTCAGATGAAACAGCTGTGGTAATACTAAGGCAGTGAAACTGATCAAAATCATGAAAATCCTGAAAACATGACTTGTTGGTATGCCTTGAGGACTGGAGTTGAAAAACACTGCCCTATATAGATCCTTAGTGAGACCTCATTTAGAATACTGTGTTCATTTCTGGAGACTTCACTTACAAAAAGATATTGATAAGATAGAATGAGTCCGGAGATGGGTAACAACAATGGTGAAAGGTCTGAGGGATAAAACACATCAGGAGAGACTTCAGGAACTTAAAGGGGTTGTAAAGGTTTTTCATCTTAATGCATTAAGATAAAAAGCCTAATACTTATCTGATCCCCATCACCATCTCTGTCCATCTATGTCCACAAGTATCTCAGCTGTCCAAGACTCTCCCTCTTGATTGGCTGAGACACAGCAGCGGAACCCATGGCTCCCGCTGCTGCCAATCAAAGTCAGTTAGCCAATCAAGAGAGAGAGGGGACGGGGCCAGGCCGCAGCTCAATGTCTGAATGGACGCAGGGAACTGTGACTCAGCTCGGGTGCCCCCATAGCAAGCTGCTTGGTGTGGGGGCAGTCAACAGAAGGGAGGGGCCAGGAGCACAGAAGAGGGACCCGAGAAGAGGAGGATCTGGGCTGCTCTGTGCAAATCCACTGCTCATGGTAGGTGAGTATAACATGTTGGTTATTATAAAAAAATATATATTATAAAAAAAAAAAACAAGACTTTACAATCACTTTAACCACTTCAGCCCCGGAAGGATTTCCCACTTTAGGACCAGAGCACTTTTTGCGATTCGGCACTGCGTCGCTTTAACTGACAATTGCGCGGTCGTGCGACGTTGTACCCAAACGAAATTTGCGTCCTTTTTTTCCCACAAATAGAGCTTTCTTTTGGTGGTATTTGATCCCCTCTGCGTCATTTCTGATTGCCACTATAAACAAAAGAAGAGCGACAATTTTGAAAAAAAACCCACATTTCTTACTTTTTGCTAAAATACAAATCAAAAAAAAAAAATATAAAAAAAACATTTTTTTCTATCGGTTTTGTTCGATTTATATTCTTCCTCATATTTTTGGTAAAAAAAAAATCGCGGGGCGTGGTCTGACCGCTGCCGAAGATGGACGCCTGATCCCGCGGCTCCGCTCCTCCATCGAGCTATAGCGATAGCCAAGCCGCCACCAGCAGCATTACAGACCCCAAAAAGAGGGGAGAGAACCCGGGACCCCCGCGGAGCATGACCAGAAAGAAAATCCTAGGAGAAGGCTCAAGGAGACTCCTAGACTTTTACATGAAGCCGGGACAGCAAGGAGCCCAAGATGGCGCCGGCGGCGGGGCCGGAACAGCAGCGGCGATTCCAGAGTCTCCCCAGGACACAGATCCACAACTAGAACCTATGGAGCTCCCATCGCCTATCCACTCTGAAGCATCCTCCCCGCTGGGAGACAGAGGTAAGAGGATGGCTGACACCCTAGCTAATTCCCCTGATAAGCAGCCGCCAGTTAAAAAGCAGCATGGCGCTTGTAGTTCCACAAATGAAGCAGGCCTCTCCAACTCACTAGCGGCCTTCCCCACTACAGACGGTCCTGCAACAGAGCACACACTGAAGGCCATGCTTCTATCATTACAGTCTGACCTACACAGAGAGCTGAAAATATCTGTTAATCAATTACAAGACAGAATGCAATCAGCAGAGGGCAGACTGGACCATATTGAACAACACCTTATAGACTCTACTAAAGCACATAATACAATTGTGGATATCCAAGATGAACAAGCGGATGCGATTCACTCCTTGCGACTTAAAGTTGCAGATTTAGAAGACAGATCAAGGAGGAATAACATCAAAATAAGAGGGGTCCCAGAAACATTAGAGACCCCTGGGATTATCCCCTATTTGCACCAATTATTCCGCAAACTAATTCCAGAATTGCACACCAGAGATATCCTTATTGACAGAGCACACAGGCTCCATAAACCACAACATCTGCCGCCGGACACCCCTAGAGACATTCTTGCAAGGATACACTTCTTTCATATAAAGGATGACATTATGAGAGCAGCAAGAGCACTCCGTACACTACCAGCACCCTTTGAGAAAGTTAAACTATTCAATGATATCTCGGCAGCCACAGCACAAGCCAGAAAAGCTTTTGAACCAGTCACATCGGTTCTCATAGAACGCAAAATTACATATAAATGGGGATATCCCGTCAAGCTGTTCGTTACGTTCCGCAACCAAAATACCACCATAATGTCACCTAAAGAAGGAGTAAAACTATTACAGAACTGGGGGCTGCTTACAAGAACCCCTCCAGTGACACCAACCACCAGGCCATCAGCCAGGATCCCCAACGCATGGGAGCCCCGTATGCGCAGTGGAGACTAAATACCCTCAACCACAATTACACAGCCCTTGCAAAAAAAAAAAAAAAAATGATGATGTTTTCATTTTTAAGGCTGGCATTTTTCTAAGCATTTTCATTGTTCTTGATGGAGGAGCGGGTGGTACTTTGTTTTCGTTACCCGACCCTTCCCACACTGTTTGTGTGCTAAGCACACTGTTGGTACAAAAGTTGTTCTACCTTAACAAATAACCACAGCTTAGTTATACAGATTACCTACTGAGTAGACTATATCTCATACTACTACTGAAGTACTTAAATTTGACTATAGTTACCCTATAACATTAAGCTTAAGTAGGCCCACCAAGTAGTGGGCGGATTTGAGAGAGACCCGGGGCGTGCGCGGGGCAAGGGTGACGTCGGTGAACGCACCCCTTGATACGCGCACTCTCACCGAGTCATACTGACGGGTTTATTTCGTTTTTTCTTGTTAATTAAAAATTTAGAGACCGTAGAGTACTCTCGATTGCCATAAACAGATCCCCAGATCTCACACGATGTCCATCTCAATTCTGTCCTTAAATGCGAGAGGACTTAATAGTCCCTTCAAAAGATCCCTACTGTGGAGAGATGCCATATCTCACAAAACAGATATCCTATGTGTCCAAGAGACGCACTTCATGAGGCAAAATCATCCCACCTGCTCACACAAACTTTTCCCACACCTATTCCAAGCCACATATGATAAGAAAGCCAGAGGAGTCATGATTGCCGTCAAATCAACAATAGCTTTTGTACTACGGAAAGTAGAAGCAGATCCCAATGGGAGATTTCTCATATTAGAGGCTTCATTTAACAACCACCCTCTAATCATTGTAAATATATATGCCCCCAATTCACATCAAAAACTCTTTTACAACAAACTCATACGCAAACTACAATTCTACCCCAAAGACCAGATAATTCTATGTGGGGACTTCAATGACATAATTGACCCCCAACTGGATACCTCTAGCTCCACAAAAAGGAAATCAACTGCCCTAGAAAAATTTGTCTCCCTAGAAGACTGGTGTGACCCCTGGAGATGTCAACATGGCACAGAGAGAGATTATTCATTTTTCTCACAGGCTCAGAAGTCATATTCAAGGATTGACCTGTTCCTTACCTCCAAGGTCCTTCTACAAAAGATCACCCAATCACACATAGGCCTAATTAAATGGTCTGATCATGCGCCTGTAGCCATCACAATAGCTCTGTCACAGGCCTCTCCTAGAGTTACAAGATGGCGACTAAATCCATCACTTCTTACGTCCGAGGAGATTAGGGAACAGGTACAGTCTGAAATCTTGAACTTTTTCACATCAAATGACAACACTGTTAACAAGTATTCGACTCTATGGAATGCGCATAAATCTGTATTGAGGGGGACACTGTTGAAACTGGGAGCCCAGGAGAAAAAAAAAAAGGCTACATTACATAGACTCTTTATTAACGCAGATCAAAAATATAGAAACAATAAACAAGCAGACACCGTCCCAATTAAGAATAGACAAACTTAACAAGCTAAGGAATGACCTTAGCTCTTACCTCCAACTCAGTCATGAACACTATCTAAGGCATCTACGCCTTACATGGTATTCCCAGGGCAATAAAGGGGGGAAACATTTAGCACAACAATATAAATGCAGGGAAGCCCAATCGAAAATCCCTTTCCTTATAAATGAACAAAATCAAAGGTTAAGCAATCCGAAAGAGATAGCGGATTGTTTCAGTACCTTCTATTCCAAACTCTACAATCTAGCACAGGCCCCAAACGAACCGCAGCCCACCCAACAACTAATTGAACAATTCTTAAAAAACCTAACACTACCAAAATTGTCCAAAGAGCAGTTGCAGGAACTAAACCTACCATTCACGATTGATGAAGTACTTCAGGGAATAAAAGCCCTCCC
This sequence comes from Glandirana rugosa, assembly GCA_018402905.1. Taxonomy (NCBI): domain Eukaryota; kingdom Metazoa; phylum Chordata; class Amphibia; order Anura; family Ranidae; genus Glandirana; species Glandirana rugosa. The sequence continues at coordinate 426,174 of BLSH010404510.1, read as the reverse complement.
CTTACACAAAGCCCCTGGTCCGGATGGGTTCATAAATGAATATTATAAGCTGTTTCAGGATCAACTAGCCCCCAAATTAACATATCTCTACAACGAATTTCTAGCGACAGGAGAACACAAATCAGGAAAACCCACACACGACCCAGCCAACTACCGTCCCATCTCACTCCTTAACACAGATATCAAAATATACACAAAACTGCTAGCCACACGAATAGCCAAATACATCCCTACCCTGATACATCCGGACCAGGTAGGGTTCATTCCATCTAGACAAGCATCAGATGGAACACGACGATTCATTGACCTACTCCACTGGGCCGAGCAAAATCAAACGCCTTCTCTGCTAATATCCCTAGATGCAGAGAAGGCGTTTGATAGAGTTAACTGGGCATATTTGAAAGAAGCTCTCTCAGCCTTTGGAATACAGGGGAAACTATTACAAGCAATTATGGGCTTATACTCATTACCTAGCGCAAAAGTCCTCACTTCAGGAGTGGTCTCAGACCCCTTTAAAATGACAAATGGGACGAGACAAGGGTGCCCCCTGTCCCCTTTAGTATTTGCATTAGCAATAGAACCTCTAGCACAAGCTATTAGGGAACACCAAGATATTCAGGGCATATCGATCGGCCAATCCACACACAAAATAGGCCTCTACGCCGACGACATAATTATTTGGCTTACCAATCCCATAAACTCTCTCCCTCATCTATGTGAAACATTACAAAACTTCAGCCAAATTTCCTATTATAAACTGAACACTTCCAAATCGGCCATGCTTAAGGTAGCCATACCACCACAAATGAAATCAAACATAGACGCTATAGCCCCTTTCTCCTGGGCCCCTAATTCATCGCTCTTGTATTTAGGCATTCAGCTGGTCTCCCCCTCATCTAACCTTCTTAGAATGAACCTTACTTTACTTGAACAGAAACTACATGTAATAATCAAAGATCTACTGAAAGGAGGAGCATCTTGGGCAGGAAGAATAGCCCTGTCCAAGATGTTCCTATTACCTCATGTCTTGTACTTATTTAGAACGTTACCACTCCCACTCCTGAAAGCAGACATTAAAAAAATACAGTCGATCATAAACAACTTTATATGGGCAGCACGGAAACCCAGATTTAAGTCTCATAGTCTAACCATCCAACCCCTACCAATCTGATACTCTGAATTTAGACCCAAAGGCACGACGGGTATATTTCAACAAATACTAGCTGACATAAAAAAATTACAGACGA
>BLSH010404510.1:409520-419549 GCA_018402905.1 Glandirana rugosa | reverse complement strand
GTTTTTTCTAATAGTCTCGTGGTATGCCCGTAAAGTCCACCTTGTTTCTTTCTGTGTTGTAATAGGACGGTGGCACGCTCTAGAAAGCCCCTTGTGTTTCACTTATCCTCCTGGCTTTCCTCTCTTTGACTTTATTAATGTCAACTTTCTAAAGAGTTACAACCTCACCTTCAGACCATGTGACCTGGAATGCAGGGCTGGCCCAAGACATTGTGCTGCCTGGGTCCATGAATGAAAAAATAGAAATCACGCCCACCAAAATGCCCCCACATTCATTATTTTATATCATAATTAAAATGAAATTAAATTTATCAGGAAGTCAGATTTACATGCAATAGCACCTTGCCTATATGCAAAATTATATGACATACCATTATGTTCAATTCCAAGGGGTAGGCTAGGGCAGTATAGGGGCAGGCTATGGCAGTATTAGGGCAGGCTAGGGTAGCATATAAACAGGCTAGAGCAGTATATAGACAGGCTAGGGTAGTATATGGACAGGCTAGGGCAGTATAGGGGCAGGCTAGGGCAGTATAGGGGCAAGCTAGGGTAGCATATGGACAGGCTAGGGTAGTATATAGACAGGCTAGGGTAGTATATAGACAGGCTAGGGCAGTATAGGGGCAGGCTAGGGTAGTATATGGACAGGCTAGGGCAGTATGGGGCAGGCTAGGGTAGTATAGGGGCAGGCTAGGGGAGTATAGGGGCAGGCTGGGGAAGTATATAGACAGGTTATGGCATTATAGGAATGGGCTAGGGTAGTATAGGGGCAGGTGGAGCAGCCCGGAGGGCGGTTGTCATCATGACCCACAAAACTGCTGGAAAGAAAATCTTGGTCATCAATTTGCTGGGTGAATAGAAGAAAAGGAGAGGCGGCTGTGGTACAATGTGCTGCCCCTCTCAAAGTGCTGCCTGGGTCCAATGGACCCACTGGTACCCATGGTAGGGCCGGCCCTGCTGTTTATAGATGATAGGTAATTCATTGTATACTTTCACTCTCTTAGCCTTTATTTAGAATACTTACTTGCAAGATTAATTGGGCATTACTTTACAGTTTAAATCCTCTTAAAGCAGACCCAAACTCAAAAAGTGATTTGCTGTGTCATAGGAAACATTTTGAAATGTTATTTGTGCCTAAACAGTACCCTGAAAAAGTTACCTTTTGTCTTGGATTCCTCCTAAAAAATAGAGCATATAAGTTTCCTAGGTACTCATGTGCCTATAACTTCATATCTGTATATCTGCAGTGCTAGTTTAAGGAGAGTTGGAATGAGATTTGTTGAAGTCACTGCTGTGCTGCTCAGTATTCTCCTTACTGGTGGCTCTGACGTGAGGAAGCAAAACCCAAGCTTCTTCCAAAAAGTCTGCCTCCATACAGAGACACAATACAGAACAAGGCATGGTATATTAGTAATGGAGTAAGATAGCAAGGCAACAACAGGCAATACTGGTAATGGAGACAAGTCCTTTGCCCACTGCCGCCCTATTTTGGATACAGCTTCCAGAGTTCACATACTCTTTAAAATAATCACTGTCTGCAATATTACTAAGTATTTATCTGGCTTCTGTAAACACAAAGCAAGCTATGGGAGCTGCCATATGAAACTTGCTAAATGCTTACTGTACATGATGCTTTTCAGACTAGAGAAAACAATCTAAAATTCAAATATGGTAAAGTATCCTTGCCAAGATAAAAATTAGGTAAGTGTGCATAATCTGGCATTAGCAAGTTTTTTTTGTATGATATTTTGTGTGTAATTTCCCATTAATGTATGGGGGCTGTTTTTATGACTCACATGTGAGTAGTTTTGCATTTTATTTTTAAATAAATGTGTTTTATGGATTCACACTATGTGAGCATATCTATTTTGGTTTTATGAGGAATCCTGCATTATCATCGTTGCCATATCTTTTATACTATTGAGGAATCAGTGATTCAGAGATCATGAGGTTCTGACACCTGGGTCTCAGCATTGAATACTAGGATATTGTTTGCAGGCCTATCTGACTCCGTAATAGAGTCCATAGATTCTGGTAAGAATCTGATTGGGACTGTCACTTTCATCTTTACACATTTAAAATGGACTTCAGGGGCAGCCGGTCTATAAGGGGCGCTTGGGCGCCACCTCCCCGCTGGCTAAGAAGAAAGAAAAAAAAAAGTCAGCCTAGCCCTTACAGGAGGAGCCGGTACATTGACTTTCTTTTTTTTTTTGGCTCCTTGGCTGTCACCTGACAGCCAAGTAGTGACCCTATTGGTCAGCCATTAAAGACTATGGATGTGCATTGAACAGGCGCGCATTCATAGTCTGATTGGCTGCCCTGAGCCTGTGGCTCAGTGTGATTGGATGCGTGGGCGAGTCACTGTGGCGACGGACGTGACTCCCGCTCCCACGTAGACCGACGAGCGGCGGACTGATGGGGACAGGCTCCAGCCCGCTTGTCCGCATGCCGATCTCTGCACACTGACAGCCCGCTTGTCCGCATGCCGATCTCTACACACTCCTGCCTGCCTGCCTATTAGATGGGGTAAGTGCGGGACTTGTCCTGACTTTGGGGGGGGTCTCTGCAATGTACCCTCACCTGTGATATTGGCTGCAAAGTACCCCCACCTGTGATACTGGCTGCAAAGTACCCCCACCTGTGAAACTGGCTGTAAAGTACCCCCACCTGTGATACTGGCTGCAAAATACCCCCACCTGTGATACTGGCTGCAAAGTACCCCACCTGTGATATTGGCTGCAAAGTACCCCCACCTGTGATACTGTGTCTTGTGATGTTGAGCTGTATACTGTGCCCTGTGATGCTGAGCTGTATACTGTTTCCTGTGATGCTGAGCTGTATACCATGTCCTGTGATGCTGAGCTGTATACTTTGTCCTGTGATGCTGAGCTGTATACTGTGTCCTTTGATGCTGAGCTGTATACTGTGTCCTGTGATGCTGAGCTGTATACTGTGTCCTGTGATGCTGAGCTGTGTACTCCTGACACAATATAGGAAATACAGGGGACGGAGTGGGTGGATTATATAAGGGGTGGGGCTTATTAGAAGAAGGACGGGGCCTGGCACCCCCCATCTTAAAACTTCACCAGCCGCCACTGACGGACTAACAACAATTTTTTCAAAAAAGTTTTATTCACTTTATTGACGTGTTTTGTGTTATATTACTATTAGCGCAGCAGAATTTTGTTTATTTTGTTAAAATTAAAATATGGTAAAGTATCCTTGCCGAGATAAAAATTAGGGAAGTATACATAATCTGGCATTAGCAAGTCTTTTGTGTGATATTTCTACTGTAATTTCCTATTAATGTATAGGGGTCTATGCTTTAGTTGATCTTTGGGTACATTTGTAAACATGTTACTTTTAGCCCTAGGTATTGTATGGATTTCGCTTGTCTACAAAATCAATGGCTCAAGTGAAATCTAATATTGAAATAATAGTTGAAACGGCACAATCAGGGGCCTCTTCTCCTACCAACAAAAGCTGGCCATCTATCTATTTATAGATGCTAAACACGCAATAGCTAGGGCCTGGAAAGAAAAATGTCTGTTTCGTTTGCGGTGATGAAGAGCATCCTGACGACTCTCATGATCAATAAGAAGATGACTAGTATCCTCCACGACTTTTCCACTAAATTTTTCAAGGTGTGAGCCCCGTGGTGGTCTTACGCTCTCCCTACTCTGCATCCAACCAGCCTGGGCCTGTTTAAATGACCTCACACATCTCCCAGCCTTCTCCTTCTGCCTCTCTCCTTTTTTCTTCCCTATCTTCGCTAAATGGCCAGTCTAAGATTTGTTTTCATACGTTTTTGTGGATTGCTCCCCACTTCAGCCCCTGTGCCCTAAAGCACAGGCACCCTTTTGCCTTGGTTGAAGGGTTCTTGTTGATTCATAGTATAGCCTTTGAAACGCTTTCCATAAGTGCACTTGCCCACGTTGTTTTGTTTTGAGTCCACTGTTAGTATCCCCTGCGTGGGCATATTGCATTTGTATCATTTTCTTTTATATTTCAATAAAAATATTGTACCAGAAATAATAGCTGAAAGTTTTTTTTTTTTTTTTGCTTTTATCAATCATTTTTTAATTATTACTTTCCATGTTGAGAACAGCGACCGCGTTTTGTGGTACATGAAAAGCCCTCACAGTTCATGGAATCGCCGGTTGTCAATGTTTATACTCTAAGCCTTTTTTAAACAATGGATTTTATGTTAACAAAAGACCTTTTAAACAGCAGTTCTCCAGGGCAATGTTTCCCAATTATTTTGGTACATTCTTAAACTGACTTACAAAAAAATAGAACAGTTATTTTTAGTTATTCTGTTTCTCACCACTGCAAAAGACCAACATCTTTTTATCATCTAAATATGCTCTCACAGCCTTCATTTTGTTAGAAGTTATTTATTTGATCTTTGGAGGCTAATAGAATACGTGCCAAGTCCTTCAACTATAATTTCCTGCCACAAAACCCAAATAACAGTGTCATCATAGAAATAAATCCCAGATCTAAAACTGATCAGTTTATTTCTGGTTTACCTTTTTTGTTATTGCTGTGCTTTTAGTTTAAAGAAACTCTGTCACTGGGAGAAGGCGAGTGAGCTGCTGCAGGTAGCTATTAGTGCAGCTAGAGGTGAAAGGGCATACCTGTAGCAGTCTCCAGGGGCCTGATAAGGCAGTAAAGCCAGCCCTCCTGTACTGGGCCCACGCCCCATCAGTTCAAAATGGGGGCCCAGGCACCCAGGAGGTCCGGAAGTACTGTTATTGCAGACACTGATCCTCTTGTGTCTCTCACTGCAGCACTGCCAGCTTCTCCTCCTCTCACTGGCTGCACTGTAAGGGGATTGGTTCTAGCACATGCTCCCCTTCCATCCGCTGTCCGGGCCCCCCCCCCCCCCGTTTGCCTCTTTCCCTTACAGTACTGATGACTTCTCTCCTCTTCCACCGGCAGCTGCTGTGGGAACACAGGGGGATGTTATTTACTAGCCCCATCCTTTCCAGAATGAAAACAGGGAGCAATCAGTACCAATCACTCATGTGCCCATTCATCACTTAAGCATTGTAAACTGTACTTTACTATGCTTCAGTTTGTGAATGAGCAGGAAGCCTCAGAGCGCTTCCTATTCATTCATCTGTGCAGCTGAGGCTGTAGAGAAAGAGAATGATAAATCTATGTCCTCAAACCCTTTTGGCCGGGGGGGGCATGTCAAGTAAGCTGTATGGGGCCCCATGATTTCTTACAGCAGCCCTAGCAGTCTCCAAAACCTTCCATGTATTGCCAAATCTCAGGTTGTCCTCGCAGGCAATACTTTGGCACTTCCTGATAGTGCCAAAGCTTGCCTGATCTCTTCTCCTCCTTGTGGCTTGATCACTTGATGGGTTATGCTAAAATACTTAGCAGATGATGATAACAGAACTTATGTATTGGAGGCATTTATCATTCCGAGTGTTTTGTTTGGTCGGTGGCATCAGCAAAGCCCCCCCCCCGTCCAGCACTTACTGGAGCAGGCCCCGGTGGGCGGGTTGCGGGCAGGCAGCGGCATGCTTTGGTTGTCAGTGGTGGGCTCCTGGGCAGTGATGGGCTTATGGGCAGCGGTGGGCTCCTGTGGCAGTGATGGCTCCTGTGGCAGTGGCGAGCTCCTAGGCAGCGGCAGGCTCCTGTGGCGGCGACGGCTCCTGTGGCAATGGCATGCTTCTAGGCAGCAGCAGGTGCCTGTGGCAGCAGCGGCTCTGGTGGCATCAGTGGGTTTATGTAGGCATAAATCAAATAAGGGAACAGAAAAAATAAATAAATAAATTGCCATTTTAAGGATGCACATTAGTGCCTTATGGAGAGGAGTGAAGCACTTACTGGATCAGGTCACAGCGGGCGGGTTGCGGGCAGGCAGGGTTAAGCTTTGGTGGGCAGTGGTGGGCTCCTGGGCAGTGATGGGCTGATGGGCAGCAGTGGGCTCCTGTGGCAGCGGCAAGCTCCTAGGAAGTGGCAGGCTCCAGTGGCAGCGACAGCTCCTGTGGCAATGGCAGGCTTCTAGGCAGCAGCAGGCTCCTGTAGCAGCAGCGGCTCTGGTGGCATCAGTGGGTTGCAGGCTCGACGGGCTACTCCTCCCTTCTTCTCCTAGGCGTCCAATAGGATCGCCTAGGAGTTTCAACCAACCGGTTGACGTGTATAAGTCCCGCTTCCCGATTGGTCAGAAGGATCAGAGTTTTAACAGTGAATATTAATTCGCTGTTGCAACACACCTGGTTGGGCTCCAGATGCAAAGCTTTGCGCACCGAGCACACCCTATTTTTAAGCCTATCAGAGCCTCTGGCTCTAATCAGGTGCTTCAAAAAACACACCCCCCCGCCATCCCTGTCATAGGTTAGGCTCTGAGGAAGAGGCTGTAGCCTTGAAACGCGTTAGCCAGCCTGTCTAGGACACCAGCAATATACAGTGGATTGGATGCGTAGCCATGCCAAGCTGACCAAGGTTTTCCACAGATGCCAATGCAAAATGGGAGAAGTGCCATGCCAAACTAACCAAGATATTCCATAGACGCCAATGCAAAACCGGAGCAGTGCCATGCTGACCAAGATCTCCCAGGAGCAAATGAAAAACCGGAAATGACGTACAGCGCCGCGGCCCCTAGAGGAGGAAGTGAAATTAGATGTAGGCATAAATCATAAGTGAACAGAAAAAAAAAATAAATTGCCATTTTAAGGATGCACATTAGTGCTGCATGGAGAGGAGTGAAAAATGTGCGTGGAACTCCGCTTTAAATACTACTAAGACAAGCATTTTGCCAGTAAAGATATAATGAACACATATACAGTATACATGTCATGTAAATTCAAATCAAAAGAAGCTTATATACAGAATATCATTTTCTTCTTAATGAGTTTATTGGAGCAAAGCAAAAAAAAAAAAAACGTAATACTTGCACATTTCTTTGTCTTTCATCCCTTTAAAAGACTCTGCAGGTACAAACAATATGCATTGATCCTGATAGAAATACACTCAGCAGCTAACTTCCTGTTGGAGCTGACAACACAAATCCTTTTTTGGACTGAAATTGTAAAAATAGGTGTAACCCCTGTCCAGCTGTCTTTAGCTAAACTATAGAATCCCTCACCCTCTCCTTGGCTCCACAAAATATAATGTGGTATTTAGCCCATGAACTGGGAGGGCTGATTAGACTCCTTGAGATAACACAGAGTGAACAAGACAGATTACAATTTCTAAATGTCTTACAGTATCAATAGGCATTTTTGAACTCATTGAACAGGAATAACAAAATGATTTAAATTGCATATTGAACAGACTAAAAGGGAGCAAATAAGAGAAGTTCATTGTTATGGTTTACCTTACCTACACTTTAACAAGCAGACAAATCAAGCTGCTTTTATGCAGCATAATATAAAATTGTCTGAATATTACACCCAATGTTGGGGAAAATAATTAAACATAGGAGACTCTGGGTGGCATATAACATTAAAGAAGGAAGAAAGATCTGTGACTGCCTGAGGCAAAGCTTGTGATCATGAAAGTTACCTAACAGCAGTATCAACTGACAGAACCAGAGAAGCAAAAACATATTTCAGGGGAACGTTAAATAACAGAATTGCAGAAGCTCTCTGCTGCATGTAGGCCTGGTTTTTCACCTGTTTTCAGAAGTAGTGAAACTGAAAGCCCCACATGCCTTGTGAGCCATTGGGTTGATTTACTAAAACTGGAAAGTGCAAAATTTGGTGCAGCTGTGCACGGTAGCCAATCAGATTCTAACTTCAGTTTGTTCAATTAAAATGTTGCTAAACCCACGACAGTAAAATCTGTCTGTATATGCAGAATATCATGCTTGTTATACTTACTGTGGACTTAAGGAGTTAATCCTCAGCATTGTTTGAAAAAGGCTGTTTTATCCTGTATGCAAACCCCCCCCCCCCCCCGCACTGTCAATCTAAGCAAGTTACTATAATACACAGCAGGGTGGTAAAGCTGCATGTGCTCAGTTTGGTCTCTTATGCTGGAGAGTACCTTTCCTGTTTCAGTTGAACTGTTCAGGTTACATGATATTGGCATCACACATGTGGGCGTGTGTATAGGCTCTAGTGGAAATCTCCTCCTACTTGAACACACAGCTATGGACAAACTATGCAGTTTATCAGGAAACCATGGTATACAGATCATCCAAAAAGGTATATAGTGGCAGTATTTTAATGTAAAAAGATTTATAAGCTGTGGGCACTGTCGGTGAGGAAAACAACTATTTTCATATTACTGGGTTTAGTAACACTTTATGCTTTGACAATAAAACCTGGAAGCTAATTGGTTTCTCTGCAGAGCTGCACCAGATTTTGCCCTCTCCAGCTTTAGTAAATCAACCCCATTGTGTCAGTTTTGTGCACAGAAAAGAGATCAGATTATATCTGAAGTCATATTTTACAGTTGCAGTCCTCTTTTTGGGGTGCGGTGGTATGAGAAATGGCCTTCCCTAAAACAGGTAATTGTTCTAAACCTGAAGGTAAATAAGAGAACCAGAACCTTTGGTAAGTGGAAGATTGGGTTTGATAATAAAACTGACAGCTTTATATAATAAAATGTTAATAGTAGTACATACCCATAGGTGTGCACAGCCTATTGCATTAGGGTGTGCACCTCAAAGTTCAAACACACATGTAGCCTGAGCTGCACTGGACAGTGAATACATGGGAAGTGCTCTGTGCTGAATGGCTTCCTGTTCATTGACAAACGAAAGCATAGTAAACACAGTTTACTATGCTTCGGTTATGAATGAACACAGTGAGTGGTTGGTACTAATCACTCACTGTGTTCATTCAGAAAAGGAAGGGGTCTGTAAATGGCATATTTACTGGTCCCTTCCCTGCACTCCACCCTGAAACATCCTCATTTGTGCCTGCAGCAGCAGCCAGTAGGAGAGGAGAGGAGGGAATCCAACCGCTCTGTGGGGGAGCAGAGCCCAAGCGGCAGGGGGAATCTGCACTGCACAGGGTGATTAAGTTGTGCCCAAAAACACCCTGTACACACTCCTATGTACATATCCCAATATACAAACAGGTAATATCAACAAGTGACCCAACAGGAGTCCTGGTGGAACTGTGCACATTTATATGCAAGTAAATATAGTTATTAATATAGGTACCTCTAGATGATTGTTGCAAAGTCCAGTTGCAGGGGCCCCTGAGGATGATTGTGATGCGGCATCCATCTTGGCATGAAGACAAGATCAACAAGGACTGGGAAATGCTCTACCATTGTCCAACCAGCTTGTAATGTAGCTTCTTACCGGCAGAAACCATGGTGTGATATTGGAACTCAGAGTAAGTGTATCTACTCTGCTTCTTAGTCCCAACTAGTTTACAATCCGTTATACAACTCTACCTCTAAATACCAAGTGGCCATCAGATGCTTAACCTGGCCCTAGTTTATGCTGGTTATTGAGTCCTGAGCTAAAACTAGCTATAGAATCCAAGACCAGAAGAGACAGGGTAACTAAAATAACAAGAATTGCATATAAACTCTATTACAATGAATAGGTTCATCTACTAACATACAGCAAGGTGACCTCTACACATGCACGACTAGAGTTGAGCGAACACCTGGACGTTCGGGTTCTGCTGGTCCGTCCGAACTTCGGGACAAAGTCCGGGTCCGGGTCCGGACGGAACCCGAACGATCGCACGGACAATCAAATATACGTTAAGAACAATAAAATCAATGGGACAGAGAAGACCAGAACCTAAGATATCGATCAAAATCGAGTCCTGAGTTATTGGTCGTATTTGATCCCGGTCCAATTCGTAGACTACCGGTGAACCATAAATCTCCATCTCAACATATTGCCTAACATTTGATCAACCCTGATTCTTCGTCTCATCTATGTGAATGAGACTCAAGGTTATAGTGTGGTACCAAAGACGGCCATTCTTCGATGTAATGTTCGACCAACCTGTTACCATCTCGTAAAGGGTCAGGAACAACTAGAACAGAAGTACGGTTCTACCTACGGCGTAGTGTTAGTAGGAGTCCCCGGGGACG
>BLSH010404510.1:385397-395686 GCA_018402905.1 Glandirana rugosa | reverse complement strand
GGATCTTGGCTGCAGCTGTAGTCCTGTTAGGGAAATGCTCACCAACAGCTGAAGAGCTTCTTTGCAATCTTTTATATAGGTGGGCCCTATTCCCCAAATGTCACTTTTACTTTCCAGTGCCTGGAACAATGTGATCCCTTAATATCTGTAAAGTTCCTACAATAATTCAGAGAAGTAGAAGTGACATTTGGGGAATAGGGCCCATCTAAGTAAAAGATAGAATAGAAGCTCTTCAGCTGGTGGTGAGCATTTCCCTAACAAGGTGAATGTTTGGACACCACAGAGTCCCTGAGAAGGTGGATTATGACTACATGCTAATATCTATTAGTCTTCTGGTGAGTGCAATGTGGTGGAGGATTTGCACCAGAGAATGAGTGAATGCATCACGCACCTCTCCCCTTTTTATTCGCAACTTGGAGTGATGGCTACATTTTGTGATTATATATTATTTTGGACTATTATAAGGACCAGCACCTTTCAGATGTTTTTTGACCACTTACTTTTAGCAGTTTCTAATATGATAATGTATGTTTTTCATTTGGACGTGAATATTTTCTGTAATATAGATGCAATATAAATTTCCAACATTTGCTTGATTTACATGCACTTTATGCATAATATTATTCATGAGGTATAATTTATGTTTTATAAGTGCTGCACTTCCTATTTGATTTAGTAAGTGTTATTTACACTCATCTCATCTTAGGCTGTCTTGTCTTATCTAATAGCATTCATCATAATGCACCATAATAGTTGAAGGGATTAAATGCAGTACACGTTTTTGCCAGTAGATGATGCTATAGGTTAAATGGAAGATTGACGCTTCCTGTAAAAGAACAACTGTACTGGACAAGTATCTAGTCTGCCATTGCTGAAAGCTCCTGCCTGGTTATTATGCTGATCTTTATGCTCTAATAAATTTTAAGCCCAGAATAAATATGGAGATCAGCTTGCCTAACTCCATTAGCTGCACACTTGGGTAGCCAGTGAATCAGAAAGCATTGAAGCCAGAAGCAGCCAGATAACTAGCATTTTCAAAAGGTTACACCGGTAAATTCTCTAAGCAAATGTTTCCTTTACAGTTTACCTCTGAGGATGCAAATAAGAGGCTGCCACTGTTGACTTAATGTGGAACTAAACTTACCTCTACTGCAACTGTCCCGCCCCTCGTTGGCGGCGGCATATTCCGCTCTGTGTCAGTGTTTGCCATCTCCATTGCCTGGTGTGGGGTGACAGCACTCCTGCACAATCAGAGATCGGGCAAACGGTATAAGCTGCACATGTCTAGCTCAGTTTACATGCCTGCGAAGACAGTGAGCAAGCAGGTAGGTGCATCTTATTGTAGATACTTTGCATGTCTCTTCTGCAATAAACAGCTTGCAGGTTTGTGATAGTGGAACTTTAGTTCCACTTTAAAAAGTGAAATTGGGAAAGTCTAAAATTGCATCCTACATACTCTTCTAGGTTTTTTAATTGCAGGAGTAAAGCTGAATACACACTATACAATTTTCTTTAGATTTTTTTCTTCAGATTTACCAAAACCATATAATATGAGGTCAAACCTTAAGAGCTTCAATTTGTAAGCAATCAGGCAGGCCCTTGCACTACATGGTTTTGGTAAATCTAAAGGAAATCAGACAACAAAAGTTGTATAGTGTGTATGGGGTCTTAGATGACAGCCCCAAAGCCCACACCCATAATGCCTATGTTTAGTTGTTTTTTTTAAATCTGCATAAGGGAAGGTACTTACATTCAGTGGGAAGTGTCCCTTGTGCTGGTAGCTGCTCATCTTGTTGAAGTCTTTGGTCTCCCCTATAGCCCTGCTGTGGTACTCTCCTGGTACTGTGGGGGTTAATTCGGCCGCTGGACTGGTCATAGGCATTAGTCAGGAGTGATGACTATATTTGCCATCATTCATACAAGCTGTACTACAGTTTCATTAATGAAAAGCACTCTATGAATGGGATGGGTTGATGAATGAAAGATTCGACTCCTCCATTCATAGAGCGCCTTTTATTGATGGAAGCTATAGTACGGCGCCTATGACTGAAGGAGGGGGCATAAAGGGCAAGCATAGTCAGCACTCTTAAAAAGTGCCTATGTCAAGTCCAGCAGATGTGTTAACCCCTACAACCCTGGAAGATTACCACTACATGGTAAAAATCTATTTCTGCCCTTGTAGAGTCACTGTGGGAGGCTCTACCTGTCTAATTATCATATGAAAGATAAGTGTCTTCCAACTCTCTAGGCAAAACATATCGTTCAGTAATTCACTTACAATGTAAAGTTTTATAATCTGATTTTATTCCAGTGACAACACTGTTTAAAAAGGCAAAAATATGTGTTGGAGTTAAAGCAAGAAGTGGCTTTCAGATCCCGCATCCTAAGGAGTCCCAAGTTAATGAATTGGGAACTGAATTGTTACCTTCAAGTGTTACTAAATCCAGGGCCCTTCATTTCCTATATCTGGTCTCCCACAGTACACAGAACACGGAAATGTAATTATTTTAGTAAATATAAACTGCTAAATACCTTTTCTCATCAGCAGTTAGAGCAGTCATGTGGCTTCTATCAGTGTCTGGTTAAAGCTTGTAGCAGAAGTTTTCATTCACCCCTGACTGTCCTATGAGACTGCATGACACCTGACCCTCTGTCTGGACAATGCTGATTAGCCCTGTACTGATCACATGCACCCTCCCATGAAAAAAAACTCACACCAAACTGAGCATGTGCAGAGTGACTCCAAAGGCTCTGTTCTATAAGCAGATGGATTGGGGACAGTGGAAGAAGGGGAGGATCAGAGAAGACAGGATCAAACAGCCTTTTTACACAATGCATAGGATTAACCCCTTAGGTTCCACAGTCAGTATAACAAGCAGGCTTTACTGCATATACAGACTGATTTTACTGTTGTGGGGTTAATGACACTTTCAGTACAGGTATGGCTGCAGCCTACCATAAAGAAAATAATTAGTAAGCTGACATAACCTGATATCGTCCTTATTTCTGATTTGAGTTCTACTGTAAAGTAGAGCTGCATGTAATCATAATCCTAATAAAATCGAGATCTCAATTCACCTCCCCCGCAATCTCCATCACGTATTACCACAATTTTCAGTGCAGTTAATGGAGTCCGACTTGCGGGGCGACTCAGTGCGACTTGACTGTAATAGAAGTCAATGCAAATTGCCTGAAGTCTCCCCAGGAGCCTTTTTCTAAGTCGGAGTGACTTGAGTCTCTCCTATCTGGGCAGACTGCCGGGTCTGAGATCATTGCTGATAAAAGAAGCTAGAAGAGATACAATGTAACTACTTCAAAGGAATGAACTCCACAGTGTATAGCAGAGTTTAGTTTAACCATTTAAAGACTAAATCTTTTCTGATATTTGTTGCTTACAAGTTAAAATCCAGTATTTTCTGGTAGAAAATTACTTAGAACCCCCAAACATTATATATTTTTAGCAGAGACGCTAGAGAATAAAATGGCGGTTGTTGCAATATTTTATGTCACACGGTGTTTGCGCAGAGGTCTTTAAAACGCAATTTTTTGGGAGAAATTACACTTTCCAAAAAAAAAACAGTGCTGTTAGCCCAATTTTTTTGTATTTGTAATATGTTACACTGCGAGAATCATGAGAGAATCGTGAGCTTTATTCTAAGCAAAAAAATTGTGATTCTCATTTTGGCCAGAATTATGCAGCTTTACTGTAAAGTAAATTTCTGCATTCATGTAAGTAAGTTTTCATTTTCAATTTCCCGGTCCTTTATTCCCTGTCTTTATTGTATCCTCACATTTCACTTCCGATAATCAGCTGCGCAGAACATATTGTGCTCTACAAATAAAGGAATAACACCAATAACATTAGTAATAATAATAATAATAATAAATGGAAAGCCACATGCTGCCTACACCTGCTACTCTTGTGGTTGCACAGTCAAGCTATGTGGCATGCAACAGCCATAGAGCCGCATGCTGCCTACCTGTGCCCTTCAGGTTCCAGACTGTTGCTGGGGTAATAAACATTTGGAAGTAAACATATTCCTATGTCCTTGCAAATGTATTGTTGTACATGTGAAGCAGCCAAGGCCAGTATTTGCATTTGCTCAGGATTAAATGCAGAATAATAGTGACGCACGGTTTCCTCCTGGCTCTAGTCCCTGTGTTATTTTTTCTGTCTTAGTATGGATAAGAGATTTGATATGCTAGTTAATATCATCTATGGCCACCTGGGACTGTAGAGATTAATGTGATCATACTTGGCTGATGCAAGGTTTGTCTTTGAACAGAAGTTGGGCACTAGCTTCATATCATTGTATGCTCCTTGTAGTCTTTTTTTCATCACTTTTTTAATTGTGTACCTGAATGACAATAAGTCAGGGAGGGGGTCAAATGCACCCCTCTGTTCTCAGAAGCATCAAATATTTACAGTGGTGATCACAAATTAAGGGGTGATGGGGGGCACTGAAAAGTACTTGGGATAAAGGCTTCACATATGGATTTGCATGCAATTAAAGAGAGCATGTAACCTTGCCCATTCAGGAAAAATTCCCAGCATCTGAATTATAGTTACCACTCCAACACTCCCCCGCTGGTCATCCCTCTGTTACAGCCACTAACAAATTGTCCAGTATAGGCTGACAGTGCTCAGGAGGATTGGTGGCATAACCCCCTCCACCATGTGACAGTAATTGGCCTTTAGGTCTAAGCCCGGTATCATGGTAGGAGATCACATACACCCCCTTATTGCCCAGAAGCACCAGGTGTTTTTACAGTAGTGACCATTGTGTAAGGCAGTGTTTCTCAACCTTTTTTCAGCCAAGCCACCCTTTAAAATCATGGACAATCTCAATGCATCCTTTAATATTATGGAAAGTCTCAAGGCACCCCATTCTAAAATGTAAAAAACAATTCTAATAGTTTTACATAATGCGGCAGCCTAGGGATGCCACCTCATCCCTTTAAAACAGTGGTTCTCAACTCCGGTCCTCAGGACCCACCAACAGGCCATATTTTAAGTATTACCTTGGGGAGATGCAGACTAGAATGCTGCAATCACTGAGCAGCAAATGATATCACCTGTGATGCATTTCAGTTATCCTGCAAATCTGGCCTGTTAGTGGGTCCCGAGGACAGGAGTTGAGAACCACTGCTTTAAAACCAAACACATATTACTTACACAAGTTCTGTGGCTGATTAAGGTGGTAATTAAACTCACTCGGTGCCTTATCTGCATTAAATTAGCCTCAGGACTTGTGCCATTCATATGTGTTTGGGTTTAAAGGGATGAGGTGGCAACCCCAAGGACACCCAACATTAGAGGTGATTTATTCTTCCAAAGCAAATGCACTTTTGCACACTGGTACTGACTAGTATTCCAATGTTTATCTTTTCCCTCAGTTTCTCTCCATCACTCACTAATGTGACTCCAGTGTTAATGGATGCTGTGTTGATGGATGCAAGGATGCTGTGCAGGCGATCAACACCCTTCTTATCAACACTGATGACCTCATTGATTGTTAGGATGCCGATGGCTGAAAGGTTGAAATGGTGCACAATAAAAATCTGTGGCTTTGTAAAACTAAAAGGCAAACTTCATCCACCTGCTGACGTGTATACATTTAGGCATTTTGCCAAGGCACCCTTGAAGAAACTTCAAGGCACACTGGTTGAAAAAGGCTGGTGTAAGGTGCGGAAGAGCTGGAAAGCTGACTATAAAGTGATTGGGCGTGGGCTTTACACATACACTTTCAGGTGAATGGGCAAGGTGACAGTGGTCCTTTAAAACAAACCAGTCATTTGTAGAAAACTGTGTTGACTTCTTACTCTAAAAATGCTAGTTCCTAGGCTGTTATGTTGGCTCTCTTTATTTCCATTTTGGAGTCATCAAAGTAGAGGGTTAAAATCCCTGACAGTTTATTTTTTGCCACCTGTGTCCCATAGGGCAGATCCTCCTCCACTTCCTGTCCAATAACCAAAACAGGAAGTGAGATGAAATTCTTGCAAACTAAGGGAATTCTATGGGGACCCCCGGCACATCTTACTTTTCTAGGGACATCCCAAACATTGGGATTTTGTAACAAGTAAAACTGACAAGTGTTCTAATCAATCTCCACTCCATCCAAAACTAGAAAAAAAGAGTTTTGCCTTTAGTTATACCTTAAAGAGGAGTTCCAGCCTGGTAAAAAATAAAAGTCAGCAGCTACAAATACTGTAGCTGCCGACTTTTAATATAGGGACACTTACCTGTCCAGGGATCCCCCCCATGTAGACATCCCAAGCCGATCCGTCCATCGGCTCCGGGTGCAGGCACCGGCATCTTGTGGCTTCACAGCCTGTTTCCTACTGCGCATGCACGAGTCACGCTAAATGCTCCCACTGTCTTCTGTGACCTGCATGTCTCCCAGAAAGTAGATCTTATCTGGAAGTGGGAGCTTCCCCTTTTGGGTGGAGCTCCGCTTTAACCTAGAACTAATATCTGGATAAGGTCTTCTGACTTTTGTCTGACTTTGCAGGTTTGCTTACTTTTTCCAGGCCAGTGACTTAGAGAGTACTGATACCAGTGGGTCAGAATGAAAGGTAGGCACTGCTACTAGCATTTACAGAAGTATATCTGCAAATCATATGCTTCTATCAGACGTCTGATATGTTGAAATGGGCACATTTCTTAAAAAAATGAATTCAAAGATTGGAGTAAAATGGCAGGAGTCAGTAATCAGTGGGCATTTGTGGGTGGGCCTAGTTGATTGGCACCCAAGATGGCTCCTTTATTATTTGGTTATCCACTAGCCGACCGCCCCATAGCAGATTTATATATATGTGATTCTGCATTTGCGGGTATCAGGTGTGCATGCGTGCCGCCAAAGGCTCACTACCGCTGTGCTTGTGCACCTGACGATGGTTTATTACACAGGCAGAATGGCAGTCTGTCTATGTAAACAAGGCAGATTGCCATTCTGTCAGTATGGAAAGCATTGTTCCTGTGTTCCTGCAAAGCAGGTACACAGATCTTTGCCCTCCACTAGTACATGCACCTCCCCCACAGTAGTAAAACACTGGTCAGGCACACATTTAACTGTTCGATTGCCCTTGATGTTAACCCCTTCCCAGCCAGTGTCATTAGTACAGCGACAATGCATATGTTTAGCACTGATAATTGTATTAGTGTCACTGGTTCCCAAAAAAGTGTTAAAAGTGTCAGTTAGATGTTCAATTTGTCCGCAGCAATATCGCATTCCATTATAAATCGCTGATCGCCGCCATTACTTGTAAAATATAAAAAATCTATAAATATATCCCATAGTTTTTAGAAGCTATAACTTTTGCACAAACCAATTGTAAGGGGGTTAGCTCGGCAGCGGGTGTGTCTGACCCCCTGGAAGGGTTCACTACACAATTTTAGGCACAGCGAGACAGCAGTTTCAGGTGAAAACAAAAAGGTAGTTTATTCTCACTAGTTACAATGTGAAAAACAGCAAAACAAAAACAAATAACAAAATAAATCCTAGGCCACTTGGCCACTGACTGCACAATAGGTTTCCCTGTCTGTCAGCTGGGTACAGCCTACTGCTGCACAAAGCTCTTATCTCTAGCACTGCGGGGTACACAGCCACACAGGCCTTACCGTGTATAGGATGTTACACTCCCCAGTCTATGGTAACAGAGCTGGTTCCAGGGTGGAGCTCTCACCTATCCTTGCTGGGAGTTTATGTAGAAGTCTTAATGAGCCAGCTATGCAATGCGCTCCCGGCACAAAGAGAGATACACATATATGCAGCCTCATGGGAAAAAGTCTACTTCCGTGAGGCCGCAAGTTGTAGTGAGGATATGGACAGCAGCAGGAGTGAAAGGAGCAAGATACTGATTGGAGAAGAGCACAATAATTTTACAAATAGGAAGTTCAATGACATGGCTTAAATAGGAAGTTCATTGGAGGAACAAGGAGTTCAAGGCTCACCAGAAACCAGATAGATAGTATGTTTATCCAAGGTTTAAGGCAAGAAGCTATCTAGCATTAGACATGTGCAGAGCGAAAAAATTAATTTAGTTTCGTTTCGTTTCGATTAGTTATTTACATAAGTTTGTTTAGTATGATTTGTTTAATTTGTTTAATTCGTTTTCGGAATTTGTTTAATTTATTCGTTCTCAAATCAATTACAAAAGTTTTCGAATTTGAACCGTTTTCAAATTCAAAACGTTTTCGAATTGTTTTCCAATCGTTTTCCAATTTCCAAGGAGAATTGGGTTGGAGTGGAAAGTGGAAGAATAGAATGGAAAAAGACAGAATACAATAGAGGGGGATATAACAGAAAATGAAAGAATATAATGTGGTAGAGTGGAACAGAGCTGTTTTCCTCTGTTGTATTCTATTCTTTTGTTTTCTGTTATATTCTTTTCTTGTTTTTTTTTTTCTGTTCTATTCCTTTGTTTTCTATTCTATTTTCTTCTCTTTGGAAATTGGAAAACTATTCAAATTCGAGGACTTTTCAAATTGAATTTGAAAAATATTCTAATTCGACAAGTATTGGAAAACAATTAGAAAATTATTTGAATTCAAATTTCGTCCAAATTTTCTTTTTCATTATTCGGATTTGTTTAAATTTGGTACTATTGTAATTTGGAAATTTGGATACATCCGAATTTCCAAAAAACTAAAATTTGTCCGCATTTTAATTCAGAATGAAATGAACCGCACATGTCTATCCAGCATCTTGGGTGGCTCAGCAAGAAGTGAATGCAGCAGAGGTCATGGGTTTAGATTCACAGACATAGTAGAGGCCATGGATTCAGATCCTGGTCCTGATACTTGGTTGGGACAGAGACTTTAGTCCTGTGTCCAGGCCTTATTAGAGACCTGCAGGATGTGTGAGTACACAAACCTGGTCATAGCTAGAAGCTCTCATTTTGGAGACAAAGCTCTGTCAGGAGAGAGCGGTGTGTTCCTGCCAAAGAGTGCGTCCCATGTCTGGAGGATTCCTTGATATATATATATATCCAGAACAGACATTTAACAAGGTTTTGATGCCCTGTCACTAAGAGTTTAATATCCCTGCCAGCTAGCAACTTTATTACATTTCTGTCATTTCCTGAACATAATTCATCATGTAGCAGGAGCCAGTACAAATACTTTCTCTTTCTCTGCCTCCCACTTGCAGTTTGAATTGTGGAAGAAAAATGAGGAGGACTAGGAGCCCCAAGGTTTATGGCCCAGGGCACCAAAATGTATTTGCTATACCGTTCTCTAAAGCTAAACTTAAGGCCCCCACAGACAGCTTGAATTTTTGCTGATTCCTTCTCAATCGGCCAAACCTCTACCCATGGGTAGCCTTTTAAGCACCACCCAGTTTGACAAAAGTCAATTTAAAAATCAACTGAGCCAAGCGCTAAGGAGGATGAGGGGAGCAACCTGGTGTAGCATTCTTTCCACAGTGGCAGGAGGGGTGCGGGTTGTGATTGGATACCAGCTAAAGAAACATCAGCATCACCCACCTGATACCCCATGCTGGAAATGCACCATGGAGTACATCAGGGGTTCTCTAACTCCTCTCACCATTCCCTGCATACACTTCCCCTTAGGACCCACTCACACTTGTGGCACTTGTCATGCGACTTTGGATATGACAAGTTGCAGCCCATTGTTTGCAATGACACCCATTTAGATTGATGCGACTTAAAGTCGCAACGATTTTGAAAAAGTGCCTGCACTACTTTGGTGTCCTGTTGCATGCACCAAGAGTTGCATCAAAGTTACGGTGAAAACCGCGCAACTTTGGAGACATGTTAATGTGAATGGAGCCTTATAGTTCACTGGCTGAATTCATCCATCTCTGTCTAGAGTTGGTAAGTAGAGGAAAACTAAATAAGAAAATATGTAATCACAGCTTTGAGGTCTGCTGCCTCCACCACCTGTTTCCTGCTGCCTTAGGCACTGGCCCATAAGTGTTTGATGTTAAATAAATCCTTGTTCTGTCCATTAAATATTATTAAATCTGCTTCAAGGGGGTGAAAGATACTCAGGTCCACCAATAACTGGGTGGGAGAACCCACCGTAATGATGTGTCGGACCCGAGTGTTACGAGGACCTGATTCGTTCTCTTTTTTCTTTTGGTAGTCGACCGACCGATCTTCCGACGTCTTTTTTCCATATGAAATATATCAGCAAATTTTTTATTACATTTACGGGGGGAACTTCGTCTAAATTATTATAAATTACCTGTCTTGTTCCTAAATAAATTGTAGTTTGTGAATACCCGGTCACGGATTCCGTCGTCCTTTGTCCACCACCTCCGTCG
>BLSH010404510.1:330492-370031 GCA_018402905.1 Glandirana rugosa | reverse complement strand
TTTATTTGATTTTAATTTATTTTCCCTCTCCCCATTTTTTTGTAGGGCACTTGCCCTAGTTTGAAGATGATTTTAGAACAGTTATATGGCTTCTACCGTTAATTAATACTTTTCAGACACAGTTTGAAGATGATCCACATTCACCTCCATTTTTGCATTTTTTATGTTTTTATTTTTTTAAAAATATTTAAAGTTATTTCCCTGTCCCCATTTTTTTGTAGGGCACTTGCCCTACCCTTACCCCCATTTTACTTCCTTTTGCAGCCCTCTGGGGCTTTCCAGGACTTTCCTACAGCCATTTTTGTGCCTAAAAGTTCGGGTCCCCATTGATTTCAATGGGGTTCGTTGTCCGTGCGAGCGTTCGGTTTCCGTCCGGACACGGACCCGGACTTTGTCCCGAAGTTCGGACGGACCAGCAGAACCCGAACGTCCAGGTGTTCGCTCAACTCTAGTCCTGACTGAGAAATTGAGCAGATTATTTTTCAACTCACTTTCTCACAGTCCTCTGTCTGCCCTACTGTCACCCACTCCTCTACTGTCACTCGGTCCTCTGCCCTGCTGCCACCCAGTCCTCTGCCCTGCTGTCACCCAGTCCTTTGCCCTGCTGTCACCCAGTCCTCTACTGTAACTCAGTCCTCTGCTGTCACCTTGTCCTCTGCCCTGCTGTCGCCCAGTCCTCTACTGTCACCAAGTCCTCTGCTGTCAACCAGTCATCTGCCCTGCTGTCACCTAGTCCCCTGCCCTGCTGTCACCCAGTCCTCTGCCCTGCTGTCACCTAGTCCTCTGCCCTGCTGTCACCCAGTCCTCTGCCCTGCTGTCACCCAGTCCTCTGCCCTGCTGTCCTCTAGTCCTCTGACCTGCTGTCACCCAGTCCTCTACTGTCACCCAGTCCTCTGCTGTCATCCAGTCCTCTGCCCCCTGCTGTCACCCAGCCCTCTAATGTCACCCAGTTCTCTGCTGTCACCCAGTCCTCTGCCCTGCTGTCACCTAGACTTCTGCCCTGCTGTCACCTAGTCCTTTGCTCTGCTGTCACCCAGTCCTCTGCCCTGCTGTCACCTAGTTCTCTGCCCTGCTGTCATCCAGTCCTTTGCCCTGCTGTTACCCAGTCCTCTGCCCTGATGTCACCCAGTCCTCTGTCCTGCTGTCACCCAGTCCTCTGCCCTGCTGTCACCCACTCCTCTGCCCTGCTGTCACCCAGTCCTCTGACCTGCTGTCCTCTAGTCCTCTGCCCTGCTGTCACTCAGTCCTCTACTGTCACCCAGTCCTCTGCTGTCATCCAGTCCTCTGCCCTGCTGTCACCCAGCCCTCTAATGTCACCCAGTTCTCTGCTGTCACCCAGTCCTCTGCCCTGCTGTCACCTAGACTTCTGCCCTGCTGTCACCTAGTCCTTTGCTCTGCTGTCACCCAGTCCTCTGCCCTGCTGTCACCTAGTTCTCTGCCCTGCTGTCATCCAGTCCTTTGCCCTGCTGTCACCCAGTCCTCTGCTCTGCTGTCACCCTGTCCTCTGCTTTGCTGTCACCTTGTCCTCTGCCCTGCTGTCGCCCAGTCCTCTACTGTCACCCAGTCCTCTGCTGTCAACCAGTCCTCTGCCCTGCTGTCACCTAGTCCTCTACCCTGCTGTCACCTAGTCCTCTGCCCTGCTGTCACACAGTCCTCTACTGTCACCTAGTCCTCTGCTGTCAACCAGTCCTCTGCCCTGCTGTCACCTAGTCCTCTGCCCTGCTGTCACCCAGTCCTCTACCCTGCTGTCACCTAGTCTTCTGCCCTGCTGTCACCTAGTCTTCTGCCATGCTGTCACCCAATCCTCTACTGTCACCCAGTCCTCTGCTGTAAGGGGGCAACAAACATCACAGGGGGTATAGACAGGGGCGGTGCTAGACTATTTTGCACCTTTTTTATACTGTATAGAGGTAGCACCGGCCCTGGGAGGGATGATGTCTGGAGGTAAATTTGATTTTTACATCCTCTATGTAGAAGTACTGTTATATGGCATAGAAAAAGGAAGGGCAATACTAAACATCACAAGAATTCCAATGCTCTGCTGGAGATGTAAAACACCCAGACTAAAGGCATGTACATACAATGTGAATTTCAGATGGAAATTTTTGTTCGACAGCTGATCGTCCAAAGTTCTTACCGTTAGTATGCTCCTTTGCTGATACAGCTAATTTGTATTTTTTGTAAGACAAAAGCTGGTTGTGCAGACTATAATTTTTTTTTTTGTAGGGCAACTCACGATCCAATTTTCGTATCATTAGTACGATTTTTGTATGAAAAAAATTGTACAATCATGACTACGCATGCTCAGAAACGAAAAAATATATACAAAACTATTCAACACATTACATCACTTCTGACGTTGAATTTGGTCGTACGAAAATTTTCATATTGTTAGCACGCTCTTCACTTTCAACATGAGACAAGCATGCACCAAAAAACGGACGTTCTGTGGTCCAAAATTCACATTCTGTGTACGAGGCTATAGACTGGGTGCTGACTCCCATGCGGTTTGTTCTCCACTCTGCAATCAATCAAAGAAGACAGTAGCCTAGCCACACTCTGGAGTTAAATTCGTAATATGTGCTTACTGATGGTTAAGATGTACAACAGACCACCTGATCTCCTCTCACCTTTTACTTTGAAGTGCAGCTACTTCCTTTTTAGGCTGTGATTGATTGATTGCTTGATTGATTGCATAGTAGTGATAGTACACACTCACTCCTGTACTAACTTCCTTCTGTAGAAGTTACTCTCAGGCTAGGTGCACACTAGCTGCGGCCGCAGCTCACAGCAGGGGGTCTGAAAACTGATTTATATCTGCTGTGTGAATAGTAACATAATGCAGTGTTTCTCAATTCCATTCCTCAAGGCGCACCAACAGGTCATGTTTTCAGGATTTCCTTCAGATGAAACGGCTGTGGTAATTACTAAATCAGTGAAACTGATCAAATCACCTGTGCAAAATAATGGAAAGCATGAAAACATGATCTGTTCTGGCACCTTGGGGACTGGAGCTGAGAAACACTGTAGTAATGATCAGTGAGGTGTTTCGGCTATTAGACTGGATTCACACCTATGCACAGGCCCGCCATCAGGGGGGTACAGGCAGTACTGTTGTAAGGGGCCCCAGTGTCTCAAGGGGCCCTTACAACCAAGACTTTAGCAGTCTTTAACATTGAAGTCTATGGGAGGGAGCTCCCAGTTTGGGGACACCGTTCACCCGAACCATAGGCGATAAAAATACCAAACTTAGGTCACATAGAAAGGGCCACCTGGGCATCAATTGTTCCAGGTTTGGGACCTTCAGCACCTATGGTTCAGCCATACCAGGTCCGCAAAGTGACCGGTCATTGACCGGCAATTGTCGGGTGAATTTCAGACTTAACATTGGAGTCTATGGGAGGGGGCACCCGGTTTGGGGACACCGTTCTCCCGGATCATAGGCGATAAAAATACCAAGCCTGGGTCACGTAGAGAGGGTCCCCGGGACAACAACTGACCCAAGTTTGGGACTTCCAGCACCTATGGTTTGGCCATAACAGGTCCCCAAAGTGACCAGTCTTTAACCAGCAATTGTCAGGTGAATTTCGGACTTAACATTGGAGTCTATGGGAGAGGGGCACCCAGTTTAGGGACACCGTTCTCCCGAACCATAGGCGATAAAAATACCAAACTTGTGTCACATGGAGAGGGCCCCCAGGACCATAACTGGTCCAAGTTTGGGACCTCCAGCACCAATGCTTCAGTCTTATTGCAAGCATCGGGTGAGGCTGTGCTACCTGTGCACTGTTTTTTTTAACGCCTTGATTCCCACACTACCATGCATTGCACACTTCACTTCACTTGAATAGGTCATGCTTGGCAGGCTACACCTGACAGGGTGTATAATTCCTACTGTGGCTGCAACATCTGCACACCCCTGGCCAGTGGGCAGATGTGGTGGGATGGCCAGTGGGCGGGCCCCGGGGAATGTTGGTGGTCAGACGGGGGGCCCAGGCCTAAAGGTGTGTAAGGGACCCCAAAATTTTTGATGGCTGCCCTGCCTATGCATTTTTAGTGCTTTTTGCATTTTGCAGATTTGCACTGCAGAATGCATTTTCCATAGGAAACCATGTTAACCACTTCAGCCCCGGAAGGATTTCCAGCTTTAGGACCGGAGCCCTTTATGCGATTCGGCACTGCGTCGCTTTAACTGAAAATTGCGCGGTCGTGCGACGTTGTACCCAAACAAAATTTGCGTCCTTTTTCCCACAAATAGAGCATTCTTTTGGTGGTATTTGATCCCCTCTGCATCATTTCTGATCGCCGCTATAAACAAAAGAAGAGCGACAATTTTGAAAAAAAAAACAAATTTCTTACTTTTTGCTAAAATACAAATCCAAAAAAAAAGTATAAAAAACATTTTTTTTCACCGTTTTTGGCCGATTTATATTC
Organism: Glandirana rugosa; assembly: GCA_018402905.1. NCBI lineage: Eukaryota > Metazoa > Chordata > Amphibia > Anura > Ranidae > Glandirana > Glandirana rugosa. The sequence goes on along the minus strand of BLSH010404510.1, from coordinate 365,597 downwards.
TTCCTCATATTTGTGATAAAAAAAAATCACAATCGGCGTTTATTGATTGGTTTGCGCAAAAGTGGTCACGTTTACGGAACGTTAGCGGTACTGCGATATTGCAGCGGACATGTCGGACTATTTTGACACTTTTTTGGGACCATTGGCATTTATACAGCGATCAGTGCTATAAAAATGCACTGATTACTGTGTAAATGCCATTGGCAGTGAAGGGGCTAACCTGCAGGGGGCGCTCTAAGGGTTAACTATGTTCCCTGGGCGTGTTCTAACTGTGTGGGGACTGCCCTAGCTGGGGAAGGGAAGTGGTCACAGCCTTCCTATACAGGAAGGCTTTGATCACAGCCCTTCCCCCTCACACAGAACGGAGTGTTTACATACACGGACCTCCGTCCCTTCGCTCCGGGGGGGCCATCGCGGGTAGCCGGCGGCAATCGAAGCCACCGCACCCGCTCCCTGGCCCTCCCCGAACACAGTGAGCGCTCACAGTGCGCGTTATCGCAGCCGCCGTCGTATGACGGCAATTTGCGATAACGAGCCACTTTGCCGCCGTCAACCTGCGGTTGGCGGTCGGCAAGTGGTTAAATGGACTGCAGTGCAAATCTGTGAGATGCAAAAAGCACTAAAACTGCATAGGTGTGAATCCAGCCTTAATCTTAAAATGCTTTTCTGTTGCAGTTAGCTTCTGCAGCCACTCATTATAGAAGGAGGAGAGTAACTTCTTACTGGGACCATGATACAAAAATGTATTGAATAAATCTACAGGTTAAATATGGGATTGGATTAAGCTACAGAAGTAGAAAAAAAAAAAAAATAAGTCAGTGTTTAAACTGACCAGCCACTTTATTAGGTACACCTGTTCAATTGCTTGGTAACACAATATGATAACCACAACCACATGGCAGCAACTCAATGCATTTAGGTCTCTAGATGTGGTGAAGACGACTTGATAAAGTTCAAACCGAGCATCAGAATGGGGCAGAAAGGGGATTTAAGTGACTTTAAACGTGGCATGATTATTGGTGCCATATGGGCTGGTCTGAGTATTTCAAAAACTGCTGATGTACTGGGATTTTCACACACAACCATCTCTTGGGTTTACAGAGAATGGTCTGAAAAAGAGAAAATATCCAGTGAGCGGCAGTTGTGTGGACAAAAATGAAAAAGTTGATGTCAGAGGTCAGAGGAGAATGGGCAGACTGGTTTGAGATGATAGAAAGGCAACATTAACTCAAATAACCATTTGATCCAACCAAGGTATGCAGAGTACCATCTCTGAATGCACAACACAACCTGCTCACAAAAATTGGACAATAGAAGACTGGAAAAATGTTGCCTGGTCTGATGAATCTCAATTTCAGCTGCAACATTCATGTGGTAGAGTCAGAATTTGGTGTACACAACATGAAAGCATGGATCCATCCTGCCATGTATTAACGGTTCAGGCTGGTAGTGTAATGGTGTGGGCGGATATTTTCTTGGCACACTTTAGGCCCCTTAGTACCAATTGAGCATCGTTTAAATGCCATGGTGTTTATTGATTATTGTTGGCGAGTATTGTTGCTGCCCATGACCATCCCTTTATGACTACAGTGTGCCCATCTTCTGATGGCTCCTTCCAGCAGGAAAATACACCATGTCACAAAGCTCAAATCATCTCACCACTGGTTTCTTGAACATCACAATGAGGTCACTGTACTGCAATGTCCTCCACAGTCACCAGATCTCATCCAATAGAGCACCTTTGAGATGTGGTGGAAGATTTGCATCATGGATGTGCAGCTGACAAATCTGCAGCAACTGCGTGATGCTATCATGTCAATATGGACCAAAATCAGGAAAAAAAGCAGGAATGTTTCCAACACCTTGTTGAATCCATATCACAAAGAATTAAGGCAAAAGGGGGTACAACACGGTACTAGCAAAGTGTACCTAATAAAGTGGCCAATGAGTGTATATAGGCTCATTAACACCATAAAATACCCATCATGTTATGTGTTATAATGCTCCTTAGCATGAAATACTGTAATGTAGATGTGCAGGGACATTTAAAGTTCATTGCTTCTGTGTGCTGCATTGCATTAAGTAGAAATCATGCAGGACCTATTTTTTGTGTGCTGAGGCGCATTGACAGCCCATTCAAATGAAATGGGCTACCTAAAACAACTTTCCTCCAGGCAATAAAAATGTGCATCACACCGCATTGCATTGTAATGTGAATGGGCCCTGATTCTTCACAAAAGAGTTTCTAGTGTTGAAATACACCTTAGCTAAAAATTAGAGCTCGTGTCTTCATTTTATGAAAAACAACAGACTTCCTTCATTCATTCATTCCCAAACTAGACTTGTCTACATTCCTGTGGGCGGCAAATATTATTTAGGAATGTAATCCGTCTTGAAATACCCTACAAACTGGTTTACTTATCCAAAACAACAGTCGCATTACATCAAAAGCTATACAGTATATTGCATTTCAAATATCACTTAAGAAGGAAAATTAGTAGACTTGTTTCAGCTACTTCTAGCTGCAAGATGATTGGGTTTGGAAGTTTTGTACATTTTATGCGTTACATTAAAAAATATTTTTTTCAATGTAATCTTGTTTTTTATTTGTGTAACAGAATATCTTTGAAAGCCCATATTATATGTCACCCTCCAGGCAGTGAGAATTCTAATGTGGAAAGAAGATAAGACAGCAACTTATTCAAAGTACGGCAGTAAAAAAAAGCAGGTGGGAAATTTACAAAAAAAACTTAACCCAAATATTGTGTATGATCAGTTTCATCTCACTTCCACTCACCTTTTCTTCTATCATCAGGCGCTTTCTTTCATAACCTCCTGCTGCTCCGATGCTTTGAAAAGATTCCACACATCCATGCTGGACAGGCTGATTGACAATGGCACCTACTCCATATCCTCCTCCCCACCAACGATTACTGCTGTGAAAACATATCTCATAAAACTTCTTTATCGAGAAAAATTGGACACACAGCTACAGAGACAAAATTATGTCCCTACTGATAGATTTTTTTTTTCCAAAATGGCGCTCTTATAACGAGAAACAGTAATTAAACCAATCTTTCAAATACCCTGAATGGTGTCTCAAGGCCAGCTTGTCAAACATCCTGGGCAAATTAAAAATCACAGCCTCATGAAGCCCATAGCTTAACTCAATTGCATTGTAGCCTGGCTACCGGCAAGCATCTTGCAATGGGGGCTTCGGAGCAAGCTTGCTCTTTGTGTCCATTCAGATGCTGAGCCATGGCTCAGCCCCACCCCCTCTCTCTCCTCATTGACTCACTGGCTGAGTGTCTCAGCCAATGAGAAGGAAGAGTCCTCAGAGAGCTGATGCTCATGTGCACATCGCTGGATTGGAAGGGAGCTCTAGAGAGGGAGTTGGGGGGGGGGCTGCTGCACACAGAAGGTTTTTTTTACCGTCATGCATAGAATGCATGAATGTAAACACCTTCAGCCTTTAGAACCACTTTACATTGTGAAACAAAAGTAACCATTAAGAACCTCTACACATAAGTCTCTGAAAGATACCTGTTACCAGATTGAGAAAAGACACCTTTCCACTGTAGAACAAAAAGGGACCATTGCGTGGTCAGAATCCTAAACCTGCAGTTGATCCAAAGAAGGGTGGTTGCATTTGTAAGCAAGAAACCCAAGAGGCAATCATTTAACTCCCCAGATCAACATTTTACAATGTTATTTGTTCCACAGCCATTTAGTCATATGTCCTTTAGTTTATAGTACATATAAAAAGATTATAGCAATGTGATAAGTTGTGCCACCATAAACTGTCCATCCACAAATGGCAGCCTCCACAAGGGGGTTAGAAGCAAAATCCAGCAGGAGCTACAGAGTATAAAAGAGAAGAGAGACTTCTAAGTGTAGCAATATGGTTATATTTAATGAAGGTTCAACATTTAGAAACTCACATGGTTGGTGATTAAATCCAGCACATTTAAGTATGTAGGCATCCGGGGGGTAAAGCTGTCCACATAGACCATCCTCCGCACTGCCGGCTCTCACTGCTGTCAGTCTGCAATCGTGACCAGGAAGACTACCCTGCAGTAGAGCGATCTGAAAGCGAGGCTTGAAGCGCTCATGGAGTGCAGCTTGTAAGTGATAATGTCAATGGCGGTGCAGAGGACAGTTTATGTGGACAGCTTTACCCTGGATGCCTGCATACTTAGATGTGCCTGTTTTAATCATCAGCCATGCGATTGCTAAATGTTGTACCTTCATTAAATTTAACCATATTGCTACACTTAGAGGCGTCTCGCTTCTCTTTTATACTCAGTTGTAACATGACGCTACTTGGATATCAAAACATTGCTTGTATATTAAGTCAAAATTTATAAAAAAAAAATGTTGCTTGTCTTGCAATACACTCTCAAAACAAATTACTCTCAATCCAAGGTTTTACTGCACTTGTTTATTTTTTGCATTTAGAAATATGTCCAGACCCTTTGTGAAACACGAATGAGTCAGCTAGAGCCGGTTTATGTGAAAGATCATTGCAGATCATTTTCACAGTTTTTACAGAACAAAACCCTTCCAGTATGCAGAGGCTAAAACCCCTTGAGCTTTTTGCAATGACTTTTAAAATGACCATCTTTTTCCAGTGAAATCACTAAATGTATAATTTATGCCATGTGTACTGTATTTATCATTTGTATATTATAACATGGTGATCATATCTCCCTTTAAATACCCTTGTCAAGTGTTAAAACATTTAGTTCAGTTATTGCTTCATTAAAGAGGAACTACAGTCTTAAAAAAAAAAAAAAAAAGTCAGCTGCTACAAATGCTGTAGCTGCTGAGTTTTAATAAGACACTCAACAACCCAAGAGTTCGGCACCATCTTCATCTAGGCAGGCATCAGATCCCCAACGCTGCAGTCTTGATTGAAGGAGCTGGCTGTGACTTCCTGCTGTTCCACAGGCAAATTTCACTGTGTATGTGCGAGATCACGCTCTGCTGTTTGATTGATCCTGCAGCCTCCTGTGACGTATCTCAGGAGGCTGCGGGCAAAGAGGAGGACAGACCAAACTTCTGTCATTTTTGCCTAGGCAATACTTGGAGAAGTGGGAGTGGGTACCTGTCAGGAAAAAAGGTACCCACTTCACCCCCGATTAAAAAAAACTCAAAACCTCCAAATACAGTAGAGGAGGGGGAGGAGAGGAACATCAATGGTGCTTTCACATAAAAGGGAAGGTCCACTTTAATGTTGAGGTCATATATGTCCCTTTATAATTTAGTTACACCTCTCTGCACTTTTCCACATTTCATTGAATACAGTTATAATACTTAACTGATGCCCAAAATTGATCTGCATATTTAAAATCTTGCTCAGAGAGTTGCAAATTAATTACTGTGATGAAGAACTGAGACTGTATTGTACCTCAGCCTTGTTTCCCTTATCAATCATGGGTCTGCTGTAAACCTATTAATACTAATCCAAAATCTCTGTCCACCACTGGCTATGTAGGTTCTGGTCAACAGAACCTCTGCAGCTATGTGCCTGGCCACATCTAGTGGTGGAACCCTATCACATTGTTTGCTATTTTACCCCTAATACAATGATGTTGGTTCTGGCAATGTGACTTCACCAAAGGGAATTTGCATAATTTTTGAGCAGGAAAACATACTATTTTTCTCCTTCGTTGGAAAAAATATTAAATATAGAAAGGACTATGGAAATGTGTCCTCCCCAGTGTAAACCTGTTTCTAATGTGAGATGGAAAAAATCAGTAATTTTTGTTTGAGAATATGTGAAAATGAGATGCCATAATGTTCCACAAATCTCACACACAGCTTATACAGTAAATGCCTTAGAAAATGCAGTCAAACCTGTTGTCAAATATGTGACAGATCCCTCAAAGAAAGGTAGGACTCGCTAGACAACAATGTATACAGGTGTGTACACAGAATCTGTGCCAATGAGGTGTGAAGGTCAGCTCCCAAAAATAATTAAAATAATTAAAAGTGAAAGAGCTTCCCTTTAAGGGGAGACATAAGATGCAAACAGGGGCCAGGAGTAATTTGGAAAGTTTCAAACAAGAACTAAATCATAAACAAACAAGAATTTGGAGAACAGGGTATACCTTAACTCCAGACAGATTTAAAAAGTACAGTTTATTCAGTTAGGTATTTGGTGAAAAAAAAATTTACATTTAAATTTTTAAATACAACTAGCATAAGTATGCGAATCTGCCCAAGGTGTACTAACGGTTCCGTTCCCCTTTACATATGTTGTGGCGATGTCCCAAATTGCATTGCTACTGGGAGTGTGTATTTGATACTTTAAATACCTTATATTCTACACAGGTTCAGTCTGACCCAAAAATAGCATTGCTAGGGATTGTATCTGAAGACATTCTCCTGGTTGAAATGCATGTGATGTGGTTAAGATCTATGCATATAGCCCGTAAACTTATACTACAAAAATGGGTATCAAACCAATGGGTATCAAATGGGTATCTCCACCAACAATAACTCAATGGTCCAAAGCGATTAATCTTAATTTAAAATGGGAGGAATTGACATATAAACATAGGAGAAGCCTTAAAAAATATTCAAAAATTGGTCTTGGTGGCTAGTCTCCAACTTGTTTGAGCATTCAATTGAGCATATCAAAGATGTTGAGGAAAGCTAACAATGAGATAGGTTCTTTTTCTTTTTTTTAATGGAGATAACTGTATATGTGTATATATATATATATGTCGATCAGGTGCAGCAATTACATTGAATATAATAGTCTTATATTGTTAATCACATAGGAAGAATGTATTTATTCAATTTGTTGTAATAAAATGTTTTAAGCAATAATCAAAGTATAATCTGGAAGGCGCAAAAAAAAAACAACCTTTTTTTGTTTTTCCCTTTTTTTTTCATTTTTTCATTTTTTTTTGTTTGTTGTTCGGTGGGGTTGTTTGGTCGGGTTGTTTGGTGGGAATGCTCTGTGCGTTTTGATTTTTGTTGTAAAATCTTAAATTAAATAAAAACGACTTGATTAAAAAAAAAGTCCCTGACCCTTTCCAAAAATGCAGCAGCTGGAAAAAGCATAGATTTGAACGTGTCCCATAGAAAATCATGTTACATGGACTGTAGTGCTTTTCTGCAAAAAGCATAGGTGCAAACCAGACCTAAGGGAGGAAGGACTAGAATTCTTAACAAATTAAAGTATAGGTAAACCCAATCACGATAATCTCCTATAGCCTGTAACATGTTAATGTCATTTCAAAAGTCATTTTCAATTTTAAAATAATACCCAGTGATACTGTTGTCGGGTGATAATGCTCTGTATCTTAATTGCATTCATGTGTTGTCACCCTGACATAAGTGTTTCAAGTGGTGACAATAAGCAGCTGCGCTGATACACACTATGCATAGATTGGTCCATTGCTGTCATTATAAGAAAGCCGATCCAGAGCACTTATTTCCAACTGACTTCAGAGAGTGTGCATGTAGACAGGAAATGCCTGAAAGAAACTGGAGGAGATACGTAGCATTGAGATGTGAAAAGGGAGGAAAAAATGTGAGATGCTATTCAAACCAAATATGAGCATAAACTTGTTTCAATCATTTTTCCAGCTACCAAACAATTGCAAAGACTTGGACGCATTCTATGTTAAATTACAAGGACATTCTGCAGTGAGTAATGAGCACTATGGTCAATGAAAAAAAATGACTGCTATTCTTCAGGACTTACATGATAAAGTGTCCCCCTTGGATAAATTACATGTGTCCAAGTAACCTTCGGGACCTGTTTCTAGTTCTATAAAAGCATTAATCGAGGCTGTGATGTTGGTGTAGATTGGGGGTGAGGGATTTGCCCTCCCCTTACCTTCCAATTTTCCCTTCCCCTACCCATACCCTCACCTTTTTTTTGTTTGCTTGTTTCACCTTCTTGTACTTTTTTCTCCTTTCTCTTCTTCTTTCTCATCTATGTTGTGGCAAACTTTTTAACATTACACAATTGCTGGCTTCCCTTGCATCTTGTCCATATGTATGTGCATACACTTGCTATTCATATCTCACCAATACTTCCATCCTATACAGTGAAATACAATCAGGACCAATAACCTACTCAATATGTCTATAATATATTTAGTCTACTCAAAGAAGGCTAAGACTGCTGCTAACACCTTCTCAGAGTGTGTCCACCAAACTCACATTTAATTAAAAAGTGCAAAATATAAGTGTAGCGCAATCGTATAGAGAAGTAAACGTATGTCTAAAAAACTGTATGACTCAATAGTTCTTGTAGTGACAAAATATATCAAAAACACAATATAGCTAAACAGCTAATATACTAACAAAAAATTGTGCCAATTCAAAGTCCCACAATATAACTCCACCGCAGCGATAAACAAAGTAAAACATCCAGGGTGTTCGGTGCCCACCACCTTCAGATAAAATGCCTGATAAAGTGAAGGTGAGCAGGCACTTTATCTGAAGGTGGTTGGCACTGAACACTCTGGATATTTGACTTTGTTTATCATTAAAGTGGAGTTATAGTTTGGGACTTTGAATTGGGACAATTTTTTGTTATTATATCAGCTGTTTAGCTCATTGTGTTTTTGATATATTTTATCACTATAAGAACTATTGAGTCATACTGTTTCATTATTTATTTATTTACATACGTTTACTTCACTATATAATTGCACTGCACTTATATTTTGCACTTTTTGAATAATTCCATCCAACCGTATTATGCTGTGGGGTTGATTTCCTAAAATGGGAGCATACAATATCTGGCGCAGATCTGCATAGGTCAGAAGCTGATTGGCCACCATGAACAGCTGTACTAGATTGCGCTCCCTCCAGTTGTAGGAAATCAACCCCTATGGGTTTAAATATTCAAAAACAAGATTAAATGAATCCAATGAATGTTCTTCTTTGTGATTGTGTTCTGATATTGAATATGTGAACATGCGCTCCCTCCAGTTGTAGGAAATCAACCCCTATGGGTTTAAATATTCAAAAAACAAGAGTAACTGAATCCAATGAATGTTCTTCTTTATGATTGTGTACTGATATTGAATATGTGAACATGGCACGCCATTCAAGTGGATCTGTCTGTTCAGTGGGGGATCCACGCTGAGCAGGCGGATGACAGATCTGTGTCTGCTCCACTATGCAGAGCAGACACGAACACATCCTGCTGCTCTCTATGGGGCGGTCGGATGGAAACAGACTGCATGTCTGCTTCCATCCGATTGTCATCCAATCCGATCGACGGATGGCGAAAGTATCCCCCACCCGTCTTTTTATAGGGGATCGGATGTTGGCGGGTGACAGCAGACATGTGTCTGCTGACATCCTCTGTCCCGTGGAGAACAATGGGTGGTCCGATCAAGTCTGCCTTAAAAACGGACAGGCGGACCCGATTGGTCCGCTGTTGTGAAAAGGGCTTATGTGCATATTTACCTATATGCATTCACAACTTGTATGCTGATTTTTCTGTCTGATTTTGCTCTGTTGTAATCTTCTTGCAAAACCAATACTATGCAAAACCTATAAAACTACTGCAAAACCAATAAGAAAGGTGAAAATAGTATTTCATGAACTAAAAAATGCCAATAGTTAATGAGACAGAGGGCATCAGCAAACTGTATGTCATTCATTTAGGGTTTAGGCCTGGTTCACGCTATTGCAACTTCAGATGCAACTTGAATCACACAGAATAGCTAGACAAGGGAAATCACATTATTTTCCATGGTGCCTGTTTGCATCAATGTGACTCCATGTGGTATGATTTTGGAAAAAGTTCCTGTACTACGTTGGTGCGATTCCATTGTGATTTGGCCCCATAGAATATGCAAACCACATCCAAAATGCAGCCAAAGTTGGACTACATAATTGCACTGAAAATAGCGCTGCAGTAGGGTGAACCGAGCCTAAAGCTGGATACACACTATACAACCTTTGTTGTTAGATTTCCTTTAGATGTACCTTCAACTATGTAGTGCAAGGGCCTGCCTGATTACATACAAATTAAAAATGTTTAGGTTTGACCTCAGATTATACGGTTTTGGTAAATCTAAAAGAAAAAGTCTAAAGAAAATTGTATAGTGTGTATCTAGCTTTAGCTGTATGCTGCTTTACTATACTTGAAGAACTTTGCTTGCGTTACTTTAAGAACTTAGGTTCTATAAAGTGGATGTAAACTTGATTCATGAAATTTGAGCTGGGCACATCTATCTGCAGAGTTTTCTTATCTCTCTTCAAATCATTGTGTCTCGTAGCTCTGTCCTGCTCCATTCCTCTGTAATCAGCCATCAACTTTTGACAAGCTCTCCGAGACCCGGAGATAGAAGTGTGTGTTGAAGGAGTTTGCTATAAATAGATTTGCAGACTGCTGAACTATACACAGGCAACCTCTGCATGTGTGGGGAGGGGGTGTGTGCCTTTCCTCCAAGCAGCTGTCTCAGTGTCTAGCAATAATATATAAATGTAAAGACAGCAGATATACATGTAAAACATATAAAGGGAGATTTGTTTCATCTCTGGGAATCATCTGAGGCTGTTCACTTCACTTGGTATATGCAAGGGTTTACATCGACTTTAACCAGTTGCCGTCCACCCGCCATGGGTTGACAGTGGCAACTTGGCTTGATATCGCATATCGCCGTCACCTGGCGGTGGCTGCGAGATCGCAGATCGTGGGTGCACACGCTAACTGTGTAGAGGGGGGCCACGGAGCAGGTAGGGCGGACTCGATGTCCACCGGATACCCACGATCACTCCCCCACAGTGACAGAACGGGGATCCATTAGTGTAAACAATGGATCTCCGTTCTGACAGGGGAAAAGGAGAGTGATTGCATGCTTCCTGTATATAGGAGCAACGATCACTCTCCTCCCCCACTCAGCCCAGCCCCCACACAGTTAGTAACACCTCCCAGGGAACACAGTTAACCCTTTGATCGCCCCCTAGTGTTAACCCCTTCCCTGCCAGTGACATTTACACAGTAATCAGTGCATTTTCATAGCACTGATCACTGTATAAATGTCAATGGTCCCAAAAAAGTGTCAAAATGGTCCGACATGTCCGCTGCAATGTCGCAGTCCCGCTAAAAATCAAAGATCGCCGCCATTACTAGTAAAAAAATAATAAAAAAATAAAAACCCCATAAATTAATTCTCTTCATTTGTAAACGCGGCAACTTTTGTGCAAACCAATCAATAAATGCTGATTGCTATTTTTTTACCAAAAATATGAGGAAGAATATAAATTGGCCAAAACCGATGAATAAATTATTTTTTTTATATTTTTTTGGATATGTATTTTAGCAAAAAGTAAGAAATAATAGGATTTTTTTGACTTACCGTAAAATCCTTCTCTCTGAGTTCATTGACAGACGCAGCCTCTTATTCATGACACGTGGGCTTATAAACCTTTTACCAGGAGTAGACTAGGTAGAACGAAGTTCGGAAAAGCAAAGCTGGCCCCTCCCAGGGGGCCGCCCTCACTCAGCATATAACCCCTCAGCCCTGCATAGCATATCAGTTTGTAACAAGCCATACAAACACAACACAGAGGGGTGGGTGCTGCGTCTGTCAATGAACTCAAAAAAGTATTTTACGGTGAGTCAAAAAATCCAATTTTCTCTTACGTTCATTGACAGACGCAGCCTCTTATTCATGACATGTGGGGATGCCCCAAAGCAGTGTCAAACAAAGATGGGTGGGTAAACAATAACAACTGTACCCAACAGAATGATCTTGGGAGGCGCCAGCCGCGCCTACACCGCCGCTTGTAAAACTTTGCGGCCAAAAGCAGCATCCGTGGATGCTGACACATCAACTTTGTAAAACTTCATAAAAGTGTGCACCGAGGCCCAAGTAGCCACCTTGCACACCTGAGACACCGATGCTTGGTGTCTGAAAGCCCAGGAAATGCTAATCGCCCTGGTGGAATGAGTCGTGACCGGAAAAGGGGGTTCTTGGCCCCAAACAGCATACGCATGGGTCACAGTCTGTCTGATCCAACCTGATACAGTGGCTGACGAAGCCGCCAAACCTTTGCGCGGCCCTTCCGTCAGCACAAACAGCGTGTCCGACCTCCGAAAAGGAGCCGTAGCTGCCAAATACACCCGCAAGGCCCTCACTACGTCCAAGGAATGCAGAGCAATCTCCATAGGATGAGACGGGCGCAGACACAAGGAAGGGAGGACAATGTCCTCATTGATATGAAACAAGGAAACCGCCTTCGGTAGAAACGAAGGGGAAAGATGCAGCACCGCCTTATCCCTATGTAGGACCAAATAGGGAGACTTATACGACAAGGCCGCCAATTCAGACACCCGCCTAGCGGAGGTAATGGCCACCAAAAAGTGACCTTTTGAGACAGCAGTTGTAAGGGAATATCCCTGATCTGCGGTTTCTGCAGCACAGAAAGTACCAAGTACAGATCCCACGGTGCCAGGGGCGACCGTACCTGAGGAGCCACATGACGTATTCCCTATACAAATGTACAGATCAAAGAATGCGTCGCCATGGTGCCAGGGGCGACCGTACCTGAGGAGCCACATGACGTGTTCCCTGTACAAATGTACGGATCAAAGAATGCGTCGCCAAAGGACGCTGAAAACTGACTTTTAAGAGTGCTCAAAGCCAACTTTTGATCCAGGCCTTGTTGAAGAAAAGCCAGCACCCGAGATACCGAAAAAGAACGGGGGTTCCAACCCCCCGCCTCACACCAAGCAATAAAGGCTTTCCAGATGCGATGATAGATCTTGCGCGAAGTGCACTTGCGCGCCTTAAGCATGGTGGGGATCACTGACTCAGAGACCCCCCTCTCCCTCAGTACCTGGGGCTCAATAACCATGCCGTCAAAGCCAGCGAGGGTAAAGCAGGGTGCAAGATGGGACCCTGCGACAGTAGATCTTCGCGAAGCGGGAGCCGCCAGGGAACATCTGTTACCATCCGCACCGGCATACCAGGGACGCCGAGGCCAATACGAAGCCACCAGGATTGTTGGGATTCCCTCCACTTCTATCCTGCGCAGTAACCGCGGTAGAAGTTTGAGAAGAGGAAAGGCGTACATGAGCCTGTACCGGGACCATGGGGCCACGAGGGCGTCCGTGACCTGCACACGAAGGTCTTCACCTTGTGATTGAATCTGGACGCCAGGAGATCCACATCTGGCGTGCCCCACCTTTTGCAAATCTGGCGAAACACTTCTGGATGCAGGGACCAATCTCCCTGGTCCAGCGTTTGGCGACTGAGAAAGTTCGCCTTCCAATTTTCTACGCCCAGAATGTAGATGGCGGAGAGAGCTGGCACGTGAAGTTCTGCCCACCTTAGAATGTGGGCTGCTTCTGCCGCTGCTGCCGAGCTCCTTGTTCCGCCTTGATGGTTCACGTACGCCACCGCCGTGGCGTTGTCCGACTAAAGTCGAATCGGTAGGCCGCGCAGCCTTGCCGACCAGTGGGAGAGACAGAGCCTGATCGCCCTCAGCTCCAACACATTGATCGGAAGACGAGGTTCCTGCGCCGACAGTTGCCCCAGGACTCCTCCCCAGCCCGAGAGGCTGGCATCCTTCGTGACTATCGACCACTCCAGGAGAAGGAAAGACTTCCCCAAGGTCAGTGCTGGTGCCCGATCCCAGAGGCAGTCTTGCCGGGCCAGGAGCCCTTGCCCGCAGAACCAGGCGCACAAAAAAAACGCTTCTGGCCAGAGGTCCCTGCTTGCGGCGTTGTTCTCGACGATTGGGTTCCGGGAGAAACGTGCTCTTCCCCCCAGTGAAATCCTTAATGATTTCATCCAACTGGGCCCCAAAAAGCCGACCACCCTGAAAGGGCAGGTCCGTGAGGCCCTTCTTAGACGCGTGGTCATGCGACCAGCGCAGCAGCCACAGCAGGCGTCTAATAATGATCGCAAAAACAGACATTTTTGACAGCATCGGCACCAAGTCCAGTGCTGCGTCACAGAGGTAACGAAGCCCCTGAACCAGGTGGTCTGCTCGCTGCACCGATTCAGGCGAATTCCCGCAGCCCGAGCATCACTCCACTCCATCGCACACTCCGTGAGCGACTGTGCCACCATGACCGACGCCAAGGCCGGCCTCATGGCTGCCCCCGCCACCAAGAAAAGTCCCTTGGACACTGCTTCCGTCCGCCTATCGGCCGGGTCCCTAAAAGAGGGGGACCCCTCCAAGGTAATAGTTGTCGCCTTATTCAGGCGGGCCACCGGCGGATCCACCGTGGGGGAGGCCTATTTCTGTAACAGGCTGTCCTCAAAAGGGTTTTGGCAGAGTAAAAGAATTTAGTGGACGCTGCCATTCCTTATAGACCAACTTTGTCAAAATACTGGAGATAGGGAAACACCCTGGGAGCATGGGATGGCTTCTGGGACCCAAAGGTGTAGGCAGACACCTGTGACTCCCCAGCCTGGTCTAGCCGTAGAGAATTACGGATGGCCGTGACCAGGGCGCCCACCAGCGCCCTTTCGCCCGCCACCGAGGCCCTCTGGTCCTCTTCCCCATCCGATGGCTCCAGCTCCCCATCCAAGAGCTCCACGGGGGCCCCGAGTCCTCCTCTGAAGATTGAGGAGAGGGCGTATGCTTCTTGGGGCCCCCCTACCGCGGCTCGGTTCCCCCCGGGCGAAAAATTCTTCCAAAATTGAAGTCAATTGATCCAGGGGAACCAGAGGTCCCAGCGAGGCTTGAGCCTCAGCGGACCCCTCCGGAGAAGCCACTGCCGGTTCAGCCACCATTGTACCACCTCCAGGACACTTATGAGGCCTACCGGCCATACGCCCCCACAATGCACCCCCACACAATGCCCCACAGAACGACCGGGACTGCCCAGTAGGACCCAGCACCACCGTGCCCACACCCCAGGGAGAGAACCAGCGATACTTGCTGAAAACACTGCCCTCCTGCTGTGCTTGATAAGAGGCTGCCCTGCCTGCCGATGCTGCTGCTGCCGCTGATGCTGCCATCCCAAGCGCCGACCAGGAAGAGAGAGAAGTGGCGCCAACACACACGTGTTATCTCTCATTCAGGGAGACCAACCAAAAATGGCCACCAAGCGGCCCAAGAGGCCAAAACTGCTTCGAAAATGGCCGCTGCAAAATGGCGGCCAGCCACGACCCCAGAAAAATGGCGGCCGGTGCCGCCAAAATGACGGCGATCACCACGTGGCACAAGGGACCGGTGCGAGCTGGGCGAGCAGGGTGGCGGCGGACGCGTGGAGGTGCATGCGTGGGGAGAGGGTAGTTAGAGAAAGGTAGGGAAAACACCCGGCACCTGAACCCCCCACCGGAACGGGCACCGCTAGCCGCCCCCCCTCCACCCCCAGGGGGGGAAGGGAGGTGTCACTCACCCTTCCAGATGGGCGTAGCGTGTAGCCACCCGGAGGAGACCTTCCTCCCCCCAGGTGGGAAGGGATGCTGCTGGCCATGCGACCCCTGGAGTGAGCAGCAGCCCGGTCACTAGGTACGCAGGTGGGGCGTTTAACCCACTGGCCCCCCCGCACGGAATGGGTACAATGCGGCGGACCCCGCTAAAGCTAAGGGTGGCTCGCATCCTTGCGCAAAAAGAAAACAGAAAAAACAAAAAAATAGGGGAACCGCAGATCCCAGCAGGGAACCGGGTCTAACTCCTTGCACTAGGCAGAAAAAAACTGATATGCTATGCAGGGCTGAGGGGTTATATGCTGAGTGAGGGCGGCCCCCTGGGAGGGGCCAGCTTTGCTTTTCTGAACTACGTTCTGCCTAGTCTACTCCTGGTAAAAGGTGCATAAACCCATGTGTCATGAATAAGAGGCTGCGTCTGTCAATGAACGTAAGAGAAATTGTTTTTTTTTTGCAAAATTTTCGCTTTTTTTTGTTTATAGCGGTGATCAGAAATGATACAGAGGTGATCAAATACCACCAAAAGAAAGCTCAATTTGTGGAAAAAAAAGGACGCAAATTTTGTTTGGGTACAACGTTGCACGACCGCGCAATTGTCAGTTAAAACGGCGCAGTGCTGAATTGCAAAAAGTGCTATGGTCCTAAAGGGGGAAATCCTTCCGGGGCTGAAGTGGTTAAGGTACATCAATCGGTATGGCTGTCTTATATTGCACTCTGAGATTTCTGCGTTCTTATAAATCTATATCTATATTACCCGAATTCCCAGCTTTGCTAGATGCTAATTTAGCACACACTTATGAATGAGAGTCATCATTTTTGCTATACTGTACAGTATTCCATAATTTATCCTGGTGATAAAATATCAAACTTATAAGACAATTTCATATAGTAATTAGTAACACATTCATAAACATCTATTTTTAACTCTTGCCACAGAGTTATTGATTGTAATCTACTTTGAAGTGAAGTAAAGAAGTTAAATATAATGACCAAGTTATGTTGATGCTTGGGAAAATTCATTCATGTCAGCAAAATTATTAAGGAGATTATCTGTAATTATGACTAAGCAACTTTGCTAACTGAAGCTGTGCAACGCATTACTTCAATCCATCAATGAATGCTTTCCAGGATACATAGATGTATTAGAACTTAATGTACAGTGCACATACCTATCAGCTTATAAAACAGCAACAGCAGTTGAATGAGTGGCCAGTAGTGGCTTGACCTTTTCTTTCTTGGTACTAACAGGAAAACCATGCATCGGGAACTAGCGAGCTCTGCGCCAGTGTTAGGCGCTCCAAAAATGGCTTGATTTCAAGCATCACTTGACAGTCTGACTTATTTATGAACTTCTAAATTTGCACTGACCATCGGTGGTGCTTGTTATTATACAGGGAGACTCTCCCAGCAATCTGTCTGTAAATGGAGCTGATACTTTCCCTGTCTGCCTGCAAGATAAAGAGAAAATAATGCAGCACTCAACATGATGAGCTGGGCCCACAGTACAGCAAAACTGCCTCAGGACTCATTTACACTTGTGGTGCCCTCTGAAGAGGGATCTGTGTTGGATCACTCTTCAGGGCCTGTGTTAACCCTTAAAAACTTGTGACAAAACTCCGGAAGGTTTTACCCCTTTCTTGACCAGGGCATTAGTTTGCTATTCGGCCCTGCACTGCTTTAATTGGCCATTGCGCAGTCATGCAACGCTGTACCCAAACAAAATTTACATAATTTATTCACACAAATAGAGCTTTCTTTTGGTGGTATTTGAAAACCTCTGGGCTCTATTTTTTTTATTATATAAACAAAAAAGAGCGTTTTGAAAAAAAAAATATATATATTTTTTACTTTTACTTTTTTACAGTGCGGGAAATGGCATGTGTTTCGGACAGGAATCCCACTCCTGGTCAAATCACACGTGATTCCTTGCAGTGCGATTTGAGCCCATTCATTTTGTATGGGCTGAAATCGAATCGCACCGCACGGTATCGGTAATTAGTATCGGCAAGTGCTGTACTTGAGCAAAAGTATCGGTACTCGTGCTCGTTCTAAAAAAACCAGGTATCGGTGCATCCCTATTTTTTACCTTCATGCATAGACCAAACCTTCTGCCTTTACAACCACTTTAAGAGTGAGTGGTTGGAGACAGTAAAAAGGGGGTCAGTCACATGTTTTACTGCCCCCACAACCGCAAGTGTAAATGAGGCCGAGAACAAGATTAGTCCCCATTCACACCTGTGCAATTATTCATGCTTCAATCCCTGTGCAACAATGCACGACAAAAGGAAACCCTGTACAACAATGGCCATAAGCATATAGGTGAATTGCAAATTGAGCCCTTGTCAGCCCTTTTTTTCCACCGGTTGAGAACACGTTAGCCTGAGTAAAAAGGTATCAGTTATTTGTATTTTTAAGTGTATGTTACCCTTAAAGCGGATCTCCGTCTGAAGAAAAAAAAAGTTAAAAGTCAGCAGCTGCAAATAGTGTAGCTGCTGACTTTTAATATAAGAACACTTATCTGTCCAGGGATCCCGCGAAGTCGACACCCCAAGCTGATTCGCCCATCTGCTTCGGGTGCAGGCGCCGGCATTGCAAGTAAGGGAAACCGGCAGTTTCCTACTGCGCATGTGCGAGTCGCGCTGCGATTTCTGAATGATCCCACTATCTTCTGTGACACACCCAGGTCACAGAAGGCAGCATAGGGAAGGAGGAGAGGCCAGATATGTCATAGATCGCCGATCTGCGATCTTACTCGGAAGTTGGAGCGGGTATCTGTCAAAACCAGGTACCCACTCCCCCCCAAAAAAGTGCCAAATGTGGCAGTGGAGGGGGGAGGGTGGGAACAGCTTCTCCTTTTTGGTGGAGCTCCGCTTTAATACTTATTTTTTTTCTATGTGTGTTCACATATGTGTATTTTATTAATCATAGTCTCTATCATTTTTGGGTGCTTAAGTACCTTGTTGATCTGCCAGTCACCTTTTTTCCTTTTAAGTTCTAAATGGACCACATAAAGTACAGAAGCTGATATGGGTTATGTGGTCAATTATTATCCTTTGGCTGGCCATTCAGATGTACAGGACACTATGCAGACACACAGCATGCCTGTATTGGGTAGTTTGTTGAGCCACCACACCCCCCCCCTCCCAAAATAAAATCAATCGCTATAGACAGAGATACAACTTTTACATCACCGATCCAGACAGGCTGTATGGTCTCCTCCAAATGCTTCTGCACTTAGTCCGTCTGTTCTGGAATGCACACATAGATTCCGGATTGCCTTGAGGTCACATCAGAGATACATCAGAGGACTGTCAGCAGTGCAGGTGTATATTGATACTGAAGGGCTCTACGCAAGTTGGTGTCCAGTAAGTGGGCACTAAATAGGGAGTGGATCACTGGTGGTGTCTTAAGGAACCTGGTGGCTGGCAATAGTTGTTATGGACTTTCATCATACTCTCTGACTCACGCGGATCCCTCATCCACTTTTCAAACAGCTTGTTGAATCCATTAGCAAACACTAATGGACTCATTTTAATTAATGTTTAAGTAATGGTCTGATACGTTTTGAGGTGTTTTGCTTGAATATACACATGAGTATTTGTTAGCGCTGCACATTTATTCCCATTCCCTATTCCACACTGCCACATTAGTACTCTGTGCTGTATATTCCCTATTCCACACCACCTCAATCTGTGCAATTGTTGTACATTCCCTATTTACCACCACGCTATTTTGTGCACTGCGCTTTACATTCCCTATTCCACACTGCTTCAGGCTATAAATTCCCTATTCTATACTCCCTCATTCTGTACATTGTGCTGTACAGTTTTATTATTTTTAAAAATTCCATAAAAAATGATATCACCTCAAAATGTTACTTGGCTCTGCATTCTCTAAAGTAATTGGGATGTTGGGAGGTGGTAGGGACAAGTATAGCATGGAGGATGACTACATGCACCTATTCTCTGGCCAAAAAGCCTAGATATAATGAATCTATCATGCAAATATACATGTACCTGGAAGTATGTTACAATATTATATGGAAGAAATACATAAGTACAAGGTGTGTCTAAAAAGTTTGGTGGATGGTCTGATATCTTAACAGCAACATGGCCCAGGTGCGCGTGCACGCACATGGCTATCCAGAGACATGTCGAGAAGCGCCACCCAGCATGGAGTACATGTGACTGTCAGTGTCAACCCACTGGGGGCAGTCGAACATAGTCAGTGTGAGAGGTAAGGTCACAGTGCAGTGGAGCAACGAGCAAACAACAAGTTCTGCTATAAATTGGGGAAAAGGTTGACAGATGCATGAAATGTTGGTGCAAGTGTACGGGTTGGAAGCTGTGAGCAGAAAATGTGTTTACGACTGGTTCAAATGCATTTGTAACGGGAAGGAAAACGACTGAGGATGAGCCACATTCGGGTCAGCTATCAACAAGCAGAACCCCAGACATGATGGAGCGAATGTGACAAATGCTGGAGGAATTGGGCAGTAGCAAGGATATGATGTGCACCATCGTCCATGAAGATTTGGGTAAGTGGAAGATCTGTTCCTGGTTTTTGCTGCACAAGCTGACAGAGGAACAGAAAGCAAAATGGATGGAAACCTCTATAGATTTTGTTACCATGTATGACCAGGATCCATTCTTTTTGTGAATCATTGTCACAGGGGATGACACCTGGTGCTACCAGTTTGATCCAGATTCCAAGCGGCAATCAATGGAATGGCACTGTCTATGTGTTCCACTGGTGGGTGTGTATATGTATATAGTATAAACAATTTGTAGAAAACTTTTTGTAAAAACTTAAATAAGTGATTTCACCCTAAGTATACACCACAGAGTAATATACCAAGATTTAACAAAAAAGTGCTACATGCTTAATAGTGCAAAATTCCACAAGTATGAAACATAATTCAAAGTTCAAAGAATTCATCTGTAGAAAAAAACTCATAACCCACAAGCCATATCATACTCAAAAAAAGATATATATAAAAACAAACAAATTAATTCAAAAAGATCAAAAAATTTGAAAAACTATTAGTATAAACGTAGTCCTTTTGTCAAAAAATTAAGTTCATGCAAAAAGATTGTAGTAATGACGTGTCCGAATCCAAAGAGACTAGTGCATCAATACAGAGGTTTTCCTGTTCATCAAAGTGCTCACCGTTAAGTGTCCTTACTCACCAGAAGCCCGTACCGCTGCAGGGGTAACTCGAATATATGCAGCCTGCCCAGCATCCTGGTCTTCAGATAAGGCACGTTCCTCAGCATAGATACATAGCACATGTAGAGGAATGGACGGAAACACAAATAGCGTAATCAAATATAAGGTGTGTTTATTTAGTCCAAGGGTATCATAAAAACAATAAAAAATGGCTAATCACAAGCCCAATATTAGCACAAGGGCTGAAGGCAAACAGATCCATTTCATCTGGGCCGGTTTGTGCTCCACAGACGATATGGTTGGAACCAGAAGTGATGTATCGGCATACCAAAAGCCTGGGCTTACGCGTTTCGCCATAGGAAGGGGACCGCTTCCGATGACGCCCTATGGCGCAAGTTTTGTGGACGGTGTGTGTGAAAGCAGTTCTGCGATCGATTCCTAAAGAGGCCTTTGCTTTCCAGAATCTTTATGAACATTGCCAAAAGTATGTTGTGAGGAATAGAGATTATTTTGAAGGCCAACAAATGTAAGTTGTTTGTATCTTTTGTTTTGTTTGTTTTCTGATACCATTCACCAAAGTTTTTAGACACAACTTGTTTATACAAGATGAGTGCTGTTTCAGGTCAGTCCACACTTGCCCATTTCTGGCAGATATGTAGCAAAAATATTCAAGGATGACAGCATTTCAGCATACTATTGTAATTTCTTTATTAACCACTTGCCGACCGCCAACCACAGGTTGACGGCGACAAGGTGGCTCGATATCGCAAAACGCCCGCATACGACGGTGGCTGCGATATCATGCACTGTGAGCGCTCGCACGCTCACTGTGTTCGGGGGGGCCAGGGAGCGGGTGCGGCGGACTCGATCTCCGCCAGCTACCCGCGATGCCCCCCCCGCAGTGAAAGAACGGAGGTCCGTGTAAGTGAACACGGATCTTCGTTCTGTGTGAGGGGGAAGGGCTATGATCACAGCCTTCCTGTAAATGTAAGCTGTGATCACTCCCCTTCCCCTGCCAGCCAAACACTGTCACAGTTAGAACACGCCCAGGGAACACAGTTAACCCTTACAGCCCCCCCCAGGTTAACCCCTTCACTGCCAATGGCATTTACACAGTAATCAGTGCATTTTCATAGCACTGATCGCTGTATAAATGCCAATGGTCCCAAAAAATTGTCAAAACGGTCCGACATGTCCGCCCCAATATCGCAATACCGCTAAAAATCGCAGATCGCCGCCATTACTAATAAAAAATTTAAAAAAAATGAAAGCTCCAGAAATTAATTCTCATCATCCGTAAACGCGGCCACTTTTGTGCAAACCAATCAATAAACGCCGATTGCATTTTTTTTTATCACAAATATGAGGAAGAATATAAATCGGCCAAAACCGATGAAAAAAATGTTTTTTTATATTTTTTTTTTTTGGATTTGTATTTTAGCAAAAAGTAAGAAATATGCATTTTTTTTTGCAAAATTATCGCTCTTCTTTTGTTTATAGCGGCGATCAGAAATGACGCAGCAGTGATCAAATACCACCAAAAGAAAGCTCTATTTGTGGGGAAAAAAGGACGTAAATTTAATTTGGGTACAACGTCGCACGACCGCGCAATTGTCAGTTAAAGCGACACAGCGCCGAATCGCAAAAAGTGCTCTGGTCCTAAAGTGTGAAATCCTTCCGGGGCTGAAGGAGTTAAACCCATAAAACAAAGTACAGCAGGAGACAAGATATCTTATGCGTTTAACCCCCACAGACACCTAACCATATAAGCAGTTGCAAAGTATGCTAGAGTGCAGTCATCCATGGCTATTTTTGCTATGTTGCAGGTGTATGTTGTTGATTAATGCTTATTATGTCAGATACAATTGTTACTGTTAGGCTTCATTAACTGGGATTTTAATGCTGGCTCCTGCAAGAACAAAGCAGACTCCTATGGCTGGGTGGATGGAGAGAGTTGTGACCATTCCGCCTGTACAAGGCAATGACAGGCTGATAGTGGCCACATCTATCCGCTTGCGTTCTGATGTATACAAGTTGGTTGCACTGGGGCGATCATCTATCCCTAACTGTAGGTAAATGCTCCATGTGTGATTACATCAGACCACCCTTGGACAGCCGTGGCTTTTTTCAGCCTGTCATTGCCCTACAGACTGAGGGGCAGCAACTATCTGCATCTACCCATGAATTCAGCTGCAGGAACTCACTAGATTCTTGCCACAGCTGGAAATAAAGTCTCATGAGCCTTAAGTACAACTAAAGGCAAAACATTATTGTGTTGGATAGAGTGGGGAGGGATTAGAACACCTGTCAGTTTTTTTATCGCTGTCTGTGCCCCCGCTAGGGAGACTCATCCCCTTTATTTGTCCTGCTTTCCATTATCATTGAAAGTGAAAGTAAAAGAAAATTCCAAATTTTGGGTTGTCCCCAGAAAAGTAATAGAGGAGAAATCTTCCAATAGCCACACTAATTCTGCTGACCTGGGTCCCCAAGGGATTCCCTTAATTTGCAGAAAATTACTCTCACTTCCTGTTTTGGCTATGGGATAGGAAGTGAAGGGAAATTTCCCCAATGGGACATGGGTGGAAAAATAAACTGACAGGGGTCTCTATCCAAAATGAAAAAAAAAGATTTGCCTGTAGTTCTTCTTTAAGATCAATGTCTGGCAAATACTGTCTATCCTTTATGACTAGCACAAGGCCACGTAAAATTTGAACACAGTGATCTGGTTTGGATATGTTTCATATCATTTTTTTCTTCTACAGATAAGAAAACAGACAAAGATAAGAAAGCTGGGAAACGGCATTGTCCCACTGCTGTGTGATGGTACATAGGAAATGAGTAAGCTAAAGAGAAATTTATGACTCATATGGGTATGAATTTTCTGAATAAATGTTGGTTCCACTGATTACCTATCATCTACAACCTGAAAATCGAATTGTCATGATGGTGAGAATCTTCCAAAAGTGTTTAATCTGCTGCAAAGGAAACATGGTATTATTACTATTTATTAGGTGGACACATTGTTAGGAGGGTGTGAGGCACACAAGACATGTGTTGTAAAGGTCAATGGATTTACTGAAAACACAGGAGACAAATAGTGTTGTGCTCAAAGTTTGCATACCCTGGCAGAAATCGTGACATTTTGGAACTGATATTAAAAATATGACTGATCATGCCAAAAAAACTGTCTTTTATTTAATGATAGTGATCATATGAAACCATGATTACCACATAGTTGTTTGGCTCCTTTTTAAATCATAATGATAACAGAAATCACCCAAATGGTCCTGATCAAAAGTTGGTGACAAGTACAGGTTAACACGGCAAGTAAAGGTCAATTTCCCACATCTGTGGCTTTTTAAATTGCAATTAGTGTCTGGTTATAAATAGTCAATGAGTTTGTTAGCTCTCACGTTGATGCACTGAGCAGGCTAGATACTGAGCCATGGTGAGCAGAAAAGACTGTCAAAAGACCTTCCTAACAAGTAGGGATGGGCTGAACGACCCCCTGTTTGGTTCGCACCAGAACTTTTGAACATGAAAGTTCGGAACCGAATAATGAACACCATTGAAGTCTATGGGACCCAAACTGTAAAAATCAAAGTGCCCATTTTGAAGGCTTATATGCAAGTAATTGGACGTACAGTGGTTATGGGGGTCTGGGTACTGCTCTGGGAGACATGTATCAATAAAAAAAAAGTTTTTAAAAAATGTAATTCTTAAATGAGCAGTGATTTATTGATGCTTAAAGTGAAAGCATAAAAATTAAAAATTCCTTTCAATATAGTGCCTGGGGGGTCCCCTTAGTCTACCAGTAAAGTGGCACAGCTGTACTGTATATAGAAGCTGCTGTAACAATAATTGCATAAAGCCAAAAAATGACATTTTCCCTAAAAGCTTTCTTTATTTTGTAAGGGAGCCAGTCTTTATGGTGTAGTGCACTGGGAACAAGATTAGATATTTTTTGGATAAATTCTGGTGTCTCTTCCACAGACTTTGGATAGAAGTAAAAGGTGCAGAAAAATTGGGGGGCACCTTCACACCGCAACCATATAACAGGTACTCTTAATGAAAGCAAGAATTGCTGTGTCGGTGGCACCTTTGCACTGTAACCCTATAGAGGTACTCTTCATGAAAACAAAAATTGGCCTTGCTGTCAAAAATTGAAATTATGTGCACCTGTCAAACAGGTATGGAAAAATTGGTCTTTGGGTTAATTGTGCTCATGAAACCTACACCAAAACAATTCTTCCAGATGAAATCAACACCCACAACTCTAGGCAACCTAGAAGTCCTGCAGAGATTCCACATCTGAAAAACACTTAATCAGCGGCATCAGCATCATGGGCTTCATGCTGGTAATTCAGGACTGATTCATTTTGATAAATGTCAGAAGGTCCATGGAGTTTGTGGACAGACGCTTTCTATTATCAGTAAAAAAACCTCCAGCAGCACATAATTCAGAAAGCACGCTGGATGCAGGGAAGCCCAGCAGCTCAATTGCACACTGGGCAAGTTCTGGCCTGTGGTCTATTCTCATGATCCTGTAGGGCTAAAAAAAATTGTGAAATGCATCCTTTAGGCTGCTGCCTTCTCCATCGCTTCTCTCCTGTTCTGACCAACAGAAGCCTCAAAACTGCGTTTTCCACAAATCTGTAACCTACCAGAGTCAGGAAAAGCATTCGATAAACTCCTCTTTAAGATGTCCTCAAGAGATTTAATCTCCTGCACTCTCTGTGGGGATGGGATGTGTTCTGAAACTTCCCCCTTGTAGTGACAGTCAAGGAGGGTTGCCAACCTATAGTGATCCTTCTCCTTTAAGCCATGTATTATTGGGTCCTTTCACAGGCTTTGAAGCATGAGGGAGCCCATGCACTGCAAATCTACAGCTGGTGGTGTGCTGATGGCAGATTTGCTGCAAGGACCTGGGTCACCCTGCACTATAACATCATCCCTGTCAGTGGAGGCTGCTGAGAAGTCATGAGGTATAGCGGGGGCAGAGGTGAGTAAGGAGCAGGAACAGATTTGCGTCTCATTTCTGTGGCTTTTTAGGTGCTCTTGCCAATGGGCCGAGTAGTGGGCGGTTAAATGCCTTGTCAAACATGTAGTATGCAAATGGCTGGTGTTTTTGCCATGCTTGATGTGCTTGAGACAAGGATTGCAAATTGCAACAGTGCGATCGGCTGCACATGTGCTAAAAAGGACCAGACAGCTGAGTTGTGGGAAGTTGGCCAGGAGATAACAGCTCCACAATGTGATGGAATAGGGTGGCTGCTCTCTACTCTGCCTCGTTGGGGTTGTGCCTCACCCTCACTTCCTCCTCTGCTCTATCTGGCACCCAAGTCGCAACAGTGACCTTCATCATCTTCTCCTCAATCCTCATTACCACTAGTGACAACATGGCAATACTCTGTGGCTGGGGGAAAATGACTGCATATTTGTGTACCAGTGTTCTCCTCTCTCTGTAGGCTCATGTTCCTGCCTTCCTCAACCTCAGGACCAACATCTGAATCAAGTAATGGCTGTGCATCGTCAAGGAGCAAGGGGTTGATGCTGTGACCAATAATTCCCTTGACTCCTTCATGCCTGATGCTGGGGCTATGGCAGGAATAGCTGTGGACAAGGAGGCAGGTTTAGCCGCTCTGGCAGCTGCAATGGACTGCACACTAGTCTCTGCTTGGGTGATGGAGGATGAGGAGGGTGAGGATGGTTCAGTAAGCCAGTCCACCACCTCCAATGCATGCCGTGGCTGGATAGCACGGGCAACATCACAAAACAGAGGAAATTATGTCCTGCCTGAGGACTGACCATGTCCACCTTTGCCTGTGGACACATATGCTGCTGGCCCCCTCACAGTGCCATGGGAATGTCTGCATCTCCTTGTTGTCCTCCCAGCCATGATGGGGGGTGGTGCGTATTAACAAAATGTAATGAAGATGTGGAAATGTGTACGTAGATGCACTTTAATCAATGGAAGGTGGTGTTTGGTGCACTTTAACTTGAGTACTCACTACACAGACACACTCCCCTGATACACTATAATATACTGCAGTAAAACTGTAGGCAGTGCAATATACTGCATCAAACATGCAGTAATGCACAAAAATATACTATGTTAAGCGTGCACTAATGCACTGAAATATACTGCATTAAACTTGCAGTAACGCACTGAAATAAACTGCGTTAAACAGCACGTAACACACTGATATATATGGCATTAAACTTGCAGTAATGCAATGAAATATACTGCGTTAAACATGCACTAATGCACTGAAATATACAGCATTAAACTTGCAGTAACGCACTGAAATAAACTGCATTAAACGGCACGTAACGCACTGATATATATGGCATTAAACTTGCAGTAACGCAATGAAATATACTGCGTTAAACATGCACTAATGCACTGAAATATACAGCATTAAACTTGCAGTAACGCACTGAAATAAACTGCATTAAATGGCACGTAGCTCCCTGAAATATACGGTGTTAAACTTGCAGTAATGCACAGAAATATACTGCATTAAACGTGCCCTAACACACTGAAATATACGGCATTAAACTTGTAGTAACGCACTGAAATATACAGTGTTAAACTTGCAGTAACTCAATGAAATATACTGTGCTAAACAGTCACTACAATTACACTGGCTGAACTATGCCTAGATTCACACTAATGTAAAGATGAATGGTGGTTACACTACGCTCACACTGACTGAATTATCCCTAGATTCACACTAATGTAAAGATGAATGGTGGTCACACTAAACTCACACTGACTGAACTATCCCTAGATTCATGATGAATGGTGGTCACTACACTCACACTGACTAAACTATCCCTAGATTCACACTAATATAAAGATGAATGGTGGTCACTCACTACACTCACACTGACGGAACGATCCCTAAATTCACATTACTGCAAAGATGAATGGTGGCCACTACACTCACACTGATTGAACTATCCCTAGATTCACACTAAACTGATATTTTACACTGACAATAGAATCACAATTACACACTATAGCCAATCATGGCTCTGACAGTGTTCTGTGCTCTGATTGGGCAAAGCTTTCATTGCTTCAGCCAATCAGGGCTTTCAATGCACTGTGTGGCGGTACAGTGCATTGTGGTCATTCGGCAGGCAGAACAAATGGTTGAACACCCTGGTAATTTGAGGGTTCGCCGAACGTGCGAACAGCCAATGCTCGGCCTGAACTCATGATCGGGCCGAACCGTTCACCCATCCCTACTAACAAGGTAATGGACCTTTATAAAGATGAAAAAAGATATAAAAATATATCCAAAGTCTTGAATATGCCAGTCAGTCCTCTTCAATCACTTATTAAGAAGTGCAAAATTCAGACATCTGTCGATACCAAGCCAAGGTCAGGCAGACCAAGAAAGATTGCAGCCACAACTGCCAGAGGAATTGTTCGGGATCCAAGGAAAAACCCACAGGTAATCCTAGGAATAATACAGGCGGCTCTGGAAAAAGATGGTGCGGTTGTTTCAAGGAGCACAGTATGTTGATACTTGAACAGAAATGAGCTGCATAGTCGAGTTGTCAGAAAGAAGCCTTTACTGCGACAATTCCACAATTGAGCCCAGGTTACAATATACCTGACAACACCTTGACACGCCTCACAGCTTCTAGCATCTGGAGTGAGGAGACCAAAATAGAGCTTTATGGTTAAAACTAGTGTTGAGCGAACCCGGACTGTAAAGTTCGGGTCCGTACCGAACTTTGGGGTGTCCGGGACCCGGACCCGAACCCGAACTTTTCAAAAAAAGTCTGGGTTCGGGTCCAGGGTTCTGGTAATTTTACTAAAAGTTCTGAAAATTGCTGTAAAAAAGTCCAGGAAAGTCCTAGAGGTCTGCAAAAGGAAGGAATATGGGGGTAAGGGTGGGACAAGTGCCCTACAAAGAAATGGGGACAGGGAAATAACTTTAAATATTAAAAAAAAATAAAAACATAAAAAAATCAAAAATGGAGGTGGATGTGGACCATTTTCAAACTGTGTCTGAAAAGTATTAATTAACGGTAGAAGCCATATCACTGTTCTAAAATCATCTTCAAACTGTGTCAAAAAAGTATAAATAAGCCGGGAGAACCCATATCACTGTTCTGCAAACATCTCATAACTGTGTGTAACACTTTAGCTAAAACCGGGAGAAACCATACTACTGTTCTGCAAACATCTGGAAACTGTGTGTAACACTTTACATAAAACCGGGAGAAACCATACTACTGTTCTGCAAACATCTGGAAACTGTGTGTAACACTTTAACTAAAACCGGGCGAACCCATATCACTGTTCTGCAAACATCTGGAAACTGTGTGTAACACTTTAAATAAAACCGGGACAAACTGAACTACAGTTCTGCAAACATCTGGAAACTGTGTGTAACACTTTAAATAAAACCGGGACAAACAGAACTACCGTTCTGCAAACATCTGGAAACTATGTGTAACACTTTAAATAAAACCGGGACAAACAGAACTACTGTTCTGCAAACATCTGGAAACTGTGTGTAACACTTTAAATAAAACCGGGACAAACTGTTCTGCAAACATCTGGAAACTGTGTGTGAAACTGTAGCAGAGAGAAGAACAGGGATATGGGTTCACTCTGCTATAGTTTCACATAGAGTTTTTAGATGATTTTAGATGATTTTAGAACATTGATATGATATCAACAGTAGTTCTGTTTGTCCCGGTTTTATTTAAAGTGTTACACACAGTTTCCAGATGTTTGCAGAACAGTAGTTCTGTTTGTCCCAGTTTTATTTAAAGTGTTACACACAGTTTCCAGATGTTTGCAGAACAGTAGTTCAGTTTGTCCCGGTTTTATTTAAAGTGTTACACACAGTTTTCAGATGTTTGCAGAACAGTAGTTCAGTTTGTCCCGGTTTTATTTAAAGTGTTGCACACAGTTTCCAGATGTTTGCAGAACAGTTTGTCCCAATTTTAGTTAAAGTGTCACACACAGTTTCCAGATGTTTGCAGAACAGTGATATGGGTTCGCCCGGTTTTAGTTAAAGTGTTACACACAGTTTCCAGATGTTTGCAGAACAGTGATATGGGTTCTCCCGACTTATTTATACTTTTTTGACACAGTTTGAAGATGATTTTAGAACAGTGATATGGCTTCTACCGTTAATTAATACTTTTCAGACACAATTTGAAGATGGTCCACATCCACCTCCATTTTTGATTTTTTTATGTTTTTATTTTTTTAAAATGCTTTTAGTTATTTTCCTGTCCCCATTTCTTTGTAGGGCACTTGTCCCACCCTTACCCCCATTTCTTTCCTTTTGCAGACCTCTAGGACTTTCCAGGACTTTTTTACAGCCATTTTTGTGCCTAAACGTTCGGGTCCCCATTGATTTCAATGGGGTTCGGGGTCCGGGACAAAGTTCGGGTTCTGTCCGGACCCGCACCCGGACTTTGTCCCGAAGTTCGGCCGAACCAGCAGAACCCGGACTTCCAGAAGTTCGCTCAACTCTAGTCAAAACCATAAACGCTATGTTTGGCGAGGGGTCAACAAGGCCTATAGTGACAAGAATACCATCCTCTCTGTATAGCTTGGTGGTGGCTCACTGATGTTTTGGGTGTGTGTGAGCTCTAAAGGCATGGGGAATCTTGTGAAAATTGATGGCAAGATGAATGCAGCATGTTATCAGAAAATACTGGCAGACAATTTGCATTCTTCTGCACGAAAGCTGCACATGGGATGCTCTTGGACTTTCCAGCATGACAATGACCCTAAGCACAAGGCCAAACATCGACCCTCCAGTGGTTACAGCAGAAAAAGGTGAAGGTTTTAGAGTGGCTATCACAGTCTCCTAACCTTAAAGTTATGAAACCCAGCAATATACAATTCACCCCCCCCCCCCCTCCACAGTGCATACAGCCTCTAAATCTTCCTTTTATATCAGAATACTGCTGCTATATACCTTTTTTTTTTATCTGCATATTGCAGTCAGATGATAAACTGCAAAGAGCCAGGACTTCCCCAGTGTTCATGTGGGAGGAGATTTCACTCTCTGATGATGGAACTTCCTTTGCATCAGTGACCCTTCACCCACAATCCGACCAGAGCTGATTGGTGCTTTGCCAATGACATGCTCAGTTCACAAATAAATAAAAAAACTTACAAACTTTAAAAAAGTTCACACAACACTGCATGATATACTATTGTTTAAAAACGAGATGTATACAACACAAAATGTATCATTAGTCTGTAATAAAATTGTGTAGGCAGAGTTACATTTGGATGACATTCTGGTTCACTCTGTTCACACGGCTCGAATCCAAAAACACTGTGAGTGTATACAGTGTATATTTTCATATTGCATATATACAGCAAGACATTCTGATAAAATATATAAATATTTAGTATATTAAATGTAAAAATGAAAAAATATATATTAATAATTAATTAAAAAGATTGTAATGTTATCATGCTACATTTTGAGGCTTTATGGTATGCACCCATGGATCATCCTCCCATGATTGTGCAATAATTGTGTATTGAGTTGCCAAGTGAGATAAATATAAGGATGCGGATGACAGGGGGTGGGTTGTTTGCAAGGTTGCAATGGATGGCCAGGTGTGATGAGGATGAGGATGACATGGGGTGGGGTGTTAGCATGTTTGCAGTGGAGGTTCAGGTGTGATGAACATGAGGATGAGAATGACAGGGGGTGGGGTGTTAGCAAGGTTGCAGTGGATGGACAGGTGAGATGAAAAGGAGGATGAGGATGACAGGGTGAGGTATTTACTATGTTTGCAGTGGATGTCCAGGTGTGATGAACACGACAATGAGGATAACAGGGAGTGGGGTGTTAGCAAGGTTGCAGTGGATGGCAAGGTGAGAGGAAGAGGAGGATGACAGGGGGTGGGGTTTTAGAA
The DNA here is from genome assembly GCA_018402905.1 of Glandirana rugosa. Taxonomy (NCBI): domain Eukaryota; kingdom Metazoa; phylum Chordata; class Amphibia; order Anura; family Ranidae; genus Glandirana; species Glandirana rugosa. The sequence goes on along the minus strand of BLSH010404510.1, from coordinate 334,131 downwards.
AGGTTGCAGTGGATGGCAAGGCGAGATGAACAGGATGATGAGGATGACAGAGGGTGGGGTGTTAGCAAAGTTGCAGTGGGTTGCAGGTGTGATTAAGATGTGGAAGACAGGGGGTTGGGTTTTAGCAAGGTTGCAGTGGATAGCCAGGTGAGATCAAAAGGAGGATGAGAATGACAAGGAGTGGAGTGTTAGCAAGGTTACAGTGGATGGCCAAGTGTGATTAAGATGAGGATGGCAGGGGGTGTGGTTTTAGCAAGGTTGCAGTGGATGGCCAGGTGAGATGAAAAGGAGGATCAGGATGACAGGAGGTGGAGTGTTAGCATGTTTGCAGTGGATGTCCAAGTGTGGTGAACATGAGGATGAGGATGACAGGGGGTGGGGTGTTAGCAAGGTTGCAGTGGATGGCCAGGTGTGATGAGGATGAGGATGGCAGGGGGGATATTGTATATAGCACTTCATTGCCACACAAGCACTTTTGACTCTAACCCCAACCTAATCCTTGTTCGTCCTGCTCTTTTATCAACCACCTTTTACTTGTTTTATTGAATACAACGCAGTGCAGACCTGAGAGTCGCATTATTATTATTGTGCAGAGATGTGCTTGCTCAGCCTCTTATGTAAATATAGGAATATATTGAGGATTTACTGAAAACATTACTAAAGGTTTTTTTTTTTTCTAAAAAAACTGGAATAGACAATCTCAGCACAACACTATATATTTCACAATATATTTCATATTTTATTACAGCAGCAGCCTCAGGCTCCTCTGTGCAGCTTCTATGAACTTCTAATTCGGAAGTGTCCACTCATTACTTCATTCACAGCCATCTGATTCCCCCTCCTTGGGACTACATGTCCCATCATTCATAGCGCTATTTCGCATGTATGCTGCATACAAGCTATTTTCAGTCTCTTCCACTTTGGAAGCATGTCTTATGTGTGTCTAAAGCTCTCAGACTGTCCTGCCACAGCTCCATTCTCCTCTATGGAGGATCGGATGGACATGGACCGTCTGTCCGTGTTCATCCGATACGAACCGCCAGGCGGTTGGAAAATAGGGTTTCCGTCTGTCTGTTTTTGGTGGATCTGAGCGGATCGGGTGTCAGCGAACATGTCACCACTGACATCCGTCGCTCCATAGAGAACAATGGAGCGCCCGTTCGGGTCCGCCTGAAAAACTGACAGGCGGACCCCGAACAATCCACCTGTGTGAAAGAGCCCTTAATCACAAGTACACATATCAGTAATATGAAATCTTGGGGTAACACACACTTTTACATCAGCTCAAATGATTTACTTAGAGGGAAATGTGGAAAGTCTTTGACCTCTGAGTTGTTCATCCTGCAGAGACCAAGCCAAGAGGCCTTAGAGAATCTCTGTTCCTGGGGCTCTGCCTGCACAAAGGTCGGGAAACCTATGGAAGATACACAGTTTGCAGATATGCATGCATTCACTATTTTTAACTTGTAATATCAGTATGTTTGCAATAAAAAAATCAACTTTAGTTCTGCTTAAATGTAGATTAATTCCAAATTAAAACTTTGAAAAGTGAGAAAATTCCTCATAAGCAAGCTCATTAATCAACACTAATCAATACATGGTTAGCTACTAGACCAGGGCCGGATTCTGCCCAGTGGGAGTAAAAAATGCCTCATCTTTGGTATTAGGGGGAGAAATAGTTGGTGCCTTTGGGAGGAAGAGTGCCCCATTTTTCTTGTCAGTAGAAGGAATTATGCCCTATCATTGGTATCAGTAGAAGGAATTATGCCCCATCATTGGTGTCAGTGTAAGGAATAGTGCCCCTTTGTTGGTGTCAGTGGCAGGAGTTTTGCCTCATTGTTGGTGTTAGTGGAAGGAAAAATGCCTCAAGGGCTGGATAAAGGCAAACAAAGGGCCACAGTTTGGAGACCACTGTACTAGACCATAGATTTAATCAACAGGCTGCTTCTGCTTAGTGTAGGTAGCCTATAAAGTTTCATTATCTTAAAGAGGAACTGCAGTCTGCTCACATAATTTGTAATAAAAACATGTTTGCCATTTTGAAGCTTCCCTCTAGCCACTTTGCATATTATTTTATATATACTGTGATTCCGTACTTGCCAAATATGCTGCAGAAATCCCCCTCCACTGAGGCTGGCTGCAATCATTTTAACTGTGGGCAGCTGAAGCTGCTGCCTGTTCACTTCCTGGATTTACACAGACACACAGAGGCACACCTCCAGCTCTGCAGCTCTCATTGGCCCTCTTATGACTCACCCCCTCACTTCCTGGAAACTCTCACAAGAGTGAGAGATAGAGCTGTGCATGATGTCATACGACAAGGCATTTTTCCAGCCAAGAAACAGGAAGTGGACTGTATAAGGTATTTACTGGCAGAAAAAAAACATTTTACTATCCAAAGTTAAAACAATAAGGGTAGAGGATTTAATCAATGGAAAGATGAAAAAAATGACTGAAGTTCCACTTTAATGAAGCTGAAATTGTGTAATCTTAAAAAGGCTCTGTGTAGATGTTACTGACATCACGTCCCCCAATGTTGTACATCATATAATATTACTCAATTAATTTTGCAATACTGGGCGTACAGCAATTCAATTGTTCTTTCCCTTACAAATAAGGACTTAGCTTAAACCTTCAAATGGTTTGCATTTGCAGCCAAAAATAACAGAAAAGCAAAGTGCATGTTTTTATTTGAATGAATGAACAGAGATCAATCAAACAAATGGCATTTTAATTGTACTTAAAAGCCCACAATTATAAAGACCTTTGCTAGAGTACAATAAATATTTATTGGGTAAATGCTATAGTGCCGTTTATACCTGAACGTACTTATGTTTTACTGTTTTTAAATTAAAATCATTATCTGCTTAGAAAGCAGTTAAAGTTTATCTACAACGTATGATTAATATTTGTTTCCATGTTAAATTTCATTTATTTGTAAGCTGCGTCCATTAATCTGAACAATCTTGAAATTTGGAAACATATTTGTAAAGAATACTACACATTTACTTCACTATGAATGCAGTGACACTTATTCATTATGCCTTGTGACTAGTGTTGAGCGAACCCGGACTGTAACGTTCGGGTCCGTACCGAACTTTCGGGTGTCCGTGGCACGGACCCAGACATTTCAAAAATTGTTTGGGTTCGGTCCGGGGTTCTGCTATTTTACTCCACGTGTTGAGAAGCAGCCAATCAACAAGCGTTTCACTGGTTTGCCCTTAGAAGCCATCACAGCCATGCCTACTAATGGCATGGCTGTGATTGGCCAGTGCATCATGTGACCCAGCCTGGGGCCTGGCTTGGGTTTGTTAAAAACTTTACAGACCCAGGCACGGTGCCTGTGGGCTTTCAAGCCATGCCTGGGCTTGCAATGTCAGGCCCAAGCGAGTTGTGATCAGTGTTCCGTATTACTTATTCACAGTGACGTAAGTATCACTTCATTTACACATCATAAGAAATGTTTATACAAAGGTTTAAAGTTCTAACAAGTCTAATTACCTGCGTCGAATGTTTATTTACTTTAAATTGTACCTTTGTTTATAATTAGTATGCAACATCTATTTGAAATTGACGAAAGATTCGTCTATTACTAAAATTAAATTTTTGTCATTTTGTATTCATGCAAGTCCATATTTG
>BLSH010404510.1:253538-265510 GCA_018402905.1 Glandirana rugosa | reverse complement strand
AGGTTCTCGAAGGAGTCCTGTTATTGCCCCCACCCACGACCACAAATTTATTTTTTTTATCTGTTTAAAATGTATTGTCTATACAGATAAACATACATGATATCTATAACTCATATAGTATAAAATAGTAAAGTTATAATATATATAACGACATTTACGTCCTAGATCTGACTCTTTTAACGTAAGTAATAGTATATGTTTAGTTTTTAGTCCTTTAAGTTGTCAATTGATTCATTTGATTTTTACTATTTTCTATATCCTTTCTTCGTACTATATATACTAACTGCCTGTAAAGTCCAGGGGGATAACACGCAATTGGGAGTCTCTCCCTCTATTTGAATCTTCAATTATAGGACGTGGCAGTATTTTTCTGTCTCTGTAGAACCACTCTCCCCCCCTTTTTTTACTTAGTTAACTGTTGAATTTCCTGATTTTTGATTTGTATATGATAATGAATGCAATTTTCTCAGTCTAGATCCTGCATTTACAGCAATATATATAATATTGAAATGATAAAATATGATATACTCAATATCTATAGTACATACAAATAGACATATCTGTTATGTAAAATTTGTCTATTTTTTTTATTTAAACACCAGCACCCACCCCCGTTATTGTCCTGAGGAAGCTCTTGGAAGCAAAATGTGTCAACAGACCAGCGTGGAGGACAGAAAGTCCTTTATACTTGATACACAAGGGAACTTATCCCAAACATTTATACCTACCCTCTGTGAAGGACTCTACCTCCAGGCTTGGGTATACGGGTGGTGCTTTACCTTGCTTTGCTAGTAGGGTGTTGTCTATGTTAATACATGTTATTTATGTCCAGTTTTTACTTATTTGTAAATTAAGATATACAATTTTAATCCATTTTGCCTATGTTGTGTCCTTAAAGTTCGGCCTATTTTTTGGGGGAGATTCTCCTTTAATCCTTTTTGTGTGCATAATAGTGGGTTTTTTTCAGCTTTGAATAGACCCTGTCACCAGATCATTCATTTTCATCTTTCCATAAAGCTATATGTGAATTTAATGTATTTTATACATGTTATTTAACTGTAAAGGCCTCCCTTGTGTATGCTGTAGATATCTAAAATGGATGAGACTGTGCTGGGTGCCAACAACTTGGAAGTGATGTCAGACTGTCAGCAGCAACAGCAGCCCCAGTGGACTCATCCCATGGAAACTGCATAGAAGGTTATATAGAGATGATGGGAGGAGGAGCTAGGCCAGCACATACCATAATTATACATTTTCAGAAGAAGAGGGATCTAAATATGATGGGCACAGGTAACAGACCTGGTCAAACACATCCCTTCTACAATTTTTGCCTGTGTTTAATTGTGTGTTGAACTCTAGTGGAAACCAAACACTAACAGCAGTAGTTGCAGTCTCTGGGAAAATCAATTTGCAAATGAGGCCTGATTCTGGTACACCCTTACCACTCACATAGCAACTTCATAGGAAGCATTTACAGAAATTAGAGGACATTTTAATCTGTCGATATTTTTATGGTACAATTCCATACATTTTTCTACCACTGTATTTTGAATCTTTGTACCTAATTACTTCTTCTATATTTTCATTCAAACAGTAAAACAAATATGGGTTGAGAAGTTGCAGAAAAAAAAACAACATGAGACACCAGCAAATTCTGTTTTTAGCATATATTCCAATAGTCGGAGTGAAGACCACATTTTTAAAGTGTAAATCCAGTCACTAGCTAGGATAGAGCAGACAGAGCTTTGAACCTGTGTTAGATATTTATCACTGTCAGTGTCCACATTGTGGAGATTTATTTATTTTATTTTTTTTTAATTCTTTAAGAATGGTTTTTGGGTTTGTACAGTACGACCATACAAGATCCACTTGAGGTAAAGGTCTGTTACAGTCATAAACTGAAGTCATTCAGATTAAGAATACTTTATTAATCCCAAAGGGAAATTATTGCAACACATGCCACTCTCAACACAGACAACACAAGATCACAACAATGAACAGAAAAAGACACAAAAGCACAACAAAAAATCCCAATAACAGCCATTAGCACCATATAAAACAACTACACTCTAATAAACTAGCCATACAATTAAAATACAACCTAGAATAAATAGCACAGATAAAAAAATTAACAGTAAATCAAACTACCAGAATGCAAATAATACATCACTTTCTCCAGAACTACCTCAAATAATAATGAACATAATACCAACATACTATAAAAAACATATTTAAATCTTCACCTCCAGCCCTCACAGAAGAATTATATAACTTTATGGCCACAGGCCTACTAGGTGTATTTCTGTCTATATGATTTTGTAAGAATCCTCCTTGGTAAGCCTTCTTTACCTACTGTGGGAGCACTCAAAATATAATACAATGTGTTTATTTCAAAATTTGTTTGTTAATTTACTAATTGTATACCTTTACATTATAGAAATTGATACCCAACTGACTCAATATACCTCTGAAGAAGGACCCTTTGAGGTCTGAAACATGTAAGGTGTCCACGCCTGGAATATTCAGTGGTCAGCCTCACTATCAGTTTCCAGGGGCAAGCACTGCTCTCTATCCATGACGTGTATGTTGGGTACATGTTATTGTCTTTTATGAATTTTGTTTCTTGCATACCTACTTGTGATGCAGTTACCAATTTTAATGTTTCAATAAAATAATTTGTACTTTTACCTACTTGGTCTGTCTCATGTAAATCTGTGAGGTGTTTGTTGTTATCGTGATGAACGCAGGTATCAGATCCCTACCCTCCTCACTAACTCGTGACAGAGGACCGGCCAATCTCACACCGCACTGTCACTCACGTAACAATGCCACTCTCAGCTGTATCCAGCACAAAGATTTTCCAGCTTGCGGGACCAAAATCTAGGTGCCAGCAGCCTAAGAGTGTTTGTCACTGGGCTAATGTAAGCAGTTAACCCTTTCACCGCCACCACTGACCTTTGTTTACTTGTGGAAGAGTCAGGACTTCCACCAATTTAGCAATGCCAATTATGATTTTAGAATAATTGTCTATAACACACAGTGTCACCAAAGATAGGTCTGCTTAGAAAGCCTTATTCTAGACAGTAGCACTCTTCAAGAGACAGGCTATTTTATAGCTTGCATTAAGAGCTTACAGACAAGGTTAACCCTTCTAGAATAAGGTTTTAATAATGAAAAGGTCAAAATTGGGGCAAATAAAATATTTACAGAAAATTGGTGTTTCAAAGCACTAAAGACAATGTACAGCAACAAAGAGATAACGTAGAATTAAGGAGGAGGGATACTTGCAATCAATGTCTTTGGGTTGGACAGAGCTTGGTCGATGATGGCAGAACTTTCCAAACTGTCCTGGCATCTCTCTTTTCTTTGGGATCAAAGGGGTGTTGACAGATGGCCTCTTGACCAATTTCGGAGTGTTGGTCGCTGGGAGGTCACCACTCATGACCATATCCCAGGTACAGTTTGAGATAAATATTCATATCTCTGCATCTCTACTGATTACAGACTGCTAACATCTATTTTATGGTCCAGTGGGAAATTTGCTTCAAAACAAATACAAACATGACAGGTTTCCAATGTCTAATTCATCCAGGAGGAAGAAGCGGTACTAGTGGTTCCCCATGCGATCTGACATAGGGGTGTTTGAACTTGAAACATTACAAATTATCTTAGGAAACTAAATATGTCTATATTATGGCCTAGCTATTATTATTTTGGAAGTTATAAAACATTCTTAAGTTTCAGAACTATTACTGCTAACCTGTCTGCACTCTATGTGGATTGAGCTATTTACGACAGGTATCTGTTGGTTCTCTGGATTGGGAGGGTGACAGATTTATTAGGGTTTCCAGCCTTAAATTGTGGATTGGGTAATGGAAAAGTCTGTGGGTCTGATCACTGAAATGATAAGGACCTGGCCTCAGTCAACAGTTTGTGGATTGTATAACTGAAAGAAAAAAGGTTGGGGTAAGGTCACTGTGAGATGCCCTCCACATATCATCATGGCTAAGAAGGAACGGAAATTCACAAAATGGCTGCCATGCACATAGCTAGACCTTAGCCCAGGGTGCAGGACCGTTACAGTTATGCGTTTGGCATCACATGTTTATGTTTTATTTTCCTGTGTCGCTCTGTGATGCATCGTGGTTGTAATAATCTGTCACTGATGGTACTCTGCAGACTGACCAACGTATTGTGGAGTGGATGGGAGGAGTTGTCCAAAATTGAACGTACCTTAACCACCTCAATACTGGGCACATTCACCCCCTTCCTGCCCAGGCCATTTTTCAGCTTACAGCGCTTTCACGCTTTGACTGACAATTGCGTGGTCATGCAATAATGTACCCAAATTAAATTTTTATAATTTTGTTTTCAACAAATAGAGCTTTATTTTGGTAGTATTTAATCATCGCTGTTTTTTTTATTTTTTACAAAAAAAAAAAAGACCAGAAATTTTGAAAAAAAAAGTTTTTATTTTCTGTCAGTAAATTTTGTAAATAAGTAATTTTTCTCCTTCACTAATGTGCACTGATGAGGCTGCACTGGTGGGCAATGATAGGCTGCACTGATGGGCACACATGAGGTGGCACTTATGGGCACTGATGAGGCAGCACTTATGGGCACTGATTAGGTGGCAGTGATGAGGAGGCACTAATATGCCACACTTATGGGCACTGATAGATGGCACTGATAGGCGGCACTGCTGGGTGGCACTGGTGGGCACTGGTAGGTGGCACTGGTGGGCACTGATAGGTGGCACTGATGGGCACTGATAGGCGGCACTGGTGGGCATTGATAGGTAGCATTGATGGGCACTGATGGGTGGCACTGATGGGCATTAATGGGTGGCACTGATGGGCGGCACTGATGGGCACTGATAGGCATTGATGGGCAGCACTGATAGGAGGCACTGAAAGCCAGCACTGACTGGCATCACTAATGGGCACAAATTGCTGGCACTGATGGGCACTGATTGCTGGCATTGGTGGGCACTGATTGCTGTCACTGGTGGGCATGGATTGCTGGCACTGGTGGGCATGGATTGCGCTTTTTTGTAATCAGAGCACTGATGATCAGTGCCCTGATTACATTCCCTGTTCTCCCCTGCAAGGAGATGGCACTTATCATCTCTCCCCGCCACACCCTCTGTCAGAGTGAGGCGAGGAAAGCCGATTACCAGCACTTCCTGTATTTACATGTGACCGGCTGTGATTGGACACAGCCAATCACATGGTTAAAGAGCCACGTCAGCAGCTCTTTACACAGATGGGGGTCGGGCCGTGTCCTAGCAACAGGACGTGGCTGTGATCACTGCACTACGTGCCCCCGCAGGCACGGCTGTTCCACGTCCACCCAGAATGAGAGCTGCACCGCTCCGCCGTCATTTGGCGTGGGCAGGCGGCAAGTGGTTAAACAATATTTTCCTCTTCAACACCATTGTTAAAGGGGTTGTAAACCCTCAAAGTTTTTCCACTTAATGCATTCTATGCATTAAGGTGAAAAACCTCCGTTATACCCCTTTCACACCAGGGCCATCCGAGCGTTAGCGGTAAAACAACACTAATTTGTGGCACCGCTATTCGGGCAGCGGCGGTGCACTTTTAGCCCCCCCCACAAGGGGTTAAACAGGGGTTAAAGGTGCCGGTTAGCGGGCCTTCCGAAGCGGTGTTCTGCGCTTCGGGAGCGCTGCCCCATTGTTTTCAATGGGCAGGGGTGGTATAGGAGCGGTGAATACACTGCTCCCACACCGCTGCAAAGATTTTTCTACCGTCTCGCAAGTGCACCGCCCCACTGTGAAAGCACTCGGGCTTTCACACTGGGGTGTATTGGGGGGGGTATTTCAGGCACTTTTGAGTCGCTATTTTTAGCGCGAAAGCATCTGGAAAACGTTCTGGGGTGAAAGGGGTCTTAGTGTAGCAGCCCCCCAGAGCCCCACTTTTACTTACCTGAGCCCAATCGTTCCTGCATCGGGGGTGAGCACACCTGCTCGAGCCGGTGTCTCAGGTCCTGATTGGATAGATTGAGCAGCGTAGTCATTGGCTCCCTCTGCTGTCAATCAAATCCAATGACACGGGAGCCAGGGGTGGGGCCGAGTCCTGCTGTCTGCACGCACGAGTGTCCCCAGGTAAGTGCTTCACTGTGGGGACACTTGATGTAGGGAGGAGCCAGGAGCACCGCGGAGGGACCCAGAAGAGGAGGAACGGGGCCACTCTGCACAAAACCCTTGCACAGAGGAGGTAAGTATGACATGTTTGTTATTTTAAAAAAAAAATAAGCTTTACAATCACTTTAACCACTTCCCACCTAGCCTATAGCAAAATGACAGCCGGGTGGTGGTTCTGTAATCCTGACCTGACGTAATATGACATCTTTCAGGATTACCCGCAATCGCGCTCCTGCGGTGGTGTGCATTCAGTCTGACACACCGCATTGCCGATTTCGGTAAAGAGCTTCCATCGGAAGCTCTTTACCACGTGATCAGCCTTGACCAATCAGGACTGGTCACAGTGTAAACAGGAAGAGACATGTATTGGCTTTTCCTCTACTCACCTCTGCAGACGTAAGTAGAGGAGAGCTGATCGGTGGCTCTCCTGACAGGGGGGTCTGTACTGAATGTTTATCAGTGCAGCCCCCCTAGGATCGCCACCCAGGACCACCAGGGAGCCCATCAGGACCACCAGGGGATGCCCACCCAGGGACCACCAGTCAGACCACCAGGGAAGCCCACCCTAACCACCAGGGAGCTCACACTAGACCACCAGGTAAGTGGCATAATGCCCAACATGGATGGCACTCAGTGCCCATCTTGGATGCCACCAGGAGCACTAGGGAATGCATCCAAAAAGTACCATCTGTTGTTGCCGTCTATCAGTGCCCACCAGTGCCACCTATCAGTGTCCATCAGTGCTGCTTATCAGTGCCACCTATCAGTGCCCGTCAGTGCTGCTTATCAGTGCCGCCTCATCAGTGCTAAACAGTACTGCCTCATCAGTGCCTGTCAGTGTAGCCTCATCAGTGATTGAGAAAATGTACTTATTTACAAAGTTTTGTGACAGAAACAAAGAAAAACTTTTTTTTTCAAAATTTTCAGTCTTTTTTTTATTTATTGTGCAAAAAATAAAAAACACAGAGGTGATCAAATACCACCAAAAGAAAGCTCTATTTGTGGGAAAAAAATGATAAAAACTTTGGGTACAGTGTCGCCTGACCGCGCAATTGTCATTCAAAATGCAACAGCGCTGAAAGCTGAAAATTAATCTGGGAGGGAAGAGGGGTAAGTGTCTGGTATTGAAGTGGTTAAATACTCCAGCTTCATGCCAACAACATTACTGGCCTTGCAAATCAGTTTGCTGAGTCTGTTGGTGTCGGCCACCCTAAGCCTGCTTCCCCAGCATGTCAACATATACAGGAGAGCACTGGCAACCACAGACTTATAAAACATCTTTAGCATCTTTTGGCAGATGTTAAAAGACCTCACTCTCCTCAAAAAAAATAGAGGCGGTTCTGGCCCATCCTATAGAGCACCTGAGTTTTCTTGCTCCAGTCCAGCTTATTATCTATGTGCACCCCCAGATACTTCATCCACATCCACTCCTCGGATGGAGATGGGGGTCACTGGTGCCTTTCTCCTTTTTTTTAATCCACAACCAGCTCCTTTGTCTTTGTCACATTTAGATACAGATAATTATCCTCACACCATGTGACAAAGTTCTCCACCACAGTCCTATACTCAGTCTCTTCCCCATCTCTGATACATCCCACTACTGCAGAGTCAGTCATAATGCAAAACATAACAAAATGAGTACAGGCTTTTTCTAACTATAGGGAATAAAGAACACATGGACCAAGGGACTGTGTTACCCGTATTCTATTACCATTTTTTGCTGTTAAGGGAGAAGAAGGGGTTTACAAAGATAAAGGAGTGGGGAAGGGAAGGGGAAGTGGGAGAAGGAGAAAAAGAAGTAAAAAAAAAGGAGGGAGTGCAGGGAGAGGGGGGTTAGAAGGGAGGGTGGGGGTGATCATTCCCCGGGGTGATGTTGTAAAGGCAGGAGGCTAGAAAAATATGGCTTGCTGGTTAGAAGCCTTTTATCTTCCTCCGAGAACGTAAAAAAAAAGCGTTCCAGTGAAACCAGGTTTTCTTGAATTAACCACTTGCCGACCGCAGTCTGACGGCGACAAAGTGGCTCAATATCGCAAACCGCCATCATATGATGGCGGCTGCAATATCTCTCACTGTGAGCGCGCACCGGAGGAGCGCTCGTGTGCTCACTGTGTTGGGGGGGGGGGCCAGGGAGCGGGTACTGCGGACTCGATCACCGCCGGCTACCCGCGATGCCCCCGCAGTGAAAGAACGGAGGTCCGTGTAAGTAAACACGGATCTCCGTTCTGTTAGAGGGGGAAGGGCGGTGATCACAGGCTTCCTCTATATGGAAGCCGTGATCACTCCCTTCCCCCAGCCAGGGCAGCCCACACACAGTTAGAACCAGGGAACACAGTTAACCCTTAGAGCGCCCTCTGCAGGGTAACCCCTTCACTGCCAATGGCATTTATACAGTAATCAGTGCATTTTTATAGCACTGATCGCTGTATAAATGCCAATGGTCCCAAAAAAGTGTCAAAATGGTCCGACATGTCCGCTACAATATCGCAGTACCGCTAAAAATCGCAGATCACCGCCATTACTAGTAAAAAATTTAAAAAAATTAAAACCCCAGAAATGAATTCTCATCATCAGTAAATGCGGCAACTTTTACGCAAACCAATCAATAAACGCCAATTGCGATTTTTTTTAAACCAAAAATATGAGGAAGAATATAAATCGGCCAAAACCGATGGAAAAAAATGTTTTTTTATATATTTTTTTTTGGATTTGTATTTTAGCAAAAAGTAAGAAATTTGGTTTTTTTTTGCAAAATTGTCGCTCTTCTTTTGTTTATAGCGGCGATCAGAAATGACGCAGAGGTGATCAAATACCACCAAAAGAAAGCTCTATTTGTGGGAAAAAAAGGACGCAAATTGTGTTTGGGTACAACGTCGCATGACTGCGCATTTTTCAGTTAAAGCAACACAGTGCCGAATTGCAAAAAGTGCTCAGGTCCTAAAGTGGGAAATCCTTCCGGGGCTGAAGTGGTTAATGTTTGTTTTGCGATGAAAGGACAAGGTCCCCTATGTAGCTAATATCTTCAACTTCCCATTTTAAGGGGATACAGGATTTGGCCGCGTTCAGGAGATGACAGAGTACAGATCTCTTGTAAAGCCCCATCCATACACACTGGCGAATATGATCCGATATTGCCTGGTTTAACACAAACCAGCTCACATTTGGCCCATGTGTATGGCAACCTGTGCTACAGAAACCGGCCAAACGTCCGGCTTCTGTTGAAGGGGCATGACCGAAAAATATCTGCCGATCGGCATCCGATCAGCATCAGAACCGGTGTGTTCAGGCAATCCCACCGTCAGAACACAATAGCTCAGCGGGGAGATCACTGTATTAATATTGGATAGTTAGTACAGCGAGCCTCTCTCGAGCTGCTTCGTTTTTTTTCGTTCATGCCGCTGAACTTACATTGTGTACCTAATATCTTAAAAAGTGCAGCGCTATGCTGAATGACACATTATATATATTTCCTCTTAGTAAGTCTCGTTTGTAAAAAGTCCTACAAATCTTCAATATGGGAAATAAAACTCCTTGGTGTGCAGATGAATCCTCAAAATCAGTATAGATGGCCGCTCACCTTAAAACTGCAGGCTGAAAAGCCTCATATGCGCTTTCCCCAATAGGGCTCAAGACTTTACACTAATTGCTGCAGACCAGGTCAGCCAGATATCCTCGGTACATATATAGAGAAAGATAAAATGCACATCTAGTGTTCTCTGTATGAACAATACGTCATGAGAAAGAGAGAAAGTCCCCTTGGTGCTGGATAGACACAAACGGACACAAGTGTGCAAACAAAGTCCTCCACCGAACATATAAACACACTGCCTCTCACCTCCCCTCCAGGACCACAAGGCCCATAATGCACTTTCCAAAATAGAGCAACAGAGTGTTAACGATAGCAGCTTGATTCCTCCCTTGCTTCAATAAACGATGCACTCCCATGCAAGAGAAAAGATGCCACATCTAATGCTCTCCATATAAAATACTTCTTTATTATAAAAAGATTAAGATCCACTCACATAAAAAGAACTCGTTCCGAGTGCATGATTCTCATCGTTGAACAGCGTTGTTAAGACCCTGAATATCAATTTGTATTTATATTGTGTACCTAGCTTAAGTTTTGAAGGGGATCAAAGAGTGATATAATAAGAAAAAGGCTGGGCAGTCAAGCAGTCTGGGAAATCCTTCTAACCTCCATCCAGAACGACCTCAGTAAGGGACTGCATCATAATATATGTAAAAGCAATCATTTGTCCTTCCAACACCTCCAGTAGATGTCCAGGGTTTCGGAAAATTGTAAATGTAGTACCATCGGTGTTCTATACCATTGGGTAGTAATTTGAAGTTTGATTCCAGGATATGAGTACAGATGGACGATTTTACAGTGAAATAAATTCTATGCTTTTGTAAAAGAGAGATCATTGGTTTAAGTCCCTCTACCATTTGGTCAGGAAAGTTGGGAAGGTGTTCACTGGAGGCCAGGAGATGAGATAGTAAATTGTTGAGAGAGTCTGAGAGGGCCCTGTTCGATGCACAAGGTCTCAAAGTGGGTGAGTTCTGCAGCAGGTGTTCATGCAGTTGGAATGGGCCTGTGTCTTTCATGAGGACATTGAGGGGAGGGCAGGCTTTTTCAGTAATTAAATTGAAGGTTTTTAATATGTTGCTCTTCATAAGATCGCAAAATGGGCCTGGATATGTGCCATGGGGAAAAGCAGGTTTACCTAGGACCAGGTAGAGTGGGGAAAGGGCTGGGGAGAGATCATATTTTGGCAGGGCAGTTGCGTTGTATTTGAGAGTAGGTCAAATGGTCGATTGCGTTTTGAGATGCTGGAGGAGGTGGGGAACGCACCAGGAGAGAAGATGTAGAAGGAAGTTAGCGGACGCCTTTCTATGGCAGCCCACACAGTCAACACACTCAGGATTTCTACTTTTTTATGGTGACCTGTGCACTAGAGACAGGGAATGAAAGACAAAACTCCTCAGCGGGACCCAGATAGTAATAACAAAAATATGTTGAGATTCTGACCCTTCCCCACTTTATAAAAAAAAATGTTTTAAACGTTTTACAGAAATTACAGAAGCATGGGTAGCAACATATTTTGGTTCATGTGTTTTCCTTCAGACACAGTTTAAGACCTAATTTTACTACATTATCTCTTCAAATAATGCTGACAAGGGTAACACATGATTGCATACTTTCTTGGAAAGTTACATTCCAAGCAACAGCTAAAAAGGTAACCCACCAGTAATGGATTTATGTGCAAAAGTATGCTGCAGCAAGACTTTTGTAGCATGTCCCAATATTGCTATAAAGATAAGATCACACATACATGTGGGTTTTAATACTTGGAACAAAACAATCTGACACTTGCACAAATCTAGTGTTGAGCGAACCCGGACTGTAACGTTCGGGTCCGTACCGAACTTTTGGGTGTCCGTGGCACGGACCCGGACCCGGACATTTCAAAAATCGTTCGGGTTCGGTCCGGGGTTCTGCTATTTTACTCCACGTGTTGAGAAGCTGCAGGGCAGCCAATCAACAAGCGTTTCACTGGTTTGCCCTTAGAAGCCATCACAGCCATGCCTACTAATGGCATGGCTGTGATTGGCCGGTGCATCATGTGACCCAGCCTCTTTATAAGCTGGAGTCACAGTGCTGCAGTCACATGCTCCTTGGGTTAGTATAGGGAAAGGTAGCTGACGGCGTGAGGGACAGATTTTAGCCATTTTAAGACCTGATCCTGCATCCTGAGATAGATTACTTTACTACTGCTGTCTGTGCTGTTGCTCTGAGGACAGATAGCAGAAA
>BLSH010404510.1:235925-248547 GCA_018402905.1 Glandirana rugosa | reverse complement strand
AGGAGGTATTGGTGATAAGACTGTTAAAACATATGGTTGTATACCAAATGTACCAGCGGAATACGTATTAGCTATGACACCTCGTCTTAAAATAGATACGTAACACTAAAAAATATTGTGATCGCGACGTGAGAAGCAAACCTAAACCTTCCAAACGTACTAGTAGACCGTTAGGGTAAACAATTTAAACCTATTTGTTTCAATTCGCCACAGATTTTTACCATATACACATATTCTACACTTTCCCTAAACACATCTCAACTCGCTTGGAGACCTTCAAGCCCAAGACGACCAGGCAGGCTTGAAGCCATGTTTCAGGCCCAGGCCCAGGCCTGCCTTGGGCTTGCTAGCGTGCCTGTTGCTTGGGGTAACTTTAGTTACCCCTGGGCTTGAAAATACGTGTTTTTACCGACATTGTTTCAGGACCTTTCGGGTTCGTTGTCCGTGCGATCGTTCGGGTTCCGTCCGGACCCGGACCCGGACTTTGTACCGAAGTTCGGACGGACCAGCAGAACCCGAACTTCCAGAGGTTCGCTCAACTCTACACAAATCCCTTTCACATCTTATACACATATACCATTTTTAGACACCGCTTAACTTTGTTTATCCAAATTTAACAAATGGGATTGCCAGATGATCATGCAAACCTTCCAAATCCAAACGAAGAGTGCAGCGCTAGTGTTATAAAAAATCACAATGCATAGATAAAATTCTGCTCCACAGTATCGATTATGCATAAGGCGACCATGTAAACCATATGTTGGTATACAAAATTGTCAGAATAGTGGTTATGGAGGAACCACAGTATAGTTAGAGAATAACAGTCCACAATAAAATCTATCTTTTGATTGTTATAGTGATATTTCTTCCTCAGAGATAAAACATTCAGTGGTCAGTGCTCCAAGTGACGGGTGATTGAAGTGACATCCAATAATAGTGAGTGAGTGCACTTACCGGAAGCTGGTAAGGCACCAGCAGAAGATGTATGGACTTGTTTGCGCTCCCAGTAATTCAAGCAAACATGATGATTATGAAGTGACAAGTGATATGGAAAGTGCTCCAAACAGTGATTTAACCAGGGAAACGAGAAGTGGGTGCGCTTACCAGAAGCTGGTAATCAACCAGCAGAAGAGATTTGGAGACTCAAAGGGGTAGATGAGTGGAAGTGATTCCTTGTGAAGATCCTTGGTCATCTGCTGCTATGTCCTCCTCGGGGGTGGTTGTCCAGGTGGTGGAGAATGGGGACACTCGGGCAAATGGATGTTTAAAAGAAAAAAAGGTGCTCCATAGCGTAATTCAGTTTTAAAGGGATTTATTAACAATGTGGTTAAAAAACACTTACATTTTAAGGTTAAAATTGAGCTCAAAAGTAAAAGAAATCCGAATGCAGTGAACCAGGGGGACGGGAATTTTGAGCTCAATTTAAACCTTAAAATGTAAGTGTTTTTTAACCACATTGTTAATAAATCCCTTTAAAACTGAATTACGCTATGGAGCACCTTTTTTCTTTTAAACATACATTTGCCTGAGTGTCCCCATTCTCCACCACCTGGACAACCACCCCCAAGGAGGACATAGCAGCAGATGACCAAGGATCTTCACAAGGAATCACTTCCACTCATCTACCCCTTTGAGTCTCCAAATCTCTTCTGCTGGTTGATTACAAGCTTCTGGTAAGCGCACCCACTTCTCATTTCCCTGGTTAAATCACAGTTTGGAGCACTTTCCATATCACTTGTCACTTCATAATCATCACGTTTGCTTGAATTACTGGGAACACGAACAAGTCCATACATCTTCTGCTGGTGACTTACCAGCTTCCGGTAAGTGCACTCACTCACTATTATTGGATGTCACTTCAATCACCTGTCACTTGGAGCACCGACCACTGAATGTTTTATCTCTGAGGAAGAAATATCACTATAACAATCAAAAGATAGACTTTATTGTGGACTGTTATTCTCTAACTATACTGTGGTTCCTCCATATCCACTATTCTGACAATTTTGTATGCCAACATATGGTTTACATGGTCGCCTTATGCATAATCGATACTGTGGAGCACAATTTTATCTATGCATTGTGATTTTTTATAACACTAGCACCGCACTCTTCGTTTGTATTAGTATTTCTCAATTGGTGATTGTCGTGCTGGCAGCTGTAACTTATAAACTTTGGTAGCGCGGTATTTCCATTTCCTAAACCTTCCAAATCGCCAGTTGTTTTGTGATGCGACTGGTAGTCTCCAGAGCAGTCATTGCAACCCTCACATAGTTTAACTAATGCAGGATTGATCATACTGTGTGATAATGGTTTCCCTCCTGTTAATCTTTAAAAAAAAAAAATTCCACTAAGAAATTTAGATTACAGAACTAATTGTGTCCTACCTCCAGATTTTAAATATGACTGTCTGTTGTACCCAATAACAAATATCTACATTCTTGGCATTAATAAACTCAGACTTGACTTTCCAGAGGCCTCAATGGTAGCACATTGGTTGGAAGTGACTTTTTTCTCCCATGATTGCCTTTATTAGTCCTGTATAGGTTGTACATGATAATTCAACTTGTGTACCAAAGTCTAAAGAGAAATTAGGGCTCAAGACTGATCAAAGGGTTTTGCTTACTGCAAAGTGCTCTTTAAAGTGAATATAAAATAAGTAATAGGACTATTTTGTTTTAGAAACATAGAAAAGTGATGGCAGAAAAAGACTGAGTAGCCCATCGAGTCTGCCCTTTTTTATTATTTGTTTTTTATTTATTTATTTTTTGTTTTTTATTATTAACATTAACCTTGTTGTCTGACTATAGATTTATGTTTATCCTAAGCATGTTTAAAGCCATTTACTCTTGACTGTCTCACAACCTATGTTGGTAGTTTATTCCAATCATCAACCACCCTTTCAGTAAAATAATACTTTCTAAGATTCATTTTGAACTTCCCTCCAGTTAGCTTGAGGCCATGTCCCTGTGTTCTCGATTTTGGTTTCATATTGAAAAGACTGCCCTCCTGAACCTTATTCACCCCCTTGAGGTATTTAAAGGTTTCAATCATGTCTCCCCTCTCCCTTCTTTCCTCCATCTTGATATGTTTTATCCCCCAGACCTTTCACCATTTTTGTTACCCGTCTCTGAACTCGTTCTATCTTATCAATATCTTTTTGTAAGTGAGGCCTCCAGAACTGGACACAGCATTCTAAGTGAGGTCTCACTAAAGATCTATATAGAGGAATCAGAACCCCCTTGCACCTGCTGGTGATCCCTCTACTGATTCATCCCAGAATTCTATTTGCTTTTCCCATTGCATGGTCACACTGTTCATTTTGCAATCATCTGAAATAAGCATCCCCAAATCTTTTTCTTCTGTAGTGCTGGCTAACACTGTACCCCCAATGTTGTACTATCTAAGGGGATTCTTTTTCCCTAGATGCATTATTTTACATTTAGAAATATTGAACTGCAGTCTCCACTGCTTTGACCAATCTTCCAGCAATGCCAAATCATGTTCCATGTTACAGACACCTCCAGGGATATCAACCGTATTACACACCCTTGTGTCATCAGCAAAAAGACATACCTTGCCCAACAAACCTTTAGTTATATCACTTACATAAAGGTTAAATAGAACAGGACCCAGTAGAGAGCCTTGTGGTATCCCACTAGTGACTGGTCTCTGTTTTGAGTGAACCCCATTTACAACCACACTCTGGGATCTATCCATTAGCCAACTGCATATCCACTGAACCACCCAAGGGTTAAATCCTAGCTTGTACAACTTTTGTATTAGAATATTATTTGGAACTGTATCAAATGCCTTGCTGAAATCAAGATATGCTATGTCCACAGCACCACCCTGGTCCAAAACACTGGTAATATAGTCCAAAAATTCAATCAGATTTGTCTGACATGATCTGCCCTCAGTAAAGAGATGCTGCTTTGGGTCCAGCAAGCTGTGTATTTTTAGGTGATCAATGATCCTTCTTTTCAGGAGTGATTCCATTACCTTGACTACAATTGATGATAAACTTACTTGCCTGTAATTACCAGCCCTTGCTGCCCTTCTTGTGGATAGGTACAATATTAGCTATCCGCCAATCATGGGGAACTTCTCCTGTTAGTAGAGATTGATTAAAAAGATCTGTTAATGGTCCAACAACTATATTGCAAAGTTCTCTGGGATGAATACCATCAGGGCCCATTGCTTTATTAAGCTTTAACCGAGCCAGTTCCTCTGCTACCTCTGTCTCCAGAAATCCTAAAAATGAACCATCATTACTAGAACCAATATGATTCCCTAACTTGTTATTATTAGTGCAGTCTGTTTCTGAGAAGACTGAACAAAAGTAATTGTTTAAATGGTTTGCTACATCCTGGTCTCCCTCAACATATGTGTTGTGCCCAGTTTTCATTTTAGTGACCCCATTGTATTTTTCCTTCTATCATTAATGTAACTAAAAAAGGTTTTATCTCCTTTCTTAATAGACTTAGCAGCACCGATCATATAGTCCATTTTTTAGAAATTTCCCCATTTCAGCAAAATTTGTCCTTTTAAAATCTAAAACTTTGGTTTTGTATATGATTTTTCAGTTCTTGTTTTAATATCAAACCAAAGACATTGGTGATCACTAGAACCCAAATTCTCTCCCACCTCAACATCAGACAGTCGATCCCCATTGGTCAGTACTAGGTCAAGAATATGATCACCTCGGGTTGGGATTTTAACTAACTGTTTTAAAGAAACCCCATTCAGTGCTTTCATTACATCCCTGCTCCTGCTTGTAATAGCAGTTTGAGAATTCCAGTTAACGTCAGGCATGTTGAAGTCACCCATAATCAAAACCTCTCCCTTCATTGCCTTCATCAATCAACAAGCAATCTTCACTCTGTTCTGGGGGTCTGTATACTACACCAATTCTAAGGTAAGATCCCTCCCTGGTTGGAAGGCAGACCCAGAGGGTTTCATTTGTTTTTTTAATTAATGTGAGTTTTATGCCATTTTTTACATATATGGCAACTCCACCTCCCCACTTCCCTACTCTGTCATTCCTGTATATTGTGTATAATATATAAAAAAAAAAACCCACCAGGATAAAGCACCTCAAAGGCTATTATTGCAGTATAAAATATAATTTATTGGACATCAAAAGTACAAAAAAGAGTACAAACCCATTAACCGAGTCAGTCAGCTACTCAATGAGGGGGACACCAGCCTCCAAAAATCCCCCAAACCCTCCTTCCCTCCCAAGCCACTCTCCCATATAGAGAACCCTCCCCCCACTCCAGTGCCCCAAAAGGGGACCCTATCACCTAATCTCCCCTCATTGGGCTGGGGTCCCCCTCATTGGGTAGCTGACTGGTTCGGTCAATGGGTTTGTACTGTTTTTTGTACTTTTGATGTCCAATAAATTATATTTTATACTGCAATAGTAGCCTTTGAGGTGCTTTATCCTGGGGGTGTTTTTTTTATATATGCATGGCTTTTTGGATGCACTTTCCCTAATTAGTGGTGTGGCACTAAGCGGGCATTTCCACTCCCAGCACTCTGTTTTGGTTGGGTTTTTTGTTTTACAGAATACCCTCTAGAGGTAGTAGAGACTATGGGGTTCATTTATTAAAGGCAAATAGACTGTGCACTTTGCAAAGTCTCTGCAAGAACAGTTGTTACAGAACTTAGTAAATGAGCAGAAGCTCTGCTGACTTCCATCATCCAATCATATTCAAGAAAAAAAAAGATGTTATTTTTATTTTCCCTGCATGTGATTGGGTATTCTTTGCAAAGTGAAGCTTTACCTCATTTACTAAGCTCTGGAGCAACTGCCCTTGAAGAATGCAACTGCACTTTGCAAAGTGCACAGTCTTTTTGCCTTTAGTAAATCAACCCCTTTGTGCCTCCAGTACCCTCAGATACCCCTTTTAACTACAGTATCTCACAAAAGTGAGTACACCCCTCACATTTTTGTAAATATTTTATTATATCTTTTCATGTGGTAACACTGAAGAAATTACACTTTGCTACAATGTAAAGTAGTGAGTGTACAGCTTGTATAACAGTGAAAATTTGCTGTCCCCTCAAAATAATTCAACACATAGCCATTAACCCCTTCCTTACCAGGCCATTTCTGACACTCCTCTCCTACATGTAAAAATAATCATTTTTTTGCTAGAAAATTACTCAGAACCCCCAAACATTATATATGTTTTTTTAGCAGGGACCCTAGGGAATAAAATGGCAATCATTGCAACTTTTTATATCACACAATATTTGCACAGGAATTTTTCAAACGCGTTTTTTTTGGAAAAGAAACAGTTTAGTGAATTTAAAAAATACAAAACAGTAAAGTTAGCCCAATTTTTTTGTATGTTGTAAAAGAGGATGTTACGCCGAGTAAATTGATACCCAACATGTCACGCTTTAAAATTGCGAACACTCGTAGAATTGCTCCAAACTTTGGTACTTAAAAATCTCCATAGGCGACGCTTTAAAAATGTTTCCAGGTTACATGTTTAGGGTTACAAAGGAGGTCTACTGCTAGAATTGTTTCTCTCGCTCTAACGCACGCGGCGATACCTCACATGTGTGGTTTGAACACCGGTTACATATGTGGGCGGGGCTTACGTATGCGTTCGCTTCTGCACGTGAGCACAGGGGGACTTTAATTTTTTTTTTATTATTATTATTTATTTTACTTTTATTTTTTTTATTTGTACACTGTCTCTTTAAAACATTTTTTATCACTTTTATTCCTATTACAAGGAATGTAAACATCCCTTGTAATAGGAATGGTGCGTGACAGGTCCTCTTTATGGAGAGATGTGAGGTTAATATGACCTCACATCTCTCCTGCAGGCTGGAAAGACTGAGATCAGAAAAAAATTCTGATCCCAGCCTTTCCAGCCGTTATCACGGCTTTGTTTACAAAAGACGGCCCGGACGTGACGTCATAACGGTGCGCCTGGGCCTCCGAGGGTTATAGAGATGACTGGTGACCAGATGGTCATCAGTCATCTCCCTGATGACAATCCGGCGGTGACGGATCTCTTCTCCCTGCTGCCGATCGTACGGGCGGCACGGGAGAAGCACCAAATGGCGGCGGGAGGGGGGGACGTCCCCTCCCGCTGCCTATAAGAACGATCAAGCGGCCGAACTGCCGCTATGATCATTCCTATGGTGTGCAGGATCGCCAGCCTAAAAAAATGATATCTGAACTGTGTCTGTAGCTGCTGGCATCGTTCAGATATCAACCCTCAAAGTCTAGGACGTCCATGGATGTCCTACCGGCAGGAAGGGGTTAATGTCTAAACCGCTGACAAAAAAAGTGAGTATACCCCTAAGTGAAAATGTCCAAATTGGGCCCAAAGTGTCAATATTTTGTGTGCCCACGATTATTTTGCAGCACTGCCTTAACCCTCTTGGGCATGGAGTTCACCAGAGCTTCACAGGTTTCCACTGGAGTCCTCTTCCACTCCTCCATGACGAAATTACAGAGCTGGTGGATGTTAGAGACCTTGCGCTCCTCCACCTTCTGTTTGATGATGCCCCACAGTCCATCACCACTGCCTTCAGCTTCTTTAGCAAGGCAGTGGTTGTCTTGGAAGTGTGTTTGGGGTCGTTATCATGTTGGAATACTGCCCTGCGGCCCAGTCTCCAAAGGGAGGGGATCATGGTCTGTTTCAGTATGTCACAGTACATGTTGGCATTCATGGTTCCCTCAATGAACTGTAGCTCCCCAGTGCCAGCTGCACTCATGCAGCCCCAGACCATGACACTCCCACCACCATGCTTGACTGTAGGAAAGACAAACTTGTCTTTGTACTCCTCACCTGGTTGCCACCACACACACTTGAGACCATCTGAACCAAATAAGTTTATCTTGATCTCATCAGATCATAGGACATGGTTTCAGTAATCCATGTCCTTAGTCTGCATGTCTTCAGCAAACAGTTTGCGGGCTTTCTTGTGAATCATATTTAGAAGAGGCTTCCTTCTGGAATGACAGCCATGCAGTCCAATTTGATGCAGTGTGCGGCGTATGGTCTGAGCACTGACAGGCTGACCTCCCCCTTCAACCTCTGCAGCAATGCTGGCAGCACTCATACGTCTATTTCCCAAAGACAACCTCTGGATATGACACTGAGCACGTGCACCCAACTTCTTTGGTCGACCATGGCGAGGCCTGTTCTGAGTGGAACATATCCTGTTAAACCACTGTATGGTCTTGGCCATCTTGCTGCAGCTCAGTTACAGGCTCTTGGCAATCTTCTTATAGCCTAGGCCATCTTTATGTAGAGCAACAATTCTTTTTTATAGATCCTTAGAGAGTTCTTTGCCATGAGGTGCCATGTTGAACTTCCAGTGACCAGTATGAGAGAGTGAGAGCGATAACACCAAATTTAGCACATCTGTTCCCCATTCACACCTGAGACCTTGCAACACTAACGAGTCACATGGCACCTGGGAGGGAAAATGGCTAATTGGGCCCAATTTGGACATTTAGGGGTGTACTCAATTTTGTTGCCAGCAGTTGCCGGCTGTGTGTTGAGTTATTTTGAGGGGACAGCAAATTTACACTGTTATACAAGCTGTACACTCAATAATTTACATTGTAGCAAAGTGTCATTTCCTCAGTGTTGTCACATGAAAAGATATAATAAAATATTTATAAAAATGTGAGGGGTGTACTCACTTTTGTGAGATACTGTATGTTCTCTAGAGGACAAGGCATCAGTATGTATAATATTGCTTCTTTACTGTTTAGCCAGGGTTTATAATATGAGGAATGTCCATAAATGGAATAGTATTTGATGTGTGTCTAACCCAACAATAAAAACGTAATATATAACAACTTACCAATCCTTACTCATCACTCTACACCAGGTGAGCTGTGCAAGGATGCCCCATCACAAGACAAGACAAAAAGCCTTGTTCGCTATGGGGCCCATTCACACAACTGTGTCATAGTGATGCGCACTAAAAAAAACTACAGCATGCAATATGTTTTGTTCTGTGCTGCATTGTGAGATGTAATTCACTGCATTAGACTGTGCTGCAGCCAATATAACTTATTGAGATTTCACCTGTTACATTTTACTAAAGCTCTAGCAAAAAAAAGTAACCTTCCAACACCCCAGTAGCTGTGTGTGATGGCTACATCAGTCTTCTTTTTTCTGAGGGGGTTGAGACAAACCATTTAACATTAACAGGGGTGCTTACAATAATTAGCTTTTATTTATTGCGTTAAAACCATTATCCCAAAAGGAAAAACATGTTTCTGTAACTGCCTAAAAGTGCTTGCCGGACCTAGGCTTAAAATTTTTAGTCACTTATGTAAAGACCATCTTAGGCCGGCCATATACGATAGGCTGGCCATATACAATGCAAATTTCTTTCCTGCAACCACGGGCTGCAGGAAAGAAATTGGCATGATTCCCCAATCAATGCAGAGAACACTAACAGGGGAATCAACCATTGTCTTCTCCCGGCAGGGAAATCTGTCCTTGCCGAGAGAAGACAGTGATTATCGATAGCAGCTATAACAGCCGTTTGCAATAATCGGAAAAGCAAATCCAACAGGCTGGTTGTACCCAAGTTGATCAACTTGGTACATTCAGCCTGCTCATTAATGGTTTGAATGTTGGCCGGTTCAACAGGAACCGGCCAAGTTTCGAAACGTGTATGGTCGGCCTAAATCTACTAGTCTATCTATCACTATCACTACCCTCTCCAGACAATGCTGCTGTCTCCATTGCCCTTCCACAGATAGAGTAGCTACCCTAAGAAAGGAAGTGTGTTACTGGCCTGGAACACCTGGCGAATATAAAGGGATAAAAAAAAGCCTATAAACATAAAACTAAAGCAGCCATCTCATACACGGTTTGGTAAGCTGCAATATGTTAAAAAATGTTGCTTTTGGCTTTAGATACCTTTCTAAGATCTTAGAGCCAATTGGGGTTATTTACTAAAACTGGAGTGTGAAAAATCTGGTGCGGCTGTGCATGGTAACCAATCAGCTTCCAGGTTTTATTGCCAAAGCTTAAATGAACAAGCTGAAGTTAGAAGCTGATTGGCTACCATGCACAGCTGCACCAGATTCTGAGTGCTCCAGTTTTAGTAAATCTTCCCCTTTGTTCCTTAATACCAGGGCCTAAGAATTATTTACTTTTGTTTCACTTATTACAGGAGTTTATATAGCCTGACAATTTAACCTGCTAAACATCAATGATCTCTATGATAATTGTAGCTTTCAGTAAGCTATTCTGTTTATAGTACAAATATACATTAAATATGATTTTTTTCAAGCTGCAGCCTGTGAAAACATTCAACAACAGACATTACATAGGCACCCGAAGAAGTCCCTAGCTGGGATGAAACTTGTTGGTTTTATTATGTGTCTGCTACACCTGATAAACAAAGCTTGATGCTGGGAAATGTTTGTTTAAGATGATCTATATTAAATATATTTTTTTCAAGCTGCAGCATGTGAAAACATCCAATAACAGACATTACATAGGCACCCTGAAGAAGTCCCTAGCTGGAATGAAACCTGTTTTTATAATGTGTCTGCTACACCTGATGAACAAAGCTTAATGCTGGGAAATGTTTGTTTAAGATGATCCTGTGATTATGGCACCACTCCTGAGTAATAAATTAATCTTACATGAAGAATGATAACAGTGACAGCTCACACTTTCCTTATTTGCCCAGAGAGCACCGATGATTGTTAAAGGAAAGAGGTACTTCACAGACCATGTCTTGAGACAACAACAGCTGCTTGGAGCATGATATGAATAACAGCACAACATGATAAGATGTCAGCTGTTGGAGTGTTTATCAAATGCGTTTCATTGTTGCATGTGTCATTATATCAATAATGAGTTATATATGAGGAATGAATGGATGGTTTATTATGTTAAGTGAACGCAGAGACTCTACTGGTGCATGAGGACAAGGTTCATTCAAATGCTGCCATTTTTGTAAAAAATTGTTGGTTTGCATTAATAGAGCTGATATAAGTTAAAGGCTAACTGTGAAGCATTTAAACATGTTGTGTAAAAGTTGGGTTATATCACATTTGTGCTTGTTTCTTTGGAAAGACTTGCTATCCAAATTATATGTTTGATCGTGCGGGTTTTTATGAATGATATATTAACGCCCACATTTACTAAAATAAATAAATACACAAATAAAATTTCAGCACAAGGGATATTATTTACATTCAACATGATGTTTCCCTTGTACTGCTATATCCTGGTTTAGAAGAAGTTGTTCTCCGGTCCCCCCAATACCCCACTCCTGTCACTGTAATCCCCCACTCCTGTCACTGTAATCTCCCGGAGTGGCAAGGGGTTAATAGAACTAAGAGAACTAAATTAAGGCTACACCCAAGCACATGAAATCCCCCCCACATATACGCACGTATGAACGTAAATGCACACGATAGGGGTGCCTACGCCTGAAACCGCTGATTGTGACAAACATCTTACATATTGCTGCACATGCCAGAGTGAGAGCAATATTTCTAGCACCAGACCTCCTCCGTGACGCTAAGCTGATTAGCTATATGGGGCTTTTACAGCGTCGCCTATGTAAAATATAGGATACCATTTTATGGGCACACGCAAATTGAGGTTTGACATGTTGGGTATCTATTTACTCTTAACTATTGGTTAATTTATTGCAATTGTGTGCCTTAGAAAGAACTTTAGTGGTTTTTAGTGATTTTTGTGGTTTACTGAAATTTTGCGGTAATATTGTGTGACTTAAAAAATTGGATCTACCACTATTTTATTCTCTAGGGTGTCTGCTTTCAGAAAATATATAATGTGTTGTTTTTTTTAGGTAAACATCAGATCTAAAATGATTTATTAAGCGTATAAAAATAAAAAAAAATGCAAAAACGGCTCTGGCAGTGAAAGGGTTAAAATGCTAAAAAAAAACTCTCCGTTTTAGTAAGCCCTTTTAGTGGCTGGCTGATTTATTCACTTACTGAGTATTCAGCTTCTTTATCTTTTAATCCTTGCCTGTGTTACAGTTTAAGCTGATGCTATGACCCCTGCCCCAGGTTTTCAGTTTCAGGGTGCCTCCTTTCTTTTGCAGCATCCTATGGAGCCACCCCGACATGCAGGGACTGGGGATGTGTCTCCCTACACGGTGTGCATCAGCAGAAACCCGCGGCCCCACAGCCTAGGTTGGCATTACATTCCCTTTTCCTCCCTATTTCCTTCTCCAAGTTGTTAACAGGCTGGCCCAAGAGTGCACTGCCCACTATTAACTCTTTCCTGTGAAAACTGGTAGTTTAGGGAAGTAAAACTAAGAAAGCAGGAGCCAGCAGCACTGGATTAAAAATAAAGTAAATTGATTTTTTATTACCTAGTTGAAAGCACTACACTCAAATATAAGGTGACCAGATTTTAAAAATGAAATCTGGGGACATTTTTTTAATCTTTTTTTATTGGCAAATAGTAAACTATTTTATAAGCATATTTTCCTCCAATGATATATGCAGTGTATGTGGTATGTGTTTAGGTAATGATTGTATGATATATACATTATTTCTGGAAATCATTTCATACCAGCCCCATAGCATTATTATACCAGCCCAACCGCATAACATCATTATTTTCTT